>OU342741.1:26023628-26610929 GCA_910589775.1 Avena eriantha
GAACTAAACATATTGAGATTGATTCTCACTTTATAAGAGAAAGAGTAGCAAACAAACAACTAGAGATTAGATTTATTCCCTCTAGAGATCAAGTGGCAGATGGTTTCACAAAAGCATTACCAGCTCGGCAATTTGAAGAATTCAAGCACAATCTCAACCTAAAGAAGGATGTGATTGAGGAGGGGTGTTAGTGTACGAGAATAAGTTGGTACGGTAACAAATTTGTATCGTCTAGAGTTCGATTGGATATAACCTCCTGTTGTTATCGTGAACGGAGAGATCGATCTCGTAGATAAGGGATCAGATCAATCTCCTTAACTTTCTCTATACGTTGTAAACTTCCTATTCTAGATAACACGCAACCGAGCCGAGCTCCAAGGCATCGTTCCCAGAAATCCCACGTACGATCATATAGGATAGAGATATATCTTGTGTCTTGTCTTGCACTCCAAGATGATCCCTGTACATCTATATATACTCGCCCATGAGGCTCAATAATACATCCAACATATTCCGTCAATCTCTCTCTATTGTTCTACATGGTATCAGAGAGGCAAGATTCTTGACCTAGCCGCCACCGCGTCTACCTAGCATCGCTGCCGCCACTTCCCAAACCCTAGCGCTGTCGCCCTCCATTGCGCCGTCCTAGCCGAGCAACACGCTTCCGCCGCGCCGCCCCCAGGGAGGTCGATCTCCATGATCTCCGCCGGGGGCGCGCAACCGGTACACATGGTTCGTCCGCCGATCCGTGATCGGCTGTCTTGTAAGTCCTTTTTTGCGATCTCTTGATCAGTTTTCTTTTTTGGTTTACCGATCTTAGATCAGATTGAGTCGCCCACTGCCGTCATCATTGTCATGCCTCTACTCCTACCATCGACATTGAGGATCTACACCGCGCCCGTGCGCCTGCCTCCTCCGCTGTTGTGCATGCCTCGGCGGGCTATCGCGGCCTCACTGCAGGCTGCCGCACACCACAGACGGCTGCTACACCTTCCTTGGAAGTCTACGGCAGCCGCCCCCCTTGGATCCTCTTCGTCGTCATCGTACGGGACTACACCGACAACACCATCATCGACTCCGATCTATGCGTCGTCCATGCCATGGCGCATACGGTGCATCGTCGGTCTGATCAACCGATCCCGCGCCTGTCTACATCAAGCACGTCGCCGAGTACGCGCCTACCACCGATCGAGCTACGGGTTGCAGCTGTGTCGCCCCTTCGCGCCGCAGCGCCGCCGCATTTGGTCCATGCTACCGGCTTCCAACGCGCCTTTCCTTGGCGTGTACATCGCTGGTGGTCTCCCAGCCACTGCACCGACTTGCGCCCTGCAGCTATGCCGCCCCTCGGGTCGTAGCATCACTGCACGCAGTCTACTTCGCTATTCCGCTTCATCGATGTCCTTGGCTTTCTCCGCGCCATCTCCTACAGGTGCGGATTGCCATCGTCTGCACATGGTCTTCGCCACGTTGCCGGGTTTTTTCCTCGCCTACTTCGAGCACCACCGCCGCACTTCACAAGGTAACTTGCAGGGAGATCTCACACTGTCGCAGGTCTCGCCAACTACCCCATCGCCATGCCAGGCATCCAGCATG
This sequence comes from Avena eriantha, assembly GCA_910589775.1. Lineage (NCBI taxonomy): Eukaryota > Viridiplantae > Streptophyta > Magnoliopsida > Poales > Poaceae > Avena > Avena eriantha. Next base: position 26,025,222 of record OU342741.1, read on the forward strand.
ACTACTCTAGGTCACCGCTGTTTTCGTCACCTTCTACGCCTTCGTCCACTACAACTTCGCCGCCAGCGTCATCGCCTCATCCCCGACTACACTACCTGTTACTCTACTCCGACAAACGCATACAGTGCCGGCATCTCTCCCTTCGCCGCTCTACGTATCGTAACCGCTCTAGAGGCTTCCTCTGCTAGTCTTTCTGACATGGCGTAAAGTTCATGATGGTCCCTACCCCGCACGCCTGGTACTGGCAACACCGGGAGTGCTTTTGTCCCCAACGTATTCCCGAGTCTGGCAAGGTTGGATTGGCGCCTCGTCTTCATCAGCTTTGATAACGTCTTCTTCGGCATCGACCCCTCTATGACTGCCTCGACCGCATCACCGACGAGTTCTTCTTTGCATACTCGATTCTAGCAAAACCGTAGTGTGCGTTCGTCCCTGACGTGCGCCTAGTTCTGGCAAAACTATGGCCGCACCTCGTCCTCGACGGCTCGGACTGCATCGGCTTCGGCATCGACACCCTCGACGACTGCCTCGACGCGTCTCCGTCATCGTCCCCGCGCACTATGCGCATGAGGCTTCACGTGCGGCTACGTCGACATCGGCATCCCCGACCACGACATCGACCACGGCGACCCCTCACATGGCTACCTCAACCATGGCACCGCCTCACGCTCTCGGCTCCCTTGACATCGACACAAGGGCTACCACCTCGCTTGAGCATCATCAGCTTCCTCTACAGTCCAAGCTACCACGACGCGACACCGTCCACGACGTTCCCGCTCCTACTGCAGGGGGATGTCAGCCCACTCGTTATACTTCGGTTTATCTCCAGTCTGACCGTCCGTGATGTTCCAATTATTCACGACGCTACCGCTACGACTGCAGGGGATGTTAGAGTATACGTGTACGGTTCGGTTAGTCTAGGATAGAGATAGATCTTGTGTATTATCTTGCACTCCAAGATATGATGATCCATGTAGCCTTATATATACTCGCTCATGAGGCTCAATAATACATCCAATATATTCCGTCAATCGCTCTCTATATCGTTCTACAATCACCATGCCTCATGAGAAGTATAAGCCTAGGAGTATAGCCATCTATGCAATAGACACCACGGCAGCTAGATCAGCAATTCGACAGTATTCTCTTCAAGAACCAGGACGGTGCAGCCTTAGATCACGCAAAAGTACTAATTACCCTGTGCAAACTCAGCCTCGTACCCCAGCATGACCCAAACATTTGCATGCCAACCCAATCATAGGTGGCGCTAAATAGAGCTAACAGAGTAAAAAGGCACGTCTGAGACGATATCATCTTCCTAACACCTCCTATTCTCAAGACAATAAAACCTTGAGTGCATACCAGAACACAAATTAATAGTCATCTATAGTATTTGTACAAGACACTACTCAGACACATTCTCCATATTTGGACGCTTATATAACACTGGTACAAAACAGGCCTCTAGTTCCGGTTTGTAAGTGGCTTTAGTCCCGAATTGCAATCCAGGACTAAAGGTTCAGGACTTGTCCCGGTTCTGTTACGAACCAGGACTAGATTGTCTCCACGTGGCCCCGCTGGGTGCGCTGGGCTGGAGGATCTTTGGTGCCGGTTTGTAACACGAACCGGGACTATAGTTGTTCTATCGCGGCAGAGTTTTGCGCCAACCTGCTGCCGCGGCAGGAGATGGGGTTTTAGGGTTTTACTGTTTTTTTGTGTTCAATTATTTTTCATTTTGTGTTTTCATTTCAAATAAGTTTTCATATACATATTATTCTACGCTACTACATGCTGTATACGATTGATGCATATATAATATCATTTCTTTCACGATTACATACAAACATATATATATATACACAACTTGGTATACGAGTGCCAACCGAGACTAGAGCTCGTCTATTTGATTTACACGAAGGATTATTACATTACATGGATACTTCACTAGCAGAAAATGGGCCTTTGGTTCGGGCCATTAGTCCTGCCCGTGGCTGGGGCCGGGACTAATGGTCCGAACCAGACGGCCCGAGGAGGCCGAGGCACTATGTCCCGGTCCGTAAGGAACCATTAGTCCCGGTTTGAGATACAAACCGGGACAAATGGGTCCGGGCCGGCGCGCGTGCTCCTGGCAGAACCTTTAGTCCCTGTTTGTATCTCAAACCGGGACTAATGGCCTGGCCCTATATATATGCACCCAGCGCTCCACTCTCTCCTGTTTTTTTCCTATGTGAGAGGTGGGTATAAACTTTGTGCTAACTTTTTTTCTTCATATGCACTAGAGGTGTTCGGTGAAATGCCTATTAGAGCGATGCCACTTGAGTTCACACAAGACAAAATATGATATGAGGTGCCAGAGCGACACTTAAGGTTTCTCCTCTTTGTTTTGAAGTGTCCTAAAAGGTTAGCAACTATTTTCTCGTTTTGACTGCGCGGTACTAATTTAAGCATCGTGATTGTGTTTGATATATATGCATGGTTGTATGATGCAGATGAGCCACCCATGGATGTACAGTGACCGACGCTCTGACGCTTACAGAGAAGGCATGCGTTCTTTTCGCCTTGTGGTCAAGGCGAACAAGCGGCGGGATGGTTTTATGTGTTGTCCATGTGTTGAATGTCGGAATGAGCAGGCTCACACTTCCTCAAGAGTCATTTAGAGCCACCTTCTTCGGTCCGGTTTCATGTCCGGCTATAATGTTTGGACCAATCACGGAGAAAGAGGGGTTATGATGGAAGACGACGATGAAGAAGAGAACGATGATGACAACTACCGATCTATGTTCCCTGAATACGATAATACCGCAGTTGAAGATAATGAAAAAGAAGGGGGTGAAGAACGGGAACCAGATGAGCCCGTTGATGATTTTGGTCGGGTCATTAGTGATGCAAGGCGAGACTGCGACACAAAAAAGGAGAGGTTGCAGTTCGAGCAGATGTTACAGGACCACAACACATTGTTGTATCCAACTTGTGGCCAGAAGAAGTTGGGTAGCACACTGGAATTGTTGAAGTGGAAGGCAGAGACCGGTATGACTGACTCGTGATTTGAAAAGTTGCTGGTAATAATGAAGAAGCTGCTTCCAAGAAATAACCAATTGCCCTCCAGTTCGTACGAAGCAAAGAAACTTGTCTGCCCTCTAGGATTAGACGTGCAGAAGATACATGCATGCCCTAATGACTGCATCCTCTACCGCGGTGAGAAGTACGAGAATATGGATAAATGCCCGGTATGCACTGCATTGCGGTATAAGATCAGAAAAGATGACCCTGGTGATGTTGAGGGCGAGCAACCCAGGAAGAGGGTTCCTGCCAAGGTGATGTGGTATGCTCCTATAATACCACGGTTGAAACGTTTGTTCAGAAATAAAGAGCATGCCAAGTTGTTGCGATGGCACATGGAAGACCGTAAGAAAGACGGGATGTTGAGGCACCCTGCTGATGGTCGGCAGTGGAGAAAAATCGAGAGAGACTTCCCGGACTTTGCTGGTGACGCAAGGAACTTATGGTTTGGTCTAATTACCGATGGCATGAATCCTTTTGGGGAGCAGAACTGCAGTCACAGCACCTGGCCCGTGACTCTATCTATCTACAACCTTCCTCCTTGGTTGTGCATGAAGCGGAAGTTCATTATGATGCCACTGCTCATCCAAGGCTCGAAGCAACCCGGCAACGACATTGATGTGTACCTAAGGCCATTAGTTGATGAACTTCTACAGTTGTGGGCCAAACCAGGTGTACGTGTGTGGGATGAGCACAAATAGCAGGAATTTGACCTACAAGCGTTGTTGTTCGTAACCATCAATGATTGGCCTGCTCTTAGTAACATTTCAGGACAGACGAACAAAGGATACAATGCATGCACGCACTGTTTAGATGAGACTGAAAGTATATATCTGGATAAATGTAGAAAGAATGTGTACCCGTACAATCGTCGTTTTCTTCCGCCTAGTCATCCCTTAAAGAAGAAAGGCAAGCATTTCAATGGCAAGGCAGAAACCCGGACGAAGCCTGTCCCCCGTAGTGGTGCTGATGTATTTGGTATGGTCAAGGATTTGGATGTAATCTTTGGAAAGGGTCCTGGAGGACAACCTGTTCCGAAAGACCCCATTACCGGACACGCACCCATGAGGAAGAAGAAATCTATATTTTGGGAGCTACCCTATTGGAAAGTGCATGAGGTCCGCTCTGCAATCGACGTGATGCACCTGACGAAGAATGTTTGCATGAATATTCTAGGCTTCTTGGGCTTGTATGGGAAGTCAAAAGATACCCCGGCAGCACGGGAGGACCAGCAACATCATAAAGGACGAGACGGCAAGCATCCAGGGCAGTTTCAAGGGCTTGTCAGCTACGCTCTTACCAAAGAAGAGAAGGAAATCTTTTTTGAAGTCCTTTTCAATATCAAGGTCCCGTCTGGCTTCTCGTCGAATATAAAGGGAATAGTAAATATGAAAGAGAAAAAATTTCAAAACCTAATGTCTCATGACTGCCATGTGCTTATGATGCAATTGCTTCCAGCTGCATTGAGGGGAATTCTACAAGAAAATGTTTGACTAGCCATTGTGAAGGTATGTGCATTCCTCAATGCAATTTCTCAGAAGGTAATCGATCGAGAAAGTCTATCAGGGTTACCGATTGATGTGGTCCAATGTCTGGTCAGCTTCGAGTTGTTGTTCCCGCCATCCTTCTTCAATATTATGACGCACCTCCTAGTTCACCTAGTCGAAGAGATTAGAATTCTCGGTCTTGTGTTTCTACACAATATGTTCCCCTTCGAGAGGTTCATGAGAGTCTTAAAGAAATATGTTCATAACCGTGCTAGGCCAGAAGGAAGCATCTCCAAGGGCTATGGAACAGAGGAGGGCATTGAGTTTTGTGTTGACTTTCTTCCTGACCTTAAGTCGATTGGTGTTCCTGAATCTCGGTATGAGGGGAGGATGACTGGAAAAGGCACACTAGGAAGGAAATCAATGGTATGTAGGGACGGGAATTCTTTCACTCAAGCGCACTACACAGTTCTACACAATTCCACCGTGGTGGCTCCGTATATCGAGAAACACAAGAATATTCTATGCTCCGAAAACCCGGGGAAGCCTGACTCCTTGATTAAAGGGGAACACTGGAAGAATTTTGGTAGTTGGTTGCAGACACATCTCATGAATAACACCACTGTTGGAGATGAGTTGTACTCGTTGGCCAGGTTACCATCTTCGACTATATGTACTTTCCAAGGGTACGAGATAAATGGGAATACATTTTACACGATCGCCCAAGATAAAAAGAGCACCAACCAAAACAGTGGTGTCCGCTTTGATGCAACAGGTGAAAATGGGCAGATTGACACATATTATGGGTACATAGAGGAGATATGGGAACTTGACTATGGACCTACTTTTAAGGTCCCTTTGTTTCGGTGCAAATGGGTCAAGATGACAGGAGGCGGGGTACATGTAGACGAAAAGTATGGCATGACAATAGTGGATCTCAACAATCTTGCGTACATGGATGAACCATTCGTCCTAGCCAACGATGTGGCTCAGGTTTTCTATGTGAAGGACATGTCTACCAAACCGAGAAAAAGGAAAGATAAGCAAAAGAGTACAGAATACGATGAGCCAAAGCGCCACATAGTTCTTTCAGGGAAAAGAAACATCGTGGGAGTGGATGATAAGACAGACATGTCAGAAGATTACAATAAGTTTCATGAAATTCCACCCTTCAAAGTGAAAACTGACCCAAGCATCCTGTTAAATGATGAAGATTCTCCATGGCTACGGTGCAGAAGAAAACCACAACACTAGATGTTGGTGATGTGTAATAATGATTAAACCTTTTTATTTGAGACATAAATCTATGTAATTAAACCTTTTATTTGAGACATAAATCTATGTAATGTATTAAGCCTTTTATATGAGACAGCGGTGGAACTGGTGGAAAGCGCGGGAATGCAGTGGCGCGGGAAATTTTCATCCCGGGTGGGGGCTCAAACCGAGACAAAAGATGGGGGGCCTTATCTGGGGGAGGCTTATCTGGGAGGGCCTTATCTGGGGGTGGCTAACCTTTAGTACCGGCTGGTGGGTGCAACCGGGACTAAAGGTGGTTTTTGTGTCATCTAACAAAACTATCGGTGGGATAAGGATGCGTGGGTAACCTTTAGTACCGGGTGGGGGCTCAAACCGGGACTAAAGCTGTCGGTAGGATAAGGACGCGTGGGTGGACACACTGCTCGATGAGATAAAGCATGTAGCACACGACGCCCTGTCGGAGGAAGAAGACAAAGTAGAAGCGGCGCCGTGCCTATAAAAGGAGCATCGATACGCCATGGCAAGCAACTCAACAAGCCAACATGGATGGAGAGTTTCATCCCCATGGATGGAGGAAAGGGTTGGGAAATCTCACGTAGCGGAACTTCTCGAAGATGCCCTTGGTGCACACGCCCTATGGCATCTTCGGAAGTTCCGCCTCGGAAAATATTTTCCTGCTAGCCCATGAAAGACTCCATCTCCGCCTCCCTGGGGTTAGAGGTATGGTGGAAGCCATGGGATAGAGTGGAGAGAGGCGGTAGATATGAGTCTAGATGTGCTATGGCAACGACCAAGCCAACATGGATGGAGAGTTTCATCCCCATGGATGGAGGAAAGGGTTGGGAAATCTCCCGTGGCGGAATTTCTCGAAGATTCCCTTGGTGCACACGCCCTATGGCATCTTCGGAAGTTCCGCCTCGGAAAATATTTTCATGCTAGCCCGTGAAAGACTCCATCTCCACCTCCTTGGGGTTAGAGGTATGGTGAAAGCCATGGGATAGAGTGGAGAGAGGCGGCAGATATGAGTCTAGATGTGCTATGGCAACGACCAAGCCTAAACCCTAAACCCTAAACCCTAAAGGGGCTACCCTCGTACGGAGAAAGCTATAGGGGTAGACGATCCGAGGCCCCCGGTCTAGGGTTTCGCCGGAGGAAGACTACCGGAGTGTCGGAATCACATGAAAATGGCAAAATGGTTAATAGTTTGACTAGTTAGAATAATTATTTTATAAAACAGAAAATGGATATGAATCTCTGATTCAAATTCAAGCACTTTTTATGTTAAAAATATGCAAAATATAATAGTTAATGCATTTTTAAATTGGAAATGGCAAAATGGTTATTAGTTTCACTAGTTAGAATAATTATTTTATAAAACAGAAAATAAATTTGGATTACTTATTCAAATTCAAATACTTTTCATGTTAAAAATATGCAAAATATAATAGTTAATGCATTTTTAAATTGGAAATGGAAAAATGGTTATTAGTTTCACTAGTTAGAATAATTATTTTATAAAACAGAAAATAGAATTGGATTACTTATTCAAATTCAAAAACTTTTCATGTTGAAAATTTTCTCAAATTTATAAGTATGCAAAAACTGTATAATTCAAATGTTTAAAAAATCTAATAGTTACAAATTGTAATATTTGAAAAAACAGGCGCCAACTTAGGCCCAGCGCGCGCAAATTTGGGCCTTTAGTCCCGGCCCAGAACACCATCCGAGACTAATGGCTCTGCAGGCGAAAAGGCACCCACACCCTTTAATCCCGGTGCGTGGTTGGAACCAGGACTAAAGACCCCCCCCCTTTAGTCCCGGTTTGTGCCACGCACCGGGACTAAAGGGTGTGGGGGTATTAATTGTGCCGCTTCTTCCCCGGTCGAATCCATCGACCGGAGCACATCGCGAGGAGCTAGCACTACGCCGCCAGGCTGCCCAAATTTGGAGCTATGCCACCCTCGCTACCTTGCCGCCTCTCTGCCCGTCCGCGTAGCCGCCCCGCCGCATTGCCGCCTCTCCGGACGCCGCGCCGCCGCCTCTCCAAAAACGCGCACGTCTGCCTCGCTGCTGGGAGGTAATAAACTCCATCCCCCCACCGTGTGTCGCTGCCTCTCTCCGTCCCCGGCCTAAGCGAGCCCGGGCGGTGCCCCCTGACCATGCGCACTGCCTCTGTCCATCCCCACCGGCCCCGGCCGGCGAGCCCGGGCGGCACCCACACCCTGGCCCGGCCACTTTTTTAAATTTCTTGTATTTTTATATATTAATTAAGAATTATTACTAGTATATATATATATGTTTGTGTATATAGTAATAGAGTAATTTGGGATCCCTGTCATATGTTTTTTATTTCGTGTATTTTTTATATGTTAATAATTATTACTAGTATATATAAATATGTTTGTGTATAATAGTAATAGATCATATAGATATAGTATATATATGTTTTTTATTTCTTGTATCTTTTTTATATTGTAATATTTATTACTAGTATATAGATATAGTATATATATATGTTTGTGTATGTATATTTATTACTAGTAATAATATATATAGTAGTGCTAAAGAAATAACTACCCTAAGTCTGGTAGTGCTCGTGGGCCCCCGGACTTAGGGTTAGGGTGGTAGTGCTCGCGGGCCCCCGGACTTAGGGTTAATGTGGTAGTGCTCGCGGCCCCCCGGACTTAGGGTTAGGGTGGTAGTGCTCGCGGGCCCCCGGACTTAGGGTTAGGGTGGTAGTGCTCACGGGCCACCCGGAGATAGGGTTAGGGTGGTGGTGCTCGCGGGCTCCCGGACTTAGGGTTAGAGTGGTGGTGCTCGTGGGCCCCCGTAGATAGGGTTAGGGTGGTGGTGCTTGCGGGCCCCCGGACTTAGGGTTAGGGTGGTAGTGCTCGCGGGCCGCCCGGAGATAGGATTAGGGTGGTGGTGCTCGCGGGCCCCCCGACTTAGGGTTAGAGTGGTGGTGCTCGTGGGCCCCTGGAGATAGGGTTAGGGTGGTGGTGCTTGCGGGCCGCCCGGACTTAGGGTTAGGGTTAGGGCATCTAACGAAGCAGCAGGCTAACTGGGATGCATTTGTGAAGTACAAGGAGTCACAACCTGCTATAGAAATGTCGGAAAAAAACAAGAAAAATGCCGCGATGAAGAAATATCACCATCACCTGGGGCCAGGGGCTACGCGGCTGCCATGCCAAAGTGGGATGCTAAAGAGAATGAGCTGCTTGCTAAAGGGATCACTCCAGAACCAATACGCGAAGAATGGGATCTGAGGGCAAGGAATTGGTTCCTTGGGCATGGGAGTGAGTATGACGAAAGTACAGAGGACCTTATTTGTAGTGACGGGATTAGGATACCCCGGGATACATGGCAGAAAGTGGTGAAGGAGATTAAAGCGAGGACAACAAAGTTCCGTCCCGATAGAGAGAAAGACTTGCTGACAAAGGTCCTCGGGAATGACGAACACGGAGGACGTGTACGAGGCCTTGGCCCTAGTTATACGTGGGAGATGGGGTTTCCCAAAGACAGAGATACTTATAGGAGCCGAGAGAGAGCAAAGAGACGACGGCAGGAGGAGGAGGGAGACAAGTTCACCGAGTTGATAGGAACACTTCGAATGCATCAGCAACAGATTGACGAACTTCGTGGAGCAGCGCGCCTGCAAGATCCTGTACTCAATATTACCGCCGTCCCATCTCAGCAGAAAAGCAGTGTGGCTGAATCGGAGGTCCCTTCTGACGATGCACGTATGATAGATGGCTGTCCCGGCTACCCCGTGGATGGAATCAAGGAGCAGGCATCTTGTGAGCTCCATCAGAAGGTGAAGAACCTATCCATCAAGGTGGCGGTCGGATGTGCTTTACCTTGTCCACCTGGCGCACGCTGGCATGGCCGTGAGATTCCAGCTGGCTATGCTAAAGTTCGTGTGGATGAAATCGCAATGGGGTGGGACTCAATGGAGCTTGACATCCCTGGACCTGAAGGTGAGAGGACACTCCGAGAAGTACTGGGTGGTATCATTCTATGGGACAAGAACAACATCAAGCTTCCAGGCTGGACGCCAAAGCCAACACCGCCTCCGAGTGGTCGCATGTCACCTTCACCTCCATCACCTCCAAGAAGCCCACCCCATGACTACGACCAACACAACCCGAGTCCATCTCGATCTCCGCCGCAGCCTCCGATTAGTACTAAACGACGCAGGAGCCCAAAACGACAAATGTCGCCCCTCCCAAGAGTACCTCATAAGAATCTTTCTATCAGACCTTACGATCGTACTGACGAGGAAACCGACATGATCGTAAAGGCCGAATGTGTTGCGCAGCTTCAAAAGAAGAAACCCGAGCCCACCCCGGTATACACCGAGAAGCAAAAAGCGTATGCACTTTCTTTTCTGAACACAAAATCGCAATATGACTTGCACCATAAGACAGATGACTATCGACGCACACTTCAGAAGGAAGTGAAGAAGAGCAAATCAAGTAGAAGTGCAAGAAGGAGCAAATCATCAAGTCAAAGTGCAACCGGGAAAAGCAAGGACGTCCCCCAGCTCGGGGAATAGGCCAAAAAATCGACCCCACCCCTCAAGGTGGTATCCTATGACACTCCCCAGCAGGATATGGAAGAAGCTAAGAAGCTTGCGGCCGCTATGAATGTGACTGTTGAGGAATTGCTAGGTTCCCAGGACGACAAGTTACCCAAGGCTCAGGTAGTCCCTACATATGTCCCAGGGAAGCCTCTGGTCAGCTTTGAGCAGTTCCAACAACTTCCAACACAAATGCGGAGTTTACATAAATGGTACTTGAAAGCCGTAAAGGAGGAGAGAATAATGATCGTGGCGAAAGTCCCACATGACTACTACTTCCGAGAAGAAGAGGTCCATGTTGAATTTCCAGAACTCTTCCAGTTATACACTTTCGACGCCCTCGACAAAAGTCTCATGAGTTGCTATTGTCTGTAAGTTGTTGAATTCATTGTCTATTTATAAGCTGTTCATTTTTTTCAGTTGTTCAGTTCATTGCATGTAATTATCCTAATTATATCCTTTTGTACTCTATTATTATGCAGAATAAAGATCATAGAATGTAAAAGAAGGTCAATCTTCAGTGTTGGGTTCATTGACCCAGATAAAATACATTGCCGGACGCTAAAGGAAAAACCCGAGGACACACAGGAAAACCTTCTAAGGTTTCTAACAGAGCAAAATTTCTGTGACCACGTACTGTTTCCTTACAATTTCGCGTGAGTGTCTTACTCTATTGTACACATTCTCTTTTGCTTACTCGATGTTAAGTGTAATTGATGAGTTACTGATGTATATATAAATGTGTATAGTTTCCACTGGATTCTCATGGACATTCAACTTGATAAGGGAAGAGTTGAAGTCATGGACCCATCAAAGAGACCCCTGGAACAGTTTAGTGACATGCAGGATATGCTCCAGAGGTAATTTTCGCGCTACAGCGGTCTTTACCGGGTAGGGTTTGGAACCAGTTCAAGAGTGCGGTTACGGATGACTTTACTGAGGAGCTGACGTTTAAGCCGGTCTCGGGAAGTAGTAGGCGCATCTCTTTACTTCTAGTTTCAATACAATTATGATGCTAGATTATTATTTTGATTGAATTCTATTCTCATAAAGTGCGCGAGGCAGCCACAGGGGACGAATCTATGTGGATTCTACGTTTGCGAGTTCATTCGCACGTTTACCATTGAGCTGAATGATTATAGAGTCGATGTAAGCAATACATTTATAACATTATTTTTATTACCGTCACTTTTTGTTATCATGGTTGATATTCATATTGATCTCCTTTTCTCATATAGTTCGAGAAAATGCGGGATCAGCTCCTACCACAGCAACGCGTAGTAGCAATTGCTGAAGAACTGGCAGGATTCTTGATGGACGAGATGATAGATGACGCCGGAGAATTTAGTGTGAATAGGCGCCGATGCTCCCCGACCGTGTAATTGAATAGACGGGCTCTAGTCCCGATTGTGATCTCCATGTGTAACTATCATGTATATATTTGTATGCTCGATCTTAAGAGAAGTTATCTTATGTATGCACGAACATGTACGGTATGTGGTAGCGTAGAAAACTATTTTGAAATAAAAAAAGAATATAAATTAAATTCTCTGCCGCGGCAGAGAATCATTTGTCCCGGTTCGTAATACGAACCGGGACTAATGGGGGGCACCCAGCGCCCGCAGAGATAGCCACGTGGATGCCCATTGGTCCCGGCTGGTAAGAGGGCCGGGACTAATGGGGGCCAATAGTCCCGCCCCTCCAGTCCCGGTTATCAGGACTGGGACTAAAGCCCCTTATGGGCCGGGACTGGAGTCCCGTTTTCCACTAGTGCTTTAAGGTCTATCCATGGTGTACTGTCCGTTTATGTTTATGACATTCCTGAGCAAAAATCCCGACAACTCCTCTTAAATTGCTAGTAGGCGTTCATGTGGTAGGAGCTTATCCCGCATCGCATTCAAATATATATAAATAAGTTGATCATTATGAATGTGTACAACAAGAATTATGGTATAAATAAATTGTGAATATATTGTTTACGTACTCGAAGAAAGTTTGTGCCCTGCTCCATACATCCACGAATGAACTCGCATACGTAATAGCCATATAAATTAGTCCCCTGTGGCTGCGTCACACACTGTTCGAGAATATAATGCAACCAAATAATAATGAAGCATGATAATTGCATGGAGACTAGAATTGAAGAGATGCGAGGACCTAGCTCTCGTACTACTTACCGGGATCGGACGAAAAGTCAGCTCTTTACACCAATCACCCTGAACCTCCTTCGTGAACCTTTTCCAAACCTTGTCCGGCAAAAAAGAAATGAATGAGTTATTAATTACTTGACATCTCAGAAAATGAATGAAAGAGACAGATATAGTGCGATAATGATTGAAATTACTTTTGGAGCATATCAAGTATACTTTGGTAGTGTTCCATCGGCTTCTTTAATGAGTTCGAGATTTCAACTTTTGCACGGTCAACGTCAATGTTTAGAAGAATCCAGTGGTAGCTGCGCACGTTTATATACACTTAACATCGAGTAAACAAAAAATGAATGTGTACAAGACAATAAGACTCTCACCCATAGTGGTAAGGAAATAGTATTTGTGTCTTGTAATGTTGCTCCATTAAAACATTAGCAATTTATCTTCCGTATCCTCAAGATGCTCCTTTAGCGTATGTCCATTAACTCTGTTTGGGTCAACGAACCCAATATTGTAGATTGACTTTATTCTACATTCCTGAATCTTCATTCTGCATATATAATAGCATACAGAAGGAGATATAGTGAGGATAACTACATGCAATGAATTGAACGAGCTGGGTTAGAGATTTAATTTCTTACATACAATAGAAGCTGAGGAGGGACTTGTCGAGGGCGTCTAGGTTTAATAACTGAAATAATTCAGAAAGTTCGATAGAGATAATGTCTGGACGGAAGTACTCCTCTCGAACTTTACATAGGAGAAATTGTTGCTCTTCCTTTGTGACTTTCAAGTACCAGACATGCAAAAGTCGCATATGTGTTGGCAGATCATCGAATACGTCATCGCTCACCAGAGGCTCCCCGTAGACAAATTTCCATGCTATTGGTGCCTTGGCGACATCTCCGCCGCGTAGAAGTAGTTCGACAGGCACGTTACACTCCTTGGATAATTTAATAGCATCTTCCATAACTATTGCACCTTCAGCGGGCTGGGGTAACAACTAGAGCGGGTCGATCGATTGTTTTGCCTGTTTGCCGAGTTGGGTAACTTCCTTTGATCTTCTTCTGCTTGCAATACTACTTGACGACTTCTGTTTTAGTGTCTTTGTAAGACTATGTATAGTCATCTTTCCTATTTAACACATGTTGGGGTGGTTCTGCAAGGAATGCCTTGAAGTGCTTCTTGACTTTTGGATCAACTTGCACATGTGGCTCGGGTTGTTTTGGTGTAAAATGGGCCTTCACTTCGGCTTGGGAGATCATCATGCTTTCCTTATCAGTCCGGTGATAGGCTAACTTGGGAGGAGACGGTGGTACTCTTGGGAGGGGCTCTTGTCGTTTTCGGCGTCGGTTATCCCTCGATGTAGCGGTGTTATTTTTCCGCTTTCTTCCCTCTGATTCAGTGGGCGGAGGCGGAGGCGCCAGAGATGGAGATGCACTCGCGCTGTGGTCCCTCTTAGGGAGTGGTGGGCTTTTTTTCTCGGTGGAGACGGTGGACTCGGAGGTGATGGATTGCTTCTAGGAGGAGAAGATTGCCTTGGCGCCTAGCCTGGAAACACGATGTCCTGCTTTTTACAAAGAATGATCCCACCCTCCACTTCTCCCAGTTTTTCTCCCCTTCACCTGCAGGGATCTCAAGCTCTAGTGATCGCCATGTCGGTTCAATTTCATCCACACTGACATGAGCATATCCAGCTAGAATCTGACTTCCATGGTAGGTCACTTCCGGTGGACAAGGTAAAGCAAAGCCGAGCGCCACCTTCATAGAAATGTTCTTCACTGTCACATGTTGCTCACAAGCTGTCCTTGCCTCGACTTGATCCATAGGGTAGTGAACCATCGTTGCACCGGCCGTATCATCTATCATCGGTGCATTATTCTCCATCAGCCGTACATTATTAGCTGGTACCTTAGTGGAAGCCACGCTGCTTCTCTGCTGAGATGGGCCCACTAGACTGTCGAATGCAGGATCTTGTTATCGGGCACGTACTCTAAGTTCATTGATCTGCTCCTGCTGCAGCTTGAACATGGCTTGAAATTCCTCGTTCCTTTTTTCAACCGCCTCCAACCTCGCTGCCTCCAACCGGTTCGATTTTCTGGATCTGCTTCTATAAGTGTCAATGTCCTGGGGAAACCCAGTCTTCCATGGAACAGATGGTCCAAAGCCTCGTGTTCGTCCGACTTTTTTCAGGATTCCCGAGGGCTTGTGTCAGCTCATCGTTCTCTCTGTCGGGAACGAACTTTCCATCTTGTCTCTCTTTTATTACTTTAACAAGTGCATCTTTGGGTTCAATAACGGCCTTCTTTGTAACAATAATCTCCCCGGTTTCAGTGTCATATGATCCCCCATGCCCAAGTAACCAATTTTTTGACCTCACGGGCCACTGATTCGTAGTTGGAATGACCCCTTTATCACGCATGGCTTTCTCAGTTTTTTCCCACTTAGGCATGGTCATCTTGTAGCCACCTGTCCCCATAATATGGTGATGTTTCTTTTTGGCCGCATTTTCCTGATTCTTTGCCGACCTTGCCTTACCTTCTTCTGAGGTCTTGTACGCCACAAATGCGGCCCAGTTATCCCGCTTCATCTCCAGCGGGCCAGTGAATGGCGGAGTCAGCTTCTTCTTGACAAAGTTGTTGTACAATCTTTTCTTCCAGTCCTTGAATAGTTCGCCCATCTTCTTAAGGGTCCACTTTCTGACTGTCAACCTCAATGGCTCATTGAGTTCAGGAGTGTCCAATTCAGGTGGAGAGAAGTGTTTCATGAGCAAATTCCAAAGACACTCTTTGGCTCTGTCATTGAAAAAATATGCTCCAACTTGATCGCTTTTCTTTCCTGGCCTTTTCCACTTATGAGTGATGATCGGGATGGTGTCCCTGACTATCACTCCGCATTGATATACAAATGCACTTGCGGCCTCTGGTGGTTCCAAAGGTTCACCCAACTCAGAAATGAGATCAATAGTGAAACGTGGATCATCGTCCAACTTTATGGTCGGGCCTCGTTTCCTTTGCAGAAGATTGGCCTGATGCGAAGGTCTAAGAGAAGAAACAGTCGTTAGTATATATATATATATGAATCAACTAATGCATCTACTAGCTCGTGATCAGCAGAGGCTTTATATACCTCGCCGGACTTTGCTATGGTGTCTCCACTGTCGTTTCCACCAAAGAATTCATCATAGTTGTTTGTACCGCCGGCTTCATCCAAGTTGAGGTATTGGGAGCCATCATCATCTACATCGTCGTCTGCTCCATCGTGATGGTAACCACCTGTGCCCTCATCTATCATCTTGTACATGCACTCTTCATTGTCTCTACCATCCATAACTTAACTAATACAGAAGAAAGATAAAACCATTTTGCTTAACGCAATAAATAAGGGAAGATAAAGTAATTCATCTTAATATACCATATTACACATTAAAGTACCAATTAAACAATGCGATGAATAAATATAAAAGTACCAATTAAACAATAATACATCTCGAATAATCCAGCTAGTACAACAATAATAAAAGATCCCTATTACACATCTAGCTCAACCAAGACGTCGATCCCCGCGGGAGGTCTCCTTCCAAAGTGTAAGAACCATCACTGGAGAATATCTTGGGTAAGGTGCCTGAAGAACCTGCCAGGTATCGGAAACCCTAACTTTCAAAATGTACATGTAACGTCGGATGTGCTCGTCCTCCTTCCTAACACGACGTTGTACCACCTCGTCGGGGGTCGGCTCCCTCTGCATCGCGCCTAGACCACTCGACCGCAACCACAGAAGATCTGGGTCGACGATGATACCTGGATTCCTCACCAAAGTACGTCTCCCAGATGGTAGCACCTCCAAGTGCCAGCCCGGTGAAGCCCTGTCCCGTGGATGCCCGGCGACAGAGCCTAGTAGTCCTCCATTGTTCCCGCCGAGGTAACGAGGATGAGGACGCGGCATAATCCTAAACACTAAACTAAACCCTATACACTTTAAACATGAAGACAGTAAATAGTATCAACTAAAATAAATTATATTAAACACAAACAAAATTCTCTAACTAAAATCTCTAATAAACTAACTAACTAAATTCATCAACTAAATTATAACTAACTAACTAAGTTAACCCTAAACTTTGAACTAACCCTAAATCCTTAAATAACCCTAAAATACTAACTAACTAATTAACCATAAAATACTAACTACCTAATTAACCCTAAATCCTAAAATAACCCTAAAATACTAACTAACTAATTAACCCTAAAATACTAACTACCTAATTAACCTAAATCCTAAAATAACCCTAAAATACTAAGTAACTAACTAACTAAATTACACTAATTTACACTAATTAACACTAACTAAATATAGACGGAGGGAGAGCTCACCTGTGGGGCGGGGAGACACGGGCGGTGGTGCGGGCGCGGAACGTACGCGGGCAGAACGGGGGCGCGAGCGGCCGGGCGGTGGACGGTGGGGGCGCGGGCGGCCGGGCGGTGGACGGTGGGGGCGCGAGCGGCGGCGGCTAGGGCGCTGGGGAAGAAGAGATGCTCCGGTTCGGTGCTTGAACCGGGGCATCGGGGTGAGTATTTATATACCACCCCCCTTTAGTCCCAAACCAGGACTAAAGGGTTTTCGGCACGTCGCGTTTCGCGCGCAGGGTCGCACCCCTTTAGTCTTGGTTTGTGACACATACCAGGACTAAAGATGACTCTGAAAGATATAATTTATTTATATATTCTACTCTGTTAATTATCCTCGGGTTTATTGTTTAGGGTTTAGGGGGGTTTAGGGTTTAGGGTTTAGATATTTCCCACCGCTTCCGGCCAAGTTTTCCCGCCCTTTCCCTCTAAGCGGACCTTTTAGTCCCAGTTGTAGCCACTAACTAGGACCAAAAGATATTTTCCGCTATTTCCCACCGCTTCCCGCCAAGTTTTCCCGCTCTTTCCCTCTGAATGGACCTTTTAGTCCCGGTTGTAGCCACTAACCGGGACTAAAGTTATTTCCCGCTATTTCCCACCGCTTCCCGCCAAGTTTTCCCACTCTTTCCCTCTGAACGGACCTTTTAGTCCCGGTTGTAGCCACTAACCAGGACTAAAGATATTTCCCACTATTTCCTACCGCTTCCCGCCAAGTTTTCCCGCTCTTTCCATCTATATATAGGCCGACTGCGCCATGGCAATCCACACATCCACACCTTCCGCTCTCACAATAATGTACGGCGCCTACTGGGCCATTCTGACCCTCGAGGAGGCTGAGGCGCTGTGTGCCTCCAGCTACCCATGTCCGCCGGGCTACCGGCTGCCCGCCAGCTGGATGCTGAGTGCTGGAGGGGTTCCTGTCCCTCCTGTGCCTCAAGGTTCCGCCCGACAGGCGGCCATCACGAACCACTTCTACCTCGAGCTCACGCTGGAGCAGGGGATGGATCCCTAGTGGGATCCCGACAACTACAACCTGGAATGCCTTCTTCGCTAATCGGCGGGAAAGGGAGCTTGCCAGGTACGAGGGTGACGTCCCGCCCTCGGTGAACCACAACAAAGCCGGCCGCCGTCTGTGATGGGCAAACCATACTATCATCAGCGTGATGCACTACATCGCCGGGGGAGACCATCCTCGCCTGCGGTGCCCACCTATCCCTCCGCAGAGCACCGTGAATCTGAGGCCGGAGTGGCAGGTGCCCCCTGTATATGACATGGGTGGGCTAAGGATCCAACCGCGTGTGCCTAGCCACGACAACGATGACGAATAAGACCCTGAAGCTATGTACTATAGACTAGGCATGATTATGACTAAAGGGGCGGCTTTAGTCCTAATTTTGTAGTCCCGGTTTTTTAATATTAACAAATGTCTTGAGTGTTAGCTAGTCCTGGTTTGTGGCTGGACTGGGACTAAATATGAAGATGTTGTTGTATTCTTGTGAGTTCGCTCAAGTGATCAAATGCTCTTTTTTTCTACCTGCCTTCAGTAATCTCAGAAATTGTAAAAAATAGGGTTAATTCACAAAAGGTTTAATTCATTATTACATCACCAACATCCACATCTAGTGTTTTGGTTCTCTTCTAGTCCGTAGCCATGGAGCATCTTCCTTATTTAGCGGTATGATTGGGTCAGTTTTCACTTTGAATGGTGGAATTTCATAAAATTTGTTATAATCTTCTGACATGTCTGTCGTGTCCTCAACTCCCACCATGTTTCTTTTCCCTGAAAGAACTATGTGGCGCTTTGGCTCATCGTATGATATTGTATTATTTTGCTTATCTTTCCTTTTTCTTGGTCTAGTAGACATGTCCTTCACATGGAAAACTTGACCCAGATCATTGCCAAGGACGAATGGTTCGTCTCCGTACACAACTGTTGTCATTCCGTACTGCTGGTCTACCGTTACCTTGCCTCCTATCATCTTGACCCATTTGCATCAAAACAATGGGACCTTGAAATTAGGACTATAGTCAAGTTCCCATATGTCCTCTATGTAACCATAATATGTGTCCTTATGCCCATTGTCATCTGATGCATCAAATCGGACACCACTGTTTTGGTTGGTGCTCTTTTTATCTTGGGTGTGCGTGTAAAATATATTCCTATTTATCTCGTACCCTTGGAAAGTCAATATAGTTGAAGATGGAGACCTGGCCAACAAGTACAATTGATCTCCAACAATGGTGTCATTCATGAGATGTGTCTGCAACCAACCGCCAAAAGTCTTCATGTGTTCATCTCTAATCGAAGAGTCAGATTTCCCCGGGTAGTTGGAGCGTCAAATATTCTTGTGTACCTCGATATATGGAGCCACCAAGGTGGAACTTTGTAGAACTGTATAGTGTTAGTGAAAGAATGCCCGTCCATACATATCTTTGCTTTCTTTCCTAGCGTGCCTTTTCCACTAAGTCTCCCCTCATGTCGTGATTCAGGTACAGCGATCGGCTTAAAGTCAGGAATAAAGTCAACACAAAACTCAATGTCCTCCTCTGGTCCATAGCCCTTGGAGATGCTTCCTTCTTGCCTAGCACGGTTATGGACATATTTCTTTAAGACTCCCATGAATCTCTGAAAGGGGAACATATTGTGTAGAAATACAGGACCGAGAATGATAATATCTTCGACTAGGTGAACTAGGAGGTGCGTCATTATGTTGAAGAAGAATGGTGGGAACACCAACTCAAAGCTGACAAGACACTGGACCACATCTTTCTATAACCCTGGTAGACTTTCTAGATCGATTACCTTCTGAGAAATTGCATTGAGGAACGCACGTAGCTTCACAATGGGTACTCTAACATTTTCCGACAGAAGCCCCCTCAAAGCAACCGGAAGCAACTGCGTCATAAGCATGTGGCAGTCATTTTCCGACAGAAGCCCTCTCAAAGCAATCTTTTTTTCTCTGCGATATTTATTATTCCCTT
This sequence comes from Avena eriantha, assembly GCA_910589775.1. Classification (NCBI taxonomy): domain Eukaryota; kingdom Viridiplantae; phylum Streptophyta; class Magnoliopsida; order Poales; family Poaceae; genus Avena; species Avena eriantha. Next base: position 26,045,143 of record OU342741.1, read on the forward strand.
TATATTGCACGAGAAGCCAGAGGGGACCTTGATACTACTCAGGCATTCAAAAAATATTTCCTGCTCTTCTTTGGTAAGAGCGTAGCTAGAAGTACCTTGAAACAGCTCTGGATGCCTGTCGTCTCAGTCTTTCACACGTTGTTAGTCCTGCCGTGCTTCTGGTGTATCTTTATTCTTTCCATACACGCCCAATAAGCCTAGCAGTATCACACAAAGATTCTTCGTCAGGTGCATCACGTCGATTGCAGAGCGGACCTCTAAGACTTTCCAATAGGGTAGCTCCCAAAATATAGATTTCTTCTTCCACATGGGTGCGTGTCCGCCAGCGTCCTTCGGAACGGACTGTCCGCCAGGACCCATTCCAAAGATTACTTTTAAATCCTTCAACATATCAAATACATCATCACCAGTATGACGGATAGGCTTACTCCGGTGATCTGCTTCACCATTGAAATGCTTGCCTTTCTTTCTTTGGAAATGCGTGGGCGGAAGAAAATGACAAATCCCTAGGTACACATTCTTCTTACACTTATCCAAATAAATACTTTCAGTGTCATCTAAATAGTGTGTGCATGCATTGTGTCCCTTATTTGCCTGTCCTAAAATGTTAGTAAGAGCAGGCTAATCATTGATGGTTACGAACAACAATGCTCGTAGGTTGAACTCCTCATGTTTGTGCTCATCCCGCATATGTACACCATGTCCGTGCCACAACTGTAAAAGTTCTTCAACTAATGTCCTTAGGTACACATAAATGTCATTGCCGGGTTGCTTCGGGCCTTGGATGAGCACTGGCATCATAATGAACTTCCACTTCATGCCAACCAAGGAGGAAGGTTCTAGATACACAGAGTCATAGGCCATGTGCTATGACTACAACTCTGCTCCCCAAAAGGATTCATGTCATATGTACTTAGACCAAACCATAAGTTCCTCGCGTCACCTGCAAAGTCTAGGTAGTTTCTCTCATTTTTTCTCCACTACGACCCATCAGCGGGGTGTCTCAACATCTCGTCTTTCTGACAATCTTCTTTGTGCCATCGCAACAACTTGGCATGCTCTTCGTTTCTGAACAAATGTTTCAACTGTGGTATTATAGGAGCATACCACATCACCTTCGCGGGAACCCTCTTCTTGGGGCGCTCCCCCTCAACATCACCAAGGTCAGGATGCAGTCATTAATGCATGCATGTATCTTCTGTACCTCTAATCCTAGAGAGCAGACAACCTTCTTTGCTTCGTAAGTACTGTCGGGCAGTTCGTTATCCTTTGGAAGCAGCTTCTTCATTATCTTCAACAACTTTTCAAATCCCTTGTTAGGCACACCGACCTCTGCTTTCCATTGCAGCAATTCTAGTGTGCTACCAAGCTTTTTGTGGCCATCTTCGCAATTTGGGTACAACAATTTGTTGTGATCCTCTAACATCTGCTCAAATTTCAACCTCTCCCTTTCGGCATCACATTCTACCTTTGCATCAGCAATGGCCCGACCAACATCATCCTCTGGCTCATATGATGCACGTTCTTCTGCTTCTTCTTCATCATTGTCTTCCATTGTAGTACCACCGTATTCAGGGGACATAGGATAGTTGTCATCATTCTCTTCATCTTCGTTGTCTTCCATCATAACCCCTATTTCTTCGTGCTTGGTCCAACAATTATAGCCAGACATGAAACTGAACCGAAACAGATGGCCGTGAAGGACTCTTGAGGAAGATTATTCTTTCTGATTCCGACACTCACCACATGGACAACACATAAAACAATTCCGCTTGTTTGCCTCTGCCACAACGAGAAAAGAATGCACGCCTTTAATGAACTCGCCAGAGATTCGGTCAGCGTACATCCATTGTCGTCTCATCTGCATTATATAAGTACATCAAACAAAATCACGATGCTAAGATTAGTACTAGTCTAAAAATAAAAGCACACAGCATATACATCAAACAACTATACACTGATTTAAAAACTTTCTACTCCATCTTTAGTCCTAGTTGGACACACCAACCAGGACTAAAGGGGTTGCAACAGGCTGGGGCCGACGTGAGCCCGTTTAGTCCCGGATGGTGTCTCTAGTCGGGACTAAAGGAGACTCCAACCGGGACTAAAAGTGGGTGATGACACTATATGTCGTGAGTGGAGACACTATGCCATTGAGTAGCGATACTATTTCAGTGGGTGTCGACACTATAATAGGGGTGAGTGTCGACATTATGTCGTGAGTGTCCACACTAGGTTGTGCTGCTTAGTCTATAAATAGGCTTCCTTGTGAAATATCAACTGCAAGGAACGAAACCAGGGACACCACTACGGCGGAGCTTCTCGAAGATGTCTTAGGACCTCGTCAATCAGACATCTTCGAGGAGCTCGCCGTAGAGACACTCTCTAATATGTGAAATTAGTTAGCTCCACCAGCATATTGATCTAGCTAGAGAAGATATAAACTGAAAGTTTGTGTGCGAGAGCAGGGAGACCACTACTGCAGAGCTTCTCGAAGATGTCTTAGGATCCCGTCCTCAGACATCTTCAAGGAGGTCGCCATAGAGGCACTCCCTAATTTAATTTGGTAGCTCCCTGGCGTGATCATATTTTTGGTTTGCTTAAACGGTCGACGATTAAAATGCTAGGGTGCCACTATATATATGTATGCCTTCATAGTTTTGGTTCTTATTTTTGTTGCAATGGATTTTGTGACGAAAGGTGGAAGAAGACGGATATTTTGTTGCTCGACGGTGGCATGATGCATTTGTATCTGAATTTCGAGACTATCTGCCAAACCAAGATATATAGATAGGATGAACTCATGTATCTCTGTGCTTCGATGAATCAAATGAATTTCGAGGACTATATGTGCCAAATTAACTAGATATATAGAGATAGAATCCACACAAATCCCTCCATTTCTAGAGCATAAAATGAGCTGAAACGAGCAATGAAATATGAAAGGATGAAGTTGCTAACCTCTTAGGACCGTTAGATAGATGTGGAGCCAAAAAAATCTTCACAAATCTTGAGAAAAATCGGCAAAAACTCGAGGTTGAGGGAATAAATTTGAGAGAGGTGCTTGTGTGAGCTTGAAATGGCTCGAGCAGGGGAGATGAAGAAGATATAGTCGGGCCCTTTAGTCCCGGTTCGTTTAAAAAACCGGGACTAAAGGTCCACCCATCCGCTCCTTCCCAGCGCCTAAACAAACCGGGACTAAAGGTCCCCTACGAACCGGGACTAATGTCTTCTGGGCCCTGCGGCCATTTCTAGCCGTTGGGACCAGGGCATTAGTCCCGGTTTGGTTTGTACCAGAATCGGGACTAATGCTCTGGACCAAAGGTACGTTTTCTACTAGTGTAAAACGATGCATATTATAGACACCACAAGAGTACGTACTATATAGATGCCACTATGTCAGACAAGTAGGTATGATGTATCAATCAGCACCGTATTGGCCTTTAACTTCACATTCGTGTGTCGGCTCACAAAAATGAAAGTCCGAAAAGGTAATCGCAATCGGTCCTTCGTGAAATAGCACAGTATATACGCAATGAATTCCCAACACAAGCATGTGCATAAGCAGAAAAAATGGCATAATGTCACGGAGTGTACACATCAATCAATAGTAGCCGCTTATTTTGGAGAGAAAATGCTTAGTGGCAATTTAAGAGCAGCAAATATGACAGCCTCAATGTAGAGTGTTCACGCAGCAGAAGCTTGTCCACACAAGCTAGTGCAGGCTGCTGGTTGTTGATAAGGCGAAGCATGCAGCATTACCACGGTGGATTTACCATCGCATTACCAGTTTTAACAATCATATGACAACCAGCGACATAAGTTCATAAAACACAACATGTGAAGAACATAAAAGGAATGACTCATGGCAGTGCCTAAACTTTTCAAATGATAGGTGAACACAAAGATTGATCTTTCAGTTGTAGCCGACAAGTCTTATGCAACCATTGCCTCAAGAAGCAGGTAGAGCATAGAGAAAGAGACAGTAAGTTAACCAGATAAATTAAGTGAAACTTAAAGGTTAAATTATATACATGGAACCTTTGATTTATGCAACGGTAAGCTTAAACCCATATGCACATATGGTTGAAGACTGAGGCTGCACCATAATTCGTAATGAAACAAGTATATTGTGTGCATAACAACACTAACCCCAAAATGCATGGAAATATCAATAAGAGTAAAATCTATCCATGGTACCTAAACTTGGCACTGATTTTCGATACGGTCATCAACGTTAGGAATACGCTATTTACGGTCACTAAATACGACGACCTTCTCATTATGGTCACTGGGCATGTGTACAACAACGTATTCGTCGACGTGGTGGGTGTTGACCGGTCCAAACAGTGTCATTTTTTTGCAGAAAAACCCTCCCTAAATCAAGCTCAAGCATAGAGACTAAGATGTAGGCCCCCTTGTAAGACTGACATGTGGGGCCCACCTGTCAGTGTCACCTACCCCTTCTCCTCAACTCAGCAAAGGAGGATGTCGCCGGCCGACATGGACGGAGAGGAGGTGCGTGACCCCTACCTTCCACGCAACGAGATGCGGAGGAGCGGCGATGAGCTCGCATAGAGCACGGCGTTCCACCTCGCACCGGGCTGGGCCCATGGGCGTAGGGACCACGGAGGCGACACTCGACGTCCCTTGCTCCGGTGGTCAACCGCGACAGTGGAGAAGGGCGCGCGGGAGTCTTTGAAGAATACCAGGGGGACCCCTGCATTTTACGGGTTTGGATAGAGGTAGCGCCACCTTGAAATGGCGCCAGAGAGCAGCTGGCGATGAGGACTTGTTGGGGCGGCAGAGAGGAGGTTAATGATGACGGGGCTAGAGAAAGGCAGGGGGTCCTAGGAGACGTCTAGGAGGTGCGCCTGATCATCTGGAAGCTGTAGAAGGGGTCGGGGTAGCCGGAGGAAGTGGGACGACACCGGAATTGGCGAAGATGCGCAGTGGCCGGAGAGGAGGAAGATGGCGATCCCGAGGAGCACCGTGTTCATTGGTCTAATCCGCTAGGTGAGGAAGAAGCAGGGGACATATGCGGACCTCCCGGTAGCCTCAAATTATCAGGGGGCTGCCCATGGCGGCGGCGCGGTGGACTCCACTAGCGGCGGCACGTGCACGCCACTGCAGCGAGGTTGCTGGAGCTGTGATCTAGCGAGCTAGATGCCACCGCGGTGAGTCAAGGGGAGATTCTGCGGCGGTCCAACCTTCCCCGCCTTCATTTGCTTCCTCTGCGGCGACGGCCACCGGCGTCCTGCAACACCGGCGGCGACATGAGGTGGGAAGGGATGGGGGTGGTGGGATTCTCCTTGCACTTTTTAAATTTGGTCCTGATTATTTTTGTTATTCAAAAATGGCCTCTATTGAGTGCTAAGGGGCTAACATGTGGGGTCTACTCAGTGCCACGTAAGCGCACACATCGCTATACGGGCTGATCTACAAGCTCAAGTGACCTCGATGAGCAGGTTGCCGTATTTAGAGACCGTAAGTAGCATATTTGTAACATCCCAAAACTTCAATCCAAGCTTATCAAGATCAAATCAATCAAATTTGGGGTTAACAAAAACTTTTCCAAAGTTAATATGAAAGCATTCATATATGTGTGCATTTAATTTAGGAGTTGTTTGAATTGCCATGATTGAGTGATCCAATGCTTTTAAAATGTTACTTAGGTAATTTAAACATCATCTACATCATTCCCAAACTTTTCCTAAAGAAAATCAAATCAAAAAGAATTAAAAAGGAGGAATGGTCATTTTGGCAAATTTAACTCTCATGCCTACTTTGGCTATTCCTAGTACTCAAAACTTAACAGAAACAATTCTTTATCTTTGTACCCCTTGCTAGTACACATAATGAGGTACCAAGGCCCACCTTTTGATCTGCTAAAAACATTCTGTAAACTAATTTAAATGACAGTTTAAAATTGAATCTAATGCATATGCATAGATCACCCCTATTTCAAAACCCATCTATTTGAGCTCCACGTTCAAAACCCTTGCAACCAGAGACTGCCTAGCACTAGGTGAGATCACCCAAAAATTTGAAACCAAAATTCAAAACTTTTTCTCTTGCGGCCATTTCATCAAACACATGGCAGGCAGAATCAAACACAAATAGCTAGCTCACTGTTTCTATAGGGTTTTGCCACCCAATTGACCATAAAACACTCCCTCCGTCTCCACTTGATCAAACCATGCCATTACCACCCCATCCCCTACACCCTAGTGCCAAGACCAAGCCATGCCGAGCCATGCCTCGCCGGCCAACCCTTGCCCCGCTGCAGCAGACCATTCCCTCTTCTCTCGCCATGTCTAGGAGGTAGCCAGGAGCTCACCGCCACCCCATGTCCCTTGCCCGAGCCCAGGAGTGCAGTGGACCACCGAACACAAACCGCGCCCAGTGCCACCGCACCATGCCAAGCGCACGCCAGAGCGCCGCACCCAGCACGCGTGCACAAGCCGCCGCTCGACCGCAGCCCGCGCCTACCGCTCCGCCACGACACAGGGAACACGACGGACACGCCCGTTCGCCGCCCAACGCACCACAGCCCCCGCTCGCCATGGACACCGCCGCTTCTGCCGCGTAGAGCGCCACCTCGCCCCGACCGCATGCCACCGCCCCTACGGCCGCATTTAAGATCTAGAGCACCGCCAGGGAACCGCCCATCGATCGCCACCCCCAGCCATGCCTCTACCTCGTCGTAGCCATGTCGCCACCGTCGACCGCCCATCCCGCTCGGTCTCACCGTCGAGCCTATAAAAGGAGCCCTCCCCAGCCTCTCTTCTCCACGCCATTCCACTCCCCTCACCTCTCTAAACCTCACCCACCTCTAGCCGGAGCAAGGAGAGCTCTGCCTCGCCGGAATTGGAGTCCAAGCAGCCGCGGCAGGAGGAGAAGGGCGCCGTTGATTTCGACCGCCCCAAGCTCCACCGCGACCACGCCTCGCCTCGTCGTCGTCTTCCACGTCGTTTCCCCGCCTCGCCGACCCCACTGGAGCCCTGGTACGCCCCCAGCAGACCCCCGCCGAGCTGCTAGGGTTCGAGCTCGCCGGCGACCTGTTCGTCGTCGACGACGACCCTTAGCCGTAGATCTAGCTTCTAATGGCACGGCCCACAGCGCGCGTACCGTTTCGCGTTTTAAGTGCCGCTGACACACGGGACCCCCCTGTCAGCTGAGCCCCGCGTCGCGGAGCACCACTGGGCCGGCCCATTCCTTTTCCCGCGCTAGCCCACCGATTCAAATCTGGTTTTTTCTTTTTTGTTAAATCTAGTTTCTATCCAGTATTTCAAAAATCCATTCTGTGAGTTTTACAAATCCAAATTGCATGAAACCAATTTTGTCTGAAAGGTATTAAGATGATCTATCCAAGCCCGTTGGATTTAATTCAATTAGAGTTATAGATCTCTCCTAATAAAAATAAGAAGACATAAGCATTTGCAACTTGCAACATTTTTATAAAATCAACCAAGGTAGCTTTAGGGTTGATTCCAACTCTCAAAAATCAGATTTTACTATATCTATCCAAATATGTAATAATATTAAGGTTTACATGCAGTGACTTTGGACTAGTACCAAAATAATGCTATATAGGCATTTCTAGTCACTTTAAATCATTAAATAAGGAACTTAAACCAAAGTAATATTGATCCAACCCTTAAATCTCATTCCCACATGTTAGAATATGTGGTGAGGACATGTGTCCACATGATCCCATATTTTGGTGGTGAATATTAAATTTTAGTTAATTTTTCAATGAGTAGAAATTACTTTTCTAAAATAAAAAGAAGGAAACTTTTGATTTAAACTTGTGATGCTTGTGATGATAATAGCTCATCAATTGTGTGTCTTAGAATGCTATCTAGCCTAGTTAAGTATTGTTTGGTGATTGTGCACTCCCTATATATTTATAGACGATAGTACCGACCAAGCTCTTGAGGAGGAGGGGTTCTACCAAGAAGAAGAAGAAGAAGAAGAAAACTTCAACCACTGCACCAACCAAGGCAAGCCACCATTAACAATGCCAATTACTATTAGCAAGCTAGCACTATCCAAGATTAAACCTTGCAGGTTAGCACTTGCAAGTGTAGTATTTAGCAAACTAGAATCAAACTAGATGGTTTAGCAAAGATGCCTTAAGCATGCTTGGATCACACACCCCCCCCCTTATTTAACTAATAGTACCCCAAGTCCTAGTTACAAGTTTTACCCTTCTTAGGTTATACAAAGTTCTTTACTTATTTTGAAGGTAACATAAAAAGTATAAAACTTGACCTATTTAGAACCCTTTAGATGTCCTTCTATGGCATGAGATTGAACCCATCTTTTTCACCTTAGTGAACACTCTTAACCTAGTAGTTAGAGTAGATCAAAAACTTGAGTCACTTTAGATGGGAACACTTGGTGAAAATGAATTATGAAAACCTTGGAATGATGAGTCATTCTATTGAGATGTTTTGACATGTGTTGAGAAACACAAAGGATTGATGTTGATGAAATATTGAGGCATGAGCCTTAACTCTTTTATAAAACTGATGGTTGGATTCGGATGCGATACCATTCCAAATTTACCGTACAACCACATTACCTGAATTGGGTAAGGCTTAGCTGGAAATTTATATGCATTAGTATTAGTTCCCTCACGGGAGAGGTTTGACCTGAGGCTACCTCTCAATGTTGTCCACCTATGCAGTGCCCAAGATGACTGATGGTCATGGTTGGGAGGCCATGCTCATAAGAGAGGTGCTTATACTAGGGTGTGTAAAGGGAAGGTTATGTTTGATTATCTGCATACTAAGTATGATGATTCAGGGTTATCCCTGACAGATGTATCGAATCTTGTGGTGAAAGTGTACCACCTCTGTAGAGTGTCAAACTATTCGAATAGCCGCGTCCACGGTTATGGACAGTTGGAATGGCCATACTGTTTCGTTGTCAGATGTTTTCTAAAGACTTTGAAAAGAATGATGAATCTTGACTTGACCACAATAGGGTTGTGTTTATGACAATAGTTTCCCCAACTTAAGTGATTCTAGAGTTTACTTTATCTTTCTTTGCTTCAGAACTTAGCTTAGGTTTCAAACTTAACTTTATAGTTAAACATAGAATTAGCACTTTAACTTAGATTCATAATACTTGTTAGTGGTAGTTTGCAAGTACTTAAAGAGTACTCATGGCTTTTGTCCCTGGGTATTATCATGGCCAGACTATGAAGGAGATTATCAAGATGATCGTTAGCAGGATGGCTATGATAACTAGGACTATCTGCCTTCGTCATGGCTATGATAACTAGGACTATCATGAGATCCTTATTTGTGTAAGAACCTTATGTATGGTTTGTAATGGATGATGTACTGTGATATCCAATCCGTTATGTCTCGCAAAAATGGTAATCCTGGGATTGCGAGGTATGGCATAACAGGCATCTGGGATTAAAAATCCGGGTGTTGACAAGTTGGTATCAGAGCCATCCTGACCATAGGAGACCCTAGTTAGAATGGACGTCAAACAAAAACTTAATTTCCAAACCAAAGTGAGTATTTATGAAAAACTATCTCCCCTCTTACCCTTGTGGATTCTTTATCAAAAACTTCATGATCCTCAAAAATTCTTACCCTACTACTTAAAATTTGACACACTTGATCGCCTCACTAACTTCCTCATCCTTAATTCTTGTAGATGGAGACCCAGTTCAGCAAGTTTTACCAGTTGAGCAACGGAGGTCAGCTGACCTTCGAGAGGGATCTGGATTCACTGTCAGAGTTACTGGGATGCCCGCACCCAGAGTTTCTTGGAGCTCAACTTCCAGGACCCCCGCCCCGGGAGGAGACCTACAGTGGCTAGTAACCGCAGATCTTAGAGGAAGCATCGAAGCACCAACTTCTGGAAGGATTCAGTTCTCCGTGAGAGAGAACAACTAGCTAGATGGATTAGCCAGGGCAATGCATGAAGCTCTCGCACGTCTATGTGCCCTCAGCATCAACAAGACCCAAGGAACTCATTTTGCCCACTATGCAAGACGGGACTTCATGGGACTGCCAATGGAAATGCCGGGCCACCCCGAGTTGAGGCGTCAAGTGGAGAACCTTGACTTCTTGCTTCACGACAGACAGCAGGCACTGGACAATGCCAGAGAGTTAGCCAACCAGAACCGCGCCATTGCCGACCAGAAGGCCCAGACTTTCGCACTGCTTGTCCAAGACCGTCAGTCTCTTTGCCGCCAGCGTGCCAAGAAGGATCGCACCATCGCTCTTCTTCGCAAGAAGTTGGTCGACCTCGAGAAGACTGTCAAGGAGCAGGAAGCTCAGCTTGCCGCCAAGGAAGAAGAAGATGAGGGTGAAGACGTCCAGGGAGACATGGATTCCTACCTTAGCAATGATGATGATTTCATAGCGGAGGATGCTGTGGACTTCTATACTAATGATGAGGACTCCGACTTCATCGACGATGAGTAGATGCACTACGGCACTGTCGTAGCATGAGATGTATCGATCTCAATGTATCTTAGCTTGCAGAATGGTTCTTCAAACCATCTGTTTTCCCTTTTGATTGTTGTGGTGTGTGTTGTATCGTGTGCTTGCTTGCATGAATGAGAATGAAGTTAGTTGAAAAACCTGAGTCTAACTCAAAGTTTTAGCTTTCAAAACCCAAAACCATGAACCTTAGAATTTCCCTCTTATCCCTATATCTATCTCAATCTTCAGATGACTCGTGGAAACCAAGGAGGGAGCAGCTCATCACAGGACCCAATGCTGCAGATCTTGTAGAATCTCATCGCAGACCGTGAAGCAAGCAGGGCAGAACGCCAAGCCAACTTAGCAACACTTCAACAGATCGCCCAGATGGCTCTCAACAACCAAGGGCATGGAAATCAGGACCACCATGGATCCAAACTCAAAAAATTTCAGAACACAAATCCCCCAATCTTCAACCAATTTGAGAACCCACTAGATGCTGATGACTGGTTGCAGACCATGGAAAATAACCTCGAAGTTGCAGGAGTTGACGAAAATGAGAAAGTTCTCTTCGCCACCCACTATATCGCAGGAGATGCAAGAGCTTGGTGGAATAGCATCCGCAATATGAACCATGGTCAAGTGATGACCTGGGAAGCATTCAAAGTCAAGTTCAGCCGCACCCACGTGCCGCAGGGTCTAGTAAACCGGATGAGAGATGAGTTCCACGAATTGAAGCAAGGAAGAATGACTGTGGTGGAGTACCGTGACAAATTCCTGTCACTTGCCCGATATGCACCTGATGAGATCAATATGGAGGCCAAGAAGAAGGAAAGATTCTTGAACGGACTACATAATGAGATGCAGACTGCCCTCGTCAACATCTGTTTCCAGGATCTCGAAGAGCTAGTCGACTCTGCCATCCAGATGGAAGGGAAGATTAACCAGGCAAACGACAACCGCAAGCGTCGTATGATGCAGCAGTCTGGATCCAACAGTCACTAGAAGTACCATCCCAAGCCTTCACCAGGATATGCACCAAGGAACAACCGACCTCCAAATTCTCGCCCAAGCTACCCCAATCGTAGCGGAGGCAATGTGAAGTCTGGAGGAAATAATCACAACTCCGGTAATGCCAGCAATTTCAACCGTGCACCTCCCAAGAACCACAACAACAACACTGCACCTAGAACTGGCAGCAATGATGTGCCTGTCGCAGTCAAGGACAAGTCCCAGATCACTTGTTTAGAGTGTGGAGTGAAGGGTCACTACTCCAATGAGTTTCCAAAGAAGACTGTCGCCAATCCCAATGTGAATGCCCCAGCTCAGCAGCAGCGTCGTGTTCAGCCAGGAAGGAGATTTGCCCCAGGGAACCCTCACAACCGCAATGGCCGTCTCTTCCACATGAATGCAGAAGAAGCCCAGGAAGCGCCAGATGTAGTGCTGGGTATGTTTTCTGTCAACTCAGTTTTAGCAAGAGTATTGTTTGATTCGGGAGCATCGCATTCATTTGTCACCGAAGAATTTGCATGCACTAGTAAGATTCGTCCAACCAACCTGAAGCATGTCATGATAGTTCAAATCCCCGGTTCAACAACCAAAGCTAGAAAAATTTGCAAAGTTGTACCTATCAGAATACATGGGATAGATTTTTATGCCAACCTAATTGTACTTAAAACCAAAGGTTTGGAAGTAGTACTAGGTATGGACTGGATGTCAAGGCATAAAGGATTGATAGACTATGCTAAGAAAGCCATCACCATGACCAGTAGTTCGGGAGTCACAGTAGAGCATATCTCTGAAACCTTACCCCGTCAATTCAAGTGCAACCAGAGTGTAGCCTTGCCCACCATTGACCAAGTCAGAGTAGTCTGTGAATACCCCGACGTATTCCCAGATGAATTGCCAGGTATGCCCCTGGATAGGGATATTGAGTTCATTATCGAACTAATCCCCGGAACCGGACCAATAGCCCAGAGACCCTGTAGCATGAACCCATCAGAGTTAGTGGAACTGAAGAAGCAATTGGATGCTATGCTAGCCAAAGGTTTGATTCAACCAAGCGCATCGCCATGGAGATCACCAGTGTTATTCTTCGACAAGAAAGATGGAGGTAACCGTCTATGCACAGATTACAGAAAATTGAATGATGTCACCATCAAGAACAAGTACCCTTTGCCAAAGATAGAGGATCTATTTGATCAGTTGACCGGAGCTCGGGTATTCTCAAAGATTGATCTTAGGACTGGTTATCACCAACTTAAGATTCGTGCAACGGATATTCCGAAGACCGCCTTTACTACTCGCTATGGTTTATACGAGTATACGGTTATGTCTTTTGGATTAACCAATGCCCCTGCTTATTTCATGAATCTCACGAATAAGATCTTTATGAATTTCCTAGATAAGTTTGTAGTTGTGTTTATCGATGACATCCTTATCTACTCCAAGTCAGAAGAAGAGCATGAGCAACATCTGAGAATCATTCTAGAAACCCTGAGGGAGCATCAGTTATATGCCAAGTTCAGCAAGTGTGAGTTTTGGCTGAAGGAAGTAGGATTCCTAGGACATATTGTGTCTGCCGGAGGAGTCTCTGTTGATCCCACAAAGATCAAAGATGTTGAAGAATGGAAAGCCCCAACCACTCAAACCCAAGTCCGTGCCTTTCTCGGATTAGCGGAACTATCCGACCCATGATCTTGAACTAGCAGCTATAGTCCTAGCACTGAAGACATGGCGTCATTATTTGATGGGTAACCGATGTGAGATTTACTCAGATCATAAGAGCTTGAAGTATATCTTCCCTTAGAAGGAGCTGAATATGAGGCAAAGAAGATGGATAGAGTTAATCAAGGATTATGACATGGACATTCACTATCACCCCGGCAAAGCCAATGTGGTAGCGGATGCTCTTAGCAGATTGCCGTGTAGGCTTAACACCATGATCAAGGAGAAGAAACCAAGTTTGTATGAAGAGTTGGAGCAATTCAGGACTGAATTAGTTAGCAAAGGATCTAGCATTGAACTTCAACCCACTTAGATTAGCAAAATCAAGGAAGCCCAGAAAGGGAATGAAAGTATCGACGGAATTAAACGTCGTATTGGTACAGGAAAGGTACCTGGATTCACCGAAGACGAAGAAGGAGTACTGTGGTACAAAGGACGTATCTGTGTTCCAGTAGATTCGGAGCTGAACTAAGCTATCATGAAGGGTGCTAGATCCTTTGCTAACTAATTCAGTCCTGAATTGCTCCAACTCTTCATACAAACTTGGTTTCTTCTCCTTGATCATGGTGTTAAGCCTACACGGCAATCTGCTAAGAGCATCCGCTACCACATTGGCTTTGCCGGGGTGATAGTGAATGTCCATGTCATAATCCTTGATTAACTCTATCCATCTTCTTTGCCTCATATTCAGCTCCTTCTAAGGGAAGATATACTTCAAGCTCTTATGATCTGAGTAAATCTCACATCGGTTACCCATCAAATAATGACGCCATGTCTTCAGTGCTAGGACTATAGCTGCTAGTTCAAGATCATGGGTCGGATAGTTCTGCTCATGCTGCTTCAGTTGTCGAGACAGATAAGCGATGACTTTGCCTTCTTGCATCAATACACATCCTAGACCAATCTTGGATGCGTCACAATACACATCAAATGGCTTCTTGATGTCTGGCATGACCAAAATTGGGGCTGATATCAATCTCTTCTTCAGCTCCTGGAAACTGGCTTCACATTTGTCTGTCCATTCAAACTTCTTGTCCTTTTTCAACAATTGGGTCATTGGTCTGGCTATGCTCGAGAACCCTTCTACGAAGGAGATTATCAAGATGATGGTTAGCAGGATGGCTATGATAACTAGGACTATCTGCCTTCGTCAGCATTGCCTGTGCCCCTGAAGATAGACCCCACCGCTACGCTATCTTTATTTCCGTTGCTTGTTGTATTAAGACTGGATCATGAGATCCTTATTTGTGTAAGAACCTTATGTATGGTTTGTAATGGATGATGTACTGTGATATCCAATCCGTTATGTCTCGCAAAAATGGTAATCCTAGGATTGCGAGGTATGGCATAACGGGCATCTGGGATTAAAAATCCGGGTGTTGACAGTATTCCTAAGGTCGATGACCGTATTGAAAATCAGTGCCAAGTTTAAGTATTGTGGATGGATTTTACTCTATCAATAAAGTAGCTCAAACAAATGAGGCAACCCAATTATAATAGTTCACCCTATTAACAGTTCACCGAGGGCTTTATCTGCTACTCCCTTCGTTTCAACATATAAGATGTTTTAACTTTGTGAATGAAGTGTATTTAGACCTCTTTTAGTGTCTAGATTCACTCTAGGTTTGAAGTGAATCTATACACTAAAATAGGTCTAGATATACTTCATTCATAAAGCTAAAACATCTTATATTTTGAAACGGAGGGAGTAGTTAACATACATAAGGTTATCCTCAAACACCATAAAATGCATACACATATTGACTAACAGGAATTCTAAATGCTCAAAAAATAAACGGTATGGTTGTTTGATTTTGGAAAAATGACATGTATCTCTAGTCAGAAACATATGTGTAGCCAAAACATCCAGTTCATATACTCCCTCTGATCCAAATTAGTTGACTCAGATTTGTTTAGATTTGAATGTATCTAGACTTGAGAACGGGACAGTAACCTAGTGGTTGGGTCGCAATGGCGCATACCAGTGACCGGAGTTTGATCCTGTCAAGGACGAATTTTCAGAATTCTCACGTTGACCCGCTTCTACTGTATCAAAAAAGTGTCTAGTTTCTCCTAGCACTATTTCATCTTTTGAATGTATCTAGACTTGTTTTAGGGCTAGATACATGCCAATCTAGACAAAATCAAGTCAACTAATTTGGACCGGATGGAGTAGAATACTTCATCAAGGTTGAAACGAAACACAACAAGGCAGAATCTCACCTCAGGATTGAAAGAAGCAAATGATTTCTATGGCCATATGGAATATTGCATCTGCTCATCTCGTTTATCTTCTAGCATCCCAAACAAAGGTAGTGGAACAATGTTCTCCCGAAGGCGGAACAGAGTAATATATATGCAGTTTCCTTCATCTTCTTTGCACTCCATCTTTAATAAAAACTTGTCATCAAGGTCACAGTGCAAAACACATCCTGGAAGCTCAATCAACAATTCACGCTCATTGAGTATACCAATCTTGAGGATGGAGTGCGGGGAGAGGAGGAAAGGAGGAACGCGACGAACTCACGCACGAAGAACGTGATGAAAACACACACACCAAAACCACGATACACACCAATAGCTCACACCGGCGGTGACCGGTCCGGCGGAATCCCGAGGATCGGTATCGGGCGGAGGACTCTCTCTCAAACCGGCACGGCGAGATGGGAGACTCGGTGAGATATTGACGTCTAGGCAAAGGGGCTCCGATGCCTAGGCCTTGTACAACGCGGAGGCACGATGCAAACTCCAACGAGGTTTCGGATATTTGGTGCTCCTTTATCAAAGGAGCATGAGACAAGAACTAGATAGATCTACAAGGGGTTTCCACTAATTCCAAATATCATGCCTAGGGTTTACAATGAAGGTGGAGGACTATATATAGGCCAGCCACTACTTCAGGTGTACTTTAGGTATAAAAGGGTAAAAACTGGACGGAAAAGAGAATATTCTCGGGCATCAAACCCTAGTTGAATCGAGACAGAAGTCATTCCGGCGATAAGTCCGGTCGCGCCGGACTGGGCGCCGGAAATTCCGGTCCGCACGTCATTCCGGTCGGTGATCGGAACAACAAGCAGAGACGTGTTTCGGTCGGCGCCGGTTTGATTCGGCGAGCGCCGGAAATTCTGGTCGTTGGTCCGGTCCACCGGGGCGTGCGCCAGACGTTTCGGCGAGGAGTCCGGTCCGCCGGTCCTGGCGCCGGTTTGGCCTGGGACTCTGGTTCGCGTTGGCTTGGCTCCTTCTCTTGGCATTTCTTCATGGGGTTCGTACCTAAGGATGCATAAGGTATTGGCATGAAGTAACAAGCCATCTAAGGATGTATCGAAGTCACATGAAGCAAGGAGCGAATTTACCTTAGCTTGAAGGAGCTTGGCTCGGGCACGAGTCATCGGTCCATTTGGGGGACTGGTGTAGATGTAGGAGCGTCCGTAGGACGGGCTGCATCACCTTCAACCCTTCTTCATCTTATGCCTTGGCGTGTTACTTCTTCCATTTTTCTCAAGTTGATCCTCCATGGATGCTAAAATTGATTTTAAAAATGTACGATCCAGCAGGCTCTCTCTTATCTTCTTTCCCTGCTAAATTATTATTAGCACTCAAATTCTGTAACACCGCAATCCAGTGTCTAATTGTGATCCCATGGAGGATTACGTCCCTGGATGGATGGTTGATGCAGGTAGAGGAGGCATACCAATGGTACTTTGAAGCAAACCAGTACCAATGCCGAACAATGGAACTACGGCAAACTGGTTGTGCAATCGCTCATCTCAATGGGATCTTTGAGTTCATCTTTTGTCGCTCCCGCTTAGGGTGTCAGGTGGGATCCCGCCAAAATTCCACTTCTAGTTCATTGATCAAAATCTAGTGTAAAAAATCTAATCTAATCTAATCTAATCTATACCTAATAATAAAGGACGGAACGCTTCTGTCAACCAGCCTTTTATTTGGACCGTTTTACCCTCCCACAAAACTGATTATTACCCACTGATGCCACGGAACCGTTATTTTCTTTTTCTTAGCCTGGCCCGTCCACTGCTGCCGGCGCAAGCATGGTGCGCGGAAGTTGCGGGCCTCCCCCGAGCAAAACTGCTCTGCGCCAGCGCCCAGCGCATGCCGCATCCGCCATGACGTTCTTGGCGGCCACCACCGGCTGACCTAGCCCCTTCACGCCTGCCCGAGTGAAGTCGCCGCAGCCACTTGCGACCTGCCTTTTTCTGCCCATGAGTCGCTGCATCGCCTGCACGAAGGGAGGAGAGGTGGCTTGCGAATGAGGAGGGGAGCGTGGCCACGTGTGAGGGGGAAGGGCAGAGGAGGCAAGACAACGTATAGCGTGGCATAGAACAGCTTACGCGCGTGCAGGTACTGGTCGGGGCACCACGCGAGGCCGCTGGGGATCTGGGCGAGGACGGGTAGGAGACCGGGGCGACGAAGGAGGCGGCGGAGGAAGCTCAGGGGGAGGGTGTTGGTCGAGGACGAGCGGGGTCGAGACAGGGCAAGGACGAGGTAGGACCCATGGCGGCCGGAGGCGAGGTCGCTACAGAGGGGAGGTAGTGGAGGCGCGTGGCGGAGGGGCTCGCGGGGCCGCGACCTTGAGCGAGCTCGGGGGAGGCCAACGAGGGAGGCGGCGGCAACCTGCAGCGGGGCAGAGAGGAGGGCGACCGGTGGCGTCCATGGCGGCGCTGAAGAGGGGATGGTAGAAGCGGCGCCAGGAAGCCCGGGATCCTGTCGGCGGTGGCGCTTGCGGAAGCTCGGGCAAGCCGGCGGGAGGCGCGCAGGGAGACGAGGGTGGCGGTGGCTGGCGGCGCGAGCGGGATCGAGGAGAGGGGCGACGGGAGGAAGAGCGAGCAGAGAGGCCAGGGAATCACGATGCGTGGCATGTGTTGACCCGGATCGGGGGTTGTGTGTGCGTGTTGGGAACACGTCCAGTGCGTGTACGTAGGGTGTCGCCGGTGTGGGGTGCGGTGTGTGTGGGATTTTTTTTGAGACATGTGCGCGATTAGGTTTAGGGTGTGAGAGGTGGTAGTGGTAGGTGGCTGGTTGCTGGGTCTTTGGGCCTAGCGGCTGGCTGCCTCCCCTGATTTTATTTTTATGAAATATTAAATTTTATTTTAAACAAAATTATTTGTAAATAGTTTTTAGACAAATTAAATATCTTGAAAGATACAGGTTTTTATTTTGAAATAAAGGAGGGGAAAACTATAGTACATTTTTTCACTCCAGTTGTAGCATACCGGCATGTTTCTTATGAAGTATAAAAGAGTAGTTAAAATAAAAATAACTAAATATTAAGACAAGAGGAAAAATTGGGGCCAAGGTTACGAGTCGATCGACTTAGGGAAAATTGCTGACGTGCTCAGGAAAATTTGATTTTTCACCCGGTACAACGCACGGGTATTTGTGCTGGTCTATACCTAATAATAAAAGACGGATTGTTTCATCCAGTCCAACACTTTTTTAAACGAATTTGCCCTCCCACCGTCTGAGCAATTATCCACCCGTACCGTACATAGCCTAGAAAAAAGAAAAAAAGTTAGCCCAATCCAACAAACTAGACTGGTCGGAAACATACCCACCGTAAGGTACGTAGCCTTAGAAAAAAGAAAAAATTAGCCCAATCCAACAATCCAACAAACTGGCCGGTTGGAGAGGATTAGCGTTGAATAGTCCCACATCGATTCATCAAATCGAGTCCAACCGATTCATAAGATAGAATTGGGTGGCTGGACAGAGAGGAAACAGAGGATGATTTTAGAGTGGGGAGCGGGCGGGGCAGCTCCAATGAACTGGCTGGCGTTTGAAGCTTGAGGCGACACGGAGCTTGATGGCAAACGGTATCCAATGGGGAAGAGGCGCCGTCTGCTGCTGAAGGCGCCCAGGCAGAGAGAGGAGGCGGCGGTAGTGGAGAATGGCCGCTGTGCTTCTAGGATGGATGGGACAAGCAGGCAGCCATTTGTGTCAGATTTCGTCGAGCCCGCTCTTGGGCAGCCCAGAGCCTCTACGACGCTAGCCTCCCCCCGACCTCGCCGGCCGAGTTTTCCGCGCCAGGAACCACCGCCGACGCACGTCGGAGCACACCGACGATAAACGGTTGGCGACGTCACCGCCGAGCCTTTGGGCAACGGGATGCACTGCTGTGCGTCGCCTCCCATGCTTCCCAAGTACCCCGGCACCACGCCGGGTCCAGGGTTGGCCAAGCTCCGCGATGCCGCCACGTCCCCATATCCACCGAACAGCACTGCTCCGTTCAACCGCCCACAGCTTTCCTCTTCGTCATTTGGCTCCACTGCCAATCTCACAGAAAGAGCGGTCGTAATCCAACGGAAAGAGCGGCGCCACTCCGCCACCGGCTTCGGATCTAGACGATGGAGACGAGGCGAGAGGCGTGCAGGAAACGAGAAAGTGTCTCCTGACATGTCCTCCACCTGGAGCATATCTAAATTTTCTAGACTCTAGCTCAGCTATATGATTAGACTCCACACATGTTGTACACACTCTGACGTGTTACATATACTACATGTATATGTAGTATATGCATATGTTGTTGTGCCAGGTTATGTTACATAAAGAAAGGTTAAGTTAGATAAACAAACCAAAGTTTGCCTGCATTATAATCATCCAATACTTCTTCACTCCTAATAATTCTTAAACTCAGTTCATTTTCCGGCCGTTTTGATTTATGACGCGATTCAAACTATTTCATGGCCTTTTTGTCCAAGTGTGCAGTTTTGAACAATTAAATGATCTATAAGACGAAAAATGTTGGTCTGAAATGTAAGGTGTTTGCCACAAAAATTGAAGTATCCCTTGAGGGCATGTACTATCGCAAGCGCTTGTACAGACGCTTAGGTGCAAAAAAATAAATAGTAGAAAACTGGATTATGGGCTAAGCACCTCACCTCCCAGCGCGAAACGTTAAGTTGGGTAGCTTAGGGAAACCTACGACCGCTAATCAATCTCCTGCACGCTGAAAAAAAGGAAGTCCTAGCGCCCGACGCTTCCCCTTGCGTCGACGCTAGGTAAAATCCCCGGATCGGACGGGATCGAGGCCTAACGGGAAGGATAATCAGCCTAGCGTCTTTTCTAAACGTCTGCGTTAAACATGCCCTGATATAAAATGAATTTATTTTTCTATGTCTCTCGCTGCCTATCCCGTGCTTGACAGCCGCAAAGTTGAAGCTACGGTCATCGCCAACGTAGAAGGGTTACAATGTGCTTCAGATGAAGATGATATCTCGGTCCCCTAATGAGACCCGTACCCTCGCTTTCTTTTGTGCCTCTCGGTGCATGGGATGCGACCAGAACAGCCATCGGAATTAGGGGAGTGACAACAACAAGTGGTATATTTGTCCCAAATTTGTATCAAGCCGACATACAAGATTAGATGAGACTCATCTTAAAAAGGGACAATATCTTAAAAGATGTCAGAGCTGAATGAAAATCCACCTTCCATTTTTTTCTTATGGCTATATTTAGAGTCCGCTGCATCGCGCAGGCATTTTTCTAGTCTAATAAAAATCTAAGAAAAACTTCGGTGTTCCGTTTTCTGCCACTCCGTTTTGTGCGCTTTTCTTCTCACCCCACACCATGAAAGCCCACGATTAGCAGCGACCCAAATTACGCATCATCAATCCGCGAAACCGCCCCAAATTCCGCATCCCAATTGCTACTTGGACGAGGACGAGGTCACGATGTTCGTGCCCGCCACACCTAGCTGTTGCCCCCACCATCCTGATCTCGAACGAAGGGAGAGCCCTAACGGAGGTGCACCGCCATCGCGTCTTATCTTTCACCACCGCATCCGTCCCTCCATCTTTCAGCATCTCGCGTCGACGCATGCGCGGCCATCCCCACAGATCACCTCCGCCGGTACGCGTGGCCTACGCGCCATGGACGGCTTCCATCGAGCGATCCACGGTTGTCCCCTGCATCCCGAGGCCCGGCGACGCCATCCCCTTCCTCTACATCGCTAGCGGCCGACATCTCCGTCTTCTTCCCGCACGACACGGTCTGGATGCCTGCTTCTCGATTTTTACCGTCGTGAGAAGAGCAGTTGGCCGCCAACTGCCTATTGCTACTTCATTCAACAGATCTGAGCTTTCTTATTTAGGATTCTTGCTTGTGAAATTGCCAAAATTGGTCTGCTTATTCTACTCTAAGATTGTATGTGGCTCAAATTATTTTAGGATGCGCCAGAAAATGAAGGAACCATGTCAATGGTATAGAGACAGAAGCATGCAGCAGGCTCTTGTGTTTGTTCAACGGGATTGGGAGGGGAAACAGGTTAATTTTGTATCAAGTCAACTGCTTCACCAGCGGCTCTGACTTTTGTCTCAACACATTGAAGCTGACGGCAGATAACTGCTAGTATACATGATGGTTATGCTGCAAGCTCGGATGCATCTCGATCTGGATCTGGACCATCTGATCTTAGGTTTGGTCATCTTCTACCTAGCTAACTCGCACGTACCTACTTGGATGATACCACTACATGCTAATGAATGTCCGTAGTTAGTGAATGGATACTTGAGATGGTTGATTTCTCCATTGGTGTGTTTAGATAGATTATCCATCATTGGAGAATGAGAGAGAGAGAGATTGGGAGAGGAGAAAAATACATCGGGTTGTATTGCACCATAGATTGGCTATTCGTTTTTTTTTTTTTTTGTTATGGATATTGACAAATGCTAGATGTTGCATCAGGTTGTAACCCTCAGATTTAAGCATTCTCTCAGATTGTGTTCTTAGCGTAAAAATTAATTAGCTTCCATTTGTCTACACATTTGCAGGTTCTACTAAGTGGTGGATTGAGAGTGGTTGAGTTTGATTGGGATTGGGAGAGTTTGAGAGGGTTGTCTGCTATGATTTTGTGAGAGAATGTGCCACTGAGGCTTGCTAGCAGCTCGTTTGTGAGAGACAGGGAGCACATAGAAATGAAAGATTGAGAGTGTAGAAATCTGAGTGAGTGTATACAGAATTGACGAATGAACTACAGTTCAATATCGTAAAGTTCATTTTAATAAATTGTTACTATTTTATTTATGTGGATTATTGTCTTGTTTGTAAACCTTTTCCCAGGTCGGTCGGCATCGATTTACTCTGTCTCCTCCTGAGGCTGTAACAAGGTTGGAGTGGGAAGTGGCAACGACAGCCCACGCTGCTGGGTTCTTCGCCTCCAACTTTGCCGCCTCCTACAATTAAGCAAGGATGGAAACTCATAGGCACCAGGTTTGACGGCAAGTCCACCTCTGCCAAAGAAGTAGCCCATCTGGTTGTTAGTAGCCAATCCAATTATGTTCCTAACCTCCATAGCCATGCAATTTCTTTTATTCTGATTTAATATTAAGTATGCGTGAAAGGGGAGGTTTATTTGGTGCTAGGTTCTGTTCAGGTTAATAAGAGAGAAAATTGCAGAGTTTATAACCGTTCAGTCATGTTACAGATCAACTACTATTTGGATCACATACATATCCAGTCAGTAACCTCCTGCAATATTAGCTTCCGTTCATCTCCTTTCAGTTATTCTTCTTATTTTGTGTGTTCCATTCACCACTTTGATGATCAGGTGCTAATGAATTCTATGTGTTCTAAAAAGGGGCAATTGGTTGGTTCAGTTCATTTCCTTGGAGTTGCAGCAGATGCAAATCAAGCAGATTACACACTGCAAGATTTGCTTGGAGTGGCAGGATATGGTGTGGTCGATTCATGTTTCAAAAGTTTCATTATTTATATTTATACAAACTTCCTTAATTCTTGCATCTTTTTTTCTGAGTTTACAGTTCTGACAACTAAATTGAAGTTTCACATTGTTCTCCGTTTCATATTGTTAATATTGTAATTGTCACTCTGTTTTCTCCATATCTCCCGATGACTTTCTTCCATGGATTCTCCATGTGCTTTGCTTCTGATATGATTTGCTTCCCATTTTATTTTGCTACTAGATCCAGATCGAGCCATGACAAGTGAGCATATTTGTGTTTCTGTATTGTTTGAAAAAGAACTTTGGTGTTGTCACTCTGTTTTCTCCATATCACCCGATGACTTTCTTCCATGGATTCTCCATGTGCTTTGCTTCTTTTATGATTTGCTTCCCATTTTATTTTGCTACTAGATCCAGATCGGGCCATGACAAGTGAGCATATTTGTGTTTCTGTATTGTTTGAATAGACGATCATATGTCATGTTTTCAAGTAGGATTGGCCGCATGGATTTGTTACATTATTTCCTTGCGAGGCACAGTTTAGCATTCCTGGCTTCCTCCTCCTTGAAGCTAAGCTGTCTTGAAGAAGATGACATGGACATGGACAATGCTGCCCATGACTAGCAAGATAGGTTCGCGTCCGCCCACAAAAATATATATGTCTATCACAAAAAAATTCAAACATAGTATTGAGCTGAAATCTAGCAGCATGTGACTTCAGTGAGTTTAAACCGTCAATATATGTTGTATAGATCACTGAACTTGATATGACCAGTAGTGTTAGATGCGCTGACAGATTATTCTTTTTTGATATGTGGAAAATGAATGCAATTGTGAGGCCAAATATTCAAGACCCATCTTGCTAAATATATTCCCTTTTGTATATTCAGGTCCTTTGTAATAGTTATAGAGGAGGTAACCAGTAGCAGAACTGTGTGTATTTTTAGATCTTGTTGCCTTAGATCGATTGCAGAAATTAGTCATACTATTTCATGAAAGGAGGAATGCGTTGAACCTTTGTAAATCTTTGCTGACATATTCGGTCAGATCAGGACTACCCACTCAAGGATTGGATAATCAATGTACAGTTACTTTTCTTGTCAAATTAATCATGGGCTATAATATTAAATCAGTTGCACTTTTAGAAGTTTGGTTACTAACAAACTAATTATTTTTCTTTTCTTGAAAGGTGCTGCCCATACAAGAATGTTTGAGCAAATACCAGAGAACTGATGTTGGGAACACTCCTTGGTTATGCACAACACTGACTGCTTATGCTGCATTAGTTTGAACCGGCACTTGCACAGGTTCAGAATTAGAGAAGAAACCAAGTAGCTGTCATATGAAGTGGTGGATTGACAAGAAGTTATTCCCTTTTATGATTCCTCAAGTTGATCTTGCCCATCTTTTAGCGTCTCGTGACTAATAACTTCAAGCACTCTATGCTAAGGTAATAATCTATACTATGTTAAGACATGCCATTCTGGACCTTGCGAGGCAGGTTCCCAAGGGCGAAGGAAAAATCACATGTCTCTGGCCTACTTAAAGGAAATGCTAACATAAACTATTAGTGTATTATTACGTAAACTTTGCTAGCTCGTTATGAGAGAAAAGAAAAAAATGTTTTCTGTCAATTCCGATTTCTTGTATACAGTCTGATTTCTTGTATAAAGATACATTCGCTTCACATGGATTTGGCTGTTTCGGATTTCCAGTGAGCCGGGTAAATTCCTATGATGTTTTGAGTCTCTGGTGTTCGCAGTAGTCCGTGAATTCGCTTTCCATGAAAACTGACCTATCTGAAATTTGCCAGTGGGATAAATTGATACACCGTTGACAGTTTGGTCACTTCTACTTCAAATATCATATCGTGCAAATTGGGAGTCGTGTGCTCATTTTCATGAAAAAAATAATAACAGTAGCTTGGATGTTAGAATGACAGAGAGCTTCTCCCAGGGAAAATGGCTGAGGGTTAAAACTGTGAATGTAAACATTTTGGCCATCGGTGTAGATGATGTAAACATTTTGATGTGGATTTTTCGGAACATGTCAGCGATCAATTTTATTTGTGTATATGTGTCCCTTTGGTGTGTTTCTTGTTCTCAACAAAAAACGTAGGCATCCTTGACAGGTTTGAATGGATTCAAATTAATCATGATGGTATAATTGTCCAATCGTTGGAGTGCAGAATAAAGTCTTAAAAAAGTGTCACGTTAGCATGTAAAGTTGTAATTCCAGTGTCCCTTGAGATACACTGTCACATCCCAAATTCTAGATTTGGCACTGCATACATACATGCCATTGCATTCATGGTCATATTTGCAAAAATTCAGTTTTAAAGTGTTTTGGCCAAAACGCTACCTATTTTTGTCTTTCCCTCTCTGATATGAGATTACTAGAGCTTTGCCTTGCATCTTTAAAAATGGTTCCTTTTGGACATTCCAGATGTATGGTTGCATAGAGCACGTCTCTACGAACCCGTACGACTTTGTTTCGTTCAATTCGAAGTTCTGGATCAAAAGTTATGGCCAATTTCCCGAAGTGCAGAAAAAGTTCAGACTTCCAGACAGTACAGCAGGTTCAGTTACTGTTCAGTTGCAGACAGTACAGCAGGTTCAGTTACCGCCGCCGCCTCACCCCTTCTTTTCCCCGCCTGCAGGACGCCGGGGGACTGCCGCCGTCGTCGGAGCACCTCGCCGGAGCGCCTCTGCCGCTGCCGCCGGTCGAAGGTGAGCCAGCCGACCGCGTCGGCCGTTGGATCGGACTTGGACGGTCTGGATCGGCCGCTGACCGCGGGAGTTGACCGCTGACCGGTCAACCGCCGGTCAGCTGGGACCCACCCGTCAGCAGGGAATATTCCCCGTCGAATTTCAGAGATTATTTTTTTTCAGAAAATAGATCCAACTTCAAAAATTCGTAGAAAAAGATTTACTGGGCCAAATTTTGCAAATAATATATCGTTGGATTCACAAAATTGTGTAGAATCTGTTTATAAAATAATATTTCATGTTTACTGTATGTATTTCCCTGAGACTTTAAAAAGTCTTAAAACACTATAAAATTATAGGAAAAGTTCTATAACGCCTTTTTGCGTGATTCCAATTGCCCCTGGTTTTAAATCATGTTACCTACACAGTAGTATTTTTGCCTCGGCCTTACAACTCTGTTTACTTGAAAGTCTTAGTGTTTTGCCTAAAAGCCTACTATTTGGGTTAACAAATTGCATAGCCTTGTTTTCATTGCATTAAAGATTTTCCATGCATCATGCAGTAGTAGTAAACATCAGAGAACACCGAGAGGTTACTGAAAACCTTGTTGAACTATCATGCATGCATTTGTGCACCTGCTTATGTCTGGTATGTTGTTTATGTGTTGTTTTGTATCGTGTAGATTATGACGAGTGCAACGCTTGTTTCTGCGAGGATTGTACCCTCGACTCCTACCGCCAAGGCAAGTAGATGCTATTTTGTTCATACCATTGTCCTACTATTTTCTCTTATGCATGTGTAGTGTATTTTTGTAGTTATTGTGTAGGAACTACTATGCTATGCTAAATCATATATATTGTGGTAGGATTTTCCTTGTAGTTGAGCCCCGCTCAGTAGATGTGCTTAGACTTGCTGTGAAGACGGGGGAAAAGGGGATCACACTATGGTGGAGTTGTGTTTGTTTCAAACTAAAACAACTTAATGTTAATGAACTACCTGGGCGGAATGGTTGGATGGTCAACGGAATGTGGATAATGGTGGGGAATGCCGCCCAGGGTACTGAGAAGGATTGGTTCTCCTTGTTATAGTAGCTTACGTGTGCAACCATGTGCCAGTAAGAATGGGTGGCTGGTTGGACTTAGTAGGTCGTGGTAATCCGAACCCAGTGTAGTCAGAGATGTAGTGAATGATAGATTGGGACTGGTGCGCAGTGGGGTTTGGTGATCTACTTCTCGAAAGGTCCCATCTTGGACTTCTCCCTATCATCACACAATATGAGTGTGGTGGTACGAGCTGGGTTGGCCAGGTCACATGGGTAAAGTGTACAAACCCCTGCAGGGTGTGAAAACTGAGTACTTAGTCGTGTCCCCGGTTACGGACGATTGAGTTGCTTGATCTTGAGACTATGACATATTCTCGCTCATCCTTATTTCTTAGTTACTAAAACTTGATGGGTGAACTTAATGGGTTGCTGTAAATTAAATGGTTTATGAAAGTAGGATCAATGTGTTTGAAAAGTGCAAGCTAGCCAAAGCTCCACTAGCTAAATAAGCATGTAGATGTTAGGTGCATTGCCTCCTTTACCTTAGCGCTACTTGCCATACATTCCATGTATTGACCCTTCGGGGCTGCTACGTTTCATGTTGCAGGTTATACCGATTCCGAGTGATTCGATATAGGTTGCGGTACTCCACTCGACACGTGTTCCCTCGTGGGCAATTTGAAGATGGAGTAGTATCTTTATTTGTGCCGCTGCTTGATTTATGTGTGAGCTAGCCTTCGAGCTAAGCGACTTTTGTAATAAATGAACCTTCTGGATCTTCGTTATTTACGATACATGGATTATTACTTTGTTATTTCATCTATGTTCTATGTAAGCCAATGAACCGATCCAGGGATTGGCATGTTGCATAGAAGCTACAGTCTTTTCAGTACTGTAGTGCTACAGATGGTATCAGAGCCGTGTGTTGACTGTAGGATCGTGACCTAGGATTGGAATAGGAAGCCTTATGTTTACTTAAGCCTATTTTAAATTCTGTCTTTATCCTTATATGCCATTCACTCTAGTAAATTCTTTTCTTTTGCTATTCTCACTCTTTCCTCTTTTACAATTGATAGATGGGCGATGCTACCAAAGTTGAGTATGTTGAGCTTCAATCACCAAGGCCCTTCGCAAGACAGCTGGCGGAGCTTTGCAAGACACTGGGCATGTTGATGCCGATGTTCAAAGGGAGAAGGATGAACACCTATGTGCCTAGAGATCGCGTGTGGGAGATCACAGCGATTGTTCTTGCAGACCCCACTGTGCCTGGTATTGAGAATCTGAACCTCACCAAGAAGTACCTTACCTGGGAGCAAGGAGTGGAGTCGGCCATGCACGAGACCCTGTCACGCCTGTGCTATCTCCACCGACACCGACTACCGGCAGGTTCACCCTTCCTTGCATTTGGAGGTCGGAATGAGCAAGGACTTGTGATGATTACCACAGGTGATCGGAACAACATGCCACTCCAAGTGAAGCAGCTAGAAGACATGGAGATCAAAGCTTGGGAGAGGGAAGAGAAGCTGATGCAACAAAGAGAGGAGCTGGATTATTTTCAGGGCACTGTGCACCTGCAAGGGTATGAGATGGAAACCTTGCACACTGCTGTGAATACAATGGAGCAAGTCCTCATTGGAAAAGATGCAACGATTGCAACGCTGAACCAAACCATTGTGCAAAGGGATCAAGTTGTGGTTGAACGTGATCAAACCATTGTGGACATGGCTGCCCAGATTGCTGCCCTTCAAGCGCAGCAGAATCCTCCACCAAACAATGGCAACAATGATGATGAGAATGATGATGATGATGACAGCGATGATGATGATGCGGACAATGGTGGAGGAGGTAACAATGATGATGGCGGAGGCAGTGATGATGGAGGAAGCAATGACAATGATGGAGGAGATGCAGCGGGCGCTTTTGTTGAAGGAAGTGATGAGGAGGACCCCGAAGAGGTGGAATTCGAGGACTCAAGTGAAGAGGACTCGGGAGAGGTGTACACACCACCACCGTGGCATGCACCAGGAGCTAAGCGTTGGCGCATGGATGCCAGAACCTACTGCAACCTATTCATCAAATAGCTAGAGATGGTCCTCCAAAACTAGTCTTCGTTAGGGATATTCGTTAGTCTTAGACATCGATCAATGTAAACTTTTGCACTATTAGCTTATTGTGTTTAGATTGCTCAGTTTAGTACCTTGAAGTTCCAGGATTTTTCGTGAGATTTATTAAAAGATTTTTGAACAAGTTTGGGTAAATTTCGTGCCTTTACTGCTGCAGTTTTCTGCTTGACCAGTTTTATCGCGCGATTTTTAATTTCTTACTGATAACTCGGATTGCGCTCATATTTTAGTATCTGGAGCGTAATTACCTGTAGCATCTGCAAAAAAATTGGCTAAAATTCCTGACGAGTTTAAGGTGCCCAGAAAAATTCGTGAACAGGACAGAACTGTTCTGCCAGATTTTCTGGTTTTGCTTATTTTGCTGTTTTACTTTGCCAAACGCTGTTGCCAGCGCTCCTAAACTATTTTTGTAGCTATATACTGTTAGTGAAAACCTGAAACGATGTTTGTATGTGTGTTTGATCATGTGGTGATTGCTTATGATGGATGTGACTTGAGCTTGTTGCATGGGTAGCGGGTTATCGCTTATTTGTAGTTGTTACTCTCTAATCTTACCTGTGCTGAACCGCAGATGTCACACCGCCGACCAGATGAGATGGCTCAGATCATGGCTACTCAAGCACAGCTGACCCAAGTGATGACGCAATTCCTGGCAACTCAGAACAACAACAACAACAACGGGAACAATCCGCCGCAGGGGGATGCTCTCACTAGGTTCTTGAGGCTGAGGCCAGCTAAGTTCTCCTCTGCACCTGAGCCCATGATTGCTCTCGACTGGCTTCGTTCTGTGAACAAGGACCTGGTGACCGTTGGTTGCACTGATGCTGAGAAGGTGAGATTTGCTGCTCACTTGCTGGAGGGATCAGCTGCCTCATGGTGGGATGCTTTCCAGATTACTCACCCGCTGGAGACAGTTACCTGGGCTGAGGAAGGATTCAGGACGAACCACGTATCTACCGGGACCATGAGCCTGAAGAGGAAGGAGTTCCACAACCTGCGCCAGACCAACCGCACTGTGGCGGATTACATAGAGGAATTCAACAATCTCTCTCGCTATGCCCCTGAGGATGTGGACACTGATGCCAAGAGGAGGGAGAGGTTCCTGGATGGTCTCAGTGATGAGCTCTCACTTCAGCTATCCGTGGTTTATTGTCCGACTTTTCAGGAGCTGATGGACAAGGCTAGAATTCTGGAAGGGAAGCAACAACAGGTGGAGCGACGCAAGAGGAAGAACAACCATCACTCCTCAGGATCACACCACCGTGCTGGCACCTCTTATGATGGACACTCGGGACATTCTAGACATGGCGGAGATGACCGCAGCCACCGTGGAGGCAATGGACATCGCCACGATGGTCACAGGAGTGATAATCACCACCGTGGAGGAAATGACCGCCACCATAATGGTCATAGGAGCCACCACAGCAACTCTGTGAGGAACAATGGACATGACTATGTGAGCAAGAAGGATCTCAGCAATGTGGAGTGCTACAAATGCAAGAAGCTGGGTCACTATGCTAGTACCTTGCCCGGAGAAGAACACGGGAGTGGGACCCAAGCTTGGACCCAACCAGAAGGCGAATGTGAACCATGTGAATGTGGAGGAAATCCGTGATGAGCCGGATCTCGTGATTGGTAAGTTCCCAATCGATTCCCATATTGCACTTGTTCTATTTGATACTGGCGCACCGCATTCATTCATATCACGGGCATTTGTGGATAGACATAAGTTAGCCACTGAGTCGCTAAAAGGGACTATTAGAGTGAGCTCACCGGGAGGAGAGATGCTAGCTAGTAAGGGATGCCGTGATCTTACCATAGGAATTGGAGCACACAGCTTCCCAGCACATTTGGTAGTTTTGGAGTCGCAAGGACTGGATGTAATACTTGGCATGGATTGGTTGTCCGAGCATGATGGCCAGATAGATTGTGGACAACGTGCCATCTCTCTTAGGACACCACGAGGCATAAAGATTAAGTTCAAGTCAGCAACACGTCTTGAGGGTACTAAGGTGAACTCTCTTAAGGGGGTTAGCATGGACACTGTACCCGTAGTAAAGGAGTACCCCGATGTGTTTCCGGACGAGCTGCCAGGGATGCCACCTGACAGGGACGTGGAGTTTCTTATTGATTTGATGTCGGGAACGGGACCGATAGCCAAGAGGCCATATAAGATGGATGTGGAGGAACTGAAGGAGTTAAAGAAGCAGCTTAGGGAGCAATTGGACAAGGGATTTATTCAGCCCAGTTCATCATCTTGGGGCGCGCCTGTTCTATTCGTGGAGAAGAAGGACAGTAGTAAGAGATTGGTGGTTGATTACCGCTCACTTAATGAAGTGACCATCAAAAATAAATACCCATTGCCCAATATAAATGACCTGTTCGATCAGTTGGAAGGAGCGAAGGTATTTTCCAAGATCGATCTAAGATCAGGGTATTTCCAATTGAAGATCCGTGAGGAAGACGTACCCAAGACCGCCTTCACCACTAGGTATGGGTTATATGAGTATACAGTTATGTCTTTTGGACTAACAAATGCTCCGGCATATTTTATGACCATGATGAACAAGGTATTCATGGAGTACTTGGATAAATTTGTCGTGGTATTCATCGATGACATATTGATATATTCTAAAGATGACAATGAGCATGAGAAGCATTTGCGCCTAATTATGGAGAAGCTGAGGGAGCATAAGCTATATGCTAAGTTTAGCAAGTGCGAGTTTTGGTTGAACACTGTGGGATTCCTAGGACACATAGTGTCAGGTGAAGGAGTTGCAGTTGATCCAAGCAAGGTGGCGTCAGTTACAGAATGGGAGTCACCCAAGAATGTGGGAGATATTAGGAGTTTCTTGGGACTTGCGGGATATTACAGGAGGTTTATAGAAAACTTCTCCAAGGTTGCGAAGCCAATGACTGAGTTATTAAAGAAAGAGAAAAGATTTGAGTGGACGGAAGAGTGCGAAGCTAGTTTCCAGGAACTGAAGCAACGCCTAGTGACCGCACCTATCCTGTGTTTGCCAGACATACAGAAGGATTTCCAAGTGTATTGTGATGCCTCTCGTCAAGGACTGGGTAGTGTATTGATGCAGGATGGGAGGGTGGTATCCTATGCCTCGCGCCAACTCAAACACCACGAGAGGAACTATCCCACGCATGACTTGGAATTAGCGTCAGTCGTGCATGCGCTCAAGGTATGGAGGCACTACCTGATGGGTAAGCATTGTGATGTGTTTACTGATCACAAGAGTCTAAAATACATATTCACTCAGAAGGAGCTGAATATGAGACATAGGAGATGGCTGGAGCTCATAAAGGACTACGAGATGAGTTTGCAATATCACCCAGGGAAGGCTAATGTTGTAGCAGATGCGCTAAGCCGCAAGGTGTATGCTAATGGTTTGACCGTGGGGGAGTTACCCAAGGATTTGTGTGAACAACTCAAGGATCTCAGGTTGGAAGTAGTATCCGAGGGATACTTGGCGACAATGGAAGTTAAGCCAATGCTTCTGGACGAGATTAGAGAAGCTCAAAAGAAGGATAGTGACCTGGAAGAGATAAGAGGAAACATACCCAAGGGCAAGGCCGAAGATTTTCGCGAGGATGACCAAGGGACACTATGGTACAAGGACCGTTTGTGCGTGCCCAACGATCCGGAGATTAGGAAGATGATATTCCAGGAAGCTCATAATTCGCCATACTCTATACATCCAGGTAACATGAAGATGTACATGGATTTGAAGGAAAGGTTTTGGTGGGTTAACATGAAGCAGGAGATTGCAGAGTATATTGCTCTATGTGATGTCTATAGTAGAGTGAAGGCCGAGCACCAGAAGCCAGCAGGGTTACTACAGCCATTACCGGTACCTGAATGGAAGTGGGATAGAGTTGGAATGGACTTCATCACAGGATTACCCAGGACCAAGTCAGGATATGATTCTATTTGGGTAGTGGTGGATCATTTGACTAAGGTAGCTCACTTTATACCCGTGAAGACCACTTATACCAGTGCTAAGTGAGCCAAGATCTACATGAACAGAATTGTGTGCCTGCATGGAGTTCCTAAGAGCATCGTGTCGGATAGAGGCACCCAATTTACCTCTCACTTTTGGCGCCAGCTACATGAGTCATTGGGAACGAGGTTGGAATTTAGCACGGCGTTTCACCCCCAGACGGATGGACAAACCGAGAGGGTGAATCAGATCTTGGAGGATATGTTGAGAGCTTGCGCTCTAGCCCATGGCGCTAGTTGGGATGAAAATTTGCCCTATGTTGAGTTCTCCTACAACAACAACTACCAATCCAGCATCAAGACGTCACCATTTGATGTACTATATGGTAAGAGGTGCAGAACACCATTGTTATGGGATGGAGTAGGTGAGCGTCAACTGTTTGGACCAGATTTGATCAAGGATGCTGAAGAGAAGGTTAGTTTGGTTCGGGACAGGTTGAAGGTAGCACAATCGAGACAGAAGAGTTATGCTGATTCTAAGCGCAAGGAAGTGGCGTATGAGATTGGAGATCGAGCATATCTCAGAGTATCGCCACTACGTGGAATTAAGCGATTTGGGATTAAAGGCAAGCTGGCACCTCAGTTTATAGGGCCCTACAAGATCCTGGCACGCAAAGGAGAGGTTGCGTACCAGCTGGAGATGCCAGAGATTCTATCCGCTGTTCACGACGTGTTCCATGTGTCTCAGCTGAAGAAATACCATCCGGAGATGATGGATACACCATTGAGAGACATTGTGTCGCTTGAAGAGGTCCAGCTGGAGAATGATTTGACCTATGAGGAGAAACCGGTCAAGATCTTGGAAACAACAAAGATATTTACACGCAGCAAGACGATCAGGTTCTGCAAGGTACAATGGAGCCACCACACCGAAGAGGAAGCCACCTGGGAGTGAGAGGATGACCTCCGAGAGGACCACCCACACCTATTTGCTAGCCATGTCGAATCTCGAGGACGAGATTCATCTTAAGGGGGTTAGTCTTATCACATCCCAAATTCTATATTTGGCACTGCATACATACATGCCATTGCATTCATGGTCATATTTGCAAAAATTCAGTTTTAAAGTGTTTTGGCCAAAACGCTACCTATTTTTGTCTTTCCCTCTCTGATATGAGATTACTAGAGCTTTGCCTTGCATCTTTAAAAATGGTTCCTTTTGGACATTCCAGATGTATGGTTGAGTAGAGCACGTCTCTACGAACCCGTAGGACTTTGTTTTGTTCAATTCGGAATCCTGGATCAAAAGTTATGGCCAATTTACCGAAGTGCAGAAAAAGTTCAGACTTGCAGACAGTACAGCAGGTTCAGTTACTGTTCAAAAAAAAAAAAAAAGGAGAAACCGCGTCGGCCAGCCGCCCGCCAGCCCAGCAGCCCACCCGGTTGCCGCCTGCCAGCGAGCAGCGCATAGCAGTTACCGCGCGCGCGGCGCGTAGCCCGCCGCCGCCCGGGCCCCACCTGCCAGTGGCAGTGCTCGAGCAGACCGTGCTCGTGTCGAGCACGGACGCCGAGGTTCGCCGGCAACCCGATTTCTGCAGGGTCCGTTCCGCCCCCGCATGCTCTGCCTCACCCCCCTAAAGCCCTCGCCAACCCGATCCTTTTCCCCTCCTTATTCCCATCTACACCGCCGCCAGCCCCGCACAATTCGTCGCCGGAGTTCGCCGCTGCCGCCGCCGCCATTGCTGCCGGTGAGCTCGCACCGCCGCCGCAGAGCCCCCCGCCTTGCTGCCTTGCCGCCGCCGCCTCACCCCTTCTTTTCCCCGCCTGCAGGACGCCGGGGGACTGCCGCCGTCACCGGAGCACCTCGCCGGAGCGCCTCTGCCGCCGCCGCCGGTCGAAGGTGAGCCAGCCGACCGCGTCGGCCGTTGGATCGGACTTGGACGGTCCGGATCGGCCGCTGACCGCGGGAGCTGACCGCTGACCGGTCAACCGCCGGTCAGCTGGGACCCACCCGTCAACGGGGAATATTCCCCCGTCGAATTTTAGAGATTTATTATTTTTTCCAGAAAATAGATCTAACTTCAAAAATTCGTAGAAAAAGATTTACTAGGACAAATTTTGCAAATAATATGTCGTTGGATTCACAAAATTGTGTAGAATCTGTTTATAAAATAATATTTCATGTTTACTGTATGTATTTCCCAGAGACTTTAAAAAGGCTTAAAACACTATAAAAATTATAGGAAAACTTCTGTAACGCCTTTTTGCGTGATTCCAATTGCCCCTGGTTTTAAATCATGTTACCTACACAGTAGTATTTTTGCCCAGGACTTACAACTCTATTTACTGGAAAGTCTTAGTGTTTTGCCTAAAAGCCTACTATTTGGGTTCACAAATTGCATAGCCTTGTTTTCATTGCATTAAAGATTTTCCATGCATCATGCAGTAGTAGTAAACATCAGAGAACACCGAGAGGTTACTGAAAACCTTGTTGAACTATCATGCATGCATTTGTGCACCTGCTTATGTCTGGTATGTTGTTTATGTGTTGTTTTGTATCGTGTAGATTGTGACGAGTGCAACGCTTGTTTCTGCGAGGATTGTACCCTCGAATCCTACCGCCAAGGCAAGTAGATGCTATTTTGTTCATACCATTGTCCTACTATTTTATCTTATGCATGTGTAGTGTATTTCTGTAGTTATTGTGTAGGAACTACTATGCTATGCTAAATCATATATATTGTGGTAGGATTTTCCTTGTAGTTGAGCCCCGCTCAGTAGATGTGCTTAGACTTGCTGTGAAGACGGGGGAAAAGGGGATCACACTATGATGGAGTTGTGTTTGTTTCAAACTAAAACAACTTAATGTTAATGAACTACCTGGGCGGAATGGTTAGATGGTCAACGGAGTGTGGATAATGGTGGGGAATGCTGCCCAGGGTACTGAGAAGGATTGGTTCTCCTTGTTATAGTAGCTTACGTGTGCAACCATGTGCCAGTAAGAATGGGTGGCTGGTTGGACTTAGTAGGTTGTGGTGATCCGAACCCAGCGTAGCCAGAGATGTAGTGAATGATAGGTTGGGACCGGTGCGCAGTGGGGTTTGGTGATCTACTTCTCGAAAGGTCCCATCTTGGACTTCTCCCTATCATCACACAATATGAGTGTGGTGGTACGAGCTGGGTTGGCCAGGTCACATGGGTAAAGTGTACAAACCCCTGCAGGGTGTGAAAATTGAGTACTTAGCCGTATCCCCGGTACGGACGATTGAGTTGCTTGATCTTGAGACTATGACATATTGTCGCTCATCCTTATTTCTTAATTACTAAAACTTGATGGGTGAACTTAATGGGTTGTTGTGAATTAAATGGTTTATGAAAGTAGGATCAATGTGTTTGAAAAGTGCAAGCTAGCCAAAGCTCCACTAGCCAAATAAGCATGTAGATGTTAGGTGCATTGTCTCCTTTACCTTAGCGCTACTTGCCATACATTCCATGTATTGATCCTTCGGGGCTGCTACATTTCATGTTGCAGGTTATACCAATTCCAAGTGATTTGATATAGGTCGCGGTACTCCACTCGACACTTGTTCCCTCGTGGACAATTTAAAGATGGAGTAGTCTCTTTATTTGTGCTGCTGCTTGATTTATGTGTGAGCTAGCCTTCGAGCTAAGCGACTTTTGTAATAAATGAACCTTCTGGATCTTCGTTATTTACGATACACGGATTATTACTTTGTTATTTCATCTATGTTCTATGTAAGCCAATGAACCGATCCAAGGATTGGCATGTTGCATAAAAGCTACAGTATTTTCAGTACTGTAGTGCTACATACACGTCTTGTTCTCGTATGGAACACATGCAAGAGTGATTGCACATACTGGTGTAAGTCGAGTGTTCCCGATGGAGAAGTAACAACCACCTATGAAATAGAACAAAATAATATGTATATAACTTTATTTGATAATTCTAAATTTGTTGGCCGTAGCAATGCACGGGCATTCAACTAGTCTTATATTTACTATAAAAACTGTAGAGGTAGGTTCGTTCTTTAAAATTTTCCCGTCCGACTTTTTCTGAACGATCTTACCCTCCCGTCAATAAGACAATTACGCCCACTGCCATCCGGAAAAAAGGTTCGTCAACACTCCGCCTGCTCTTTTCTACCTACCGCCGATGAGCCACGCCGCCGGCAACTCCACCCCGCACCTCCCCGAACTCGCGAACCTCCCCAGCCATGCCACTCGTTCGAACAACAGCCCTCCACTCCGATAACAACCCTCCACTCCGATAGAATCGCCCCATGGATATCATCCCACCCCGTGGATCTCCTCCCATGGAAGCCGCTTCCCCAAATTTGGGCTGGATATCACCCCACCCCGTGGATCTCCTCCCATGGAAGCCGCCTCCCCAAATTTGGGCTCGCGGCCGCGTGGAGGGCAGCCACCCTGCTGGGTATGGAGATAGGGAGCAATCGGGCCGATAATTGAGGGGAAGGGAGGAGGCACCACCGGTAGGGATTTGGGGTCGGGGCGTCGCTGCCGCGTGGGATGGGGTGGCTCTGGGTGGAACCAGCCATCGAGATACAAGGAGAGGTACGAGGCCTCTCTGCCGCTTTGCAAGGCTCTGCATCGTGCTATGAAGCGATCCTGCTGACCAAGGCTGCTGACTCCAGCAGATCCAAATCCCTTCTTGATGTTCTTTTCTTGGAGCCTCCTAAACTACTTAGTTCTTCTCCTGATCCGTTATTATTGTCCTTGATTTTATTTTAGAGCAAAACGAAATTACTCAGAAGCAGACGACCAATCTCATCAAGTTCCTTTGAGCTGACGGTGCGCTGTGCCAAGCCCGTGCCGTGTTCAACGAAATGCGTGACCACGACGTCGTGGCATGGATGGCGATGATATCGGGCTATGCCTCCAATGGGTGCCATGGCGATGCACTGCACCTATTCCACTGCCATCGATGAAAGCAAGGTATGCATAAATCGCACCGCCATCGATGCGTAATGTATTTTGTATGATGCGTTGCGAGCAGACGCACTGCCATCGATGGAAGCATGGCATGCATAAAAAATAAAAGGTTTACTTTAGTTTACTCACAGCATCTATCCTAGGCTGAAACAATGGGTATGAATTAACTGAACTATTTGCTTTAAGCAGCCATGAAAAATTAGTGGAAACCTATTTAGACTTCAGTGTTCAGAATTCGGACTGTCACAAACCATAGTCGTAACGCAGAGGTATTTTCCCCTGTTTCTTTGTACAGGAAATAACACTGACTTCAGCAATGCCAATATCGCGGTGATTGGTACCACAGTTTCGAGGTGAGCATCGTGCTCTTCTAAAAAACGAGTGCTTACATGACATATGTATAAACACATATCAGTTCTCCGTTGTGTGGGCAAGGATTTCCCAAGTGATCTCTGGCTGAAATCCGCAGATCTGTCCATGATGCTTTCTCTGACTACATGTTTCTTCTCTCACCAAATGAAATCATGTGAACGTGTTTCTTTTTTGCTTTTACATGGTGTTGGTCAAGTTAACTAGGCCGGCATCCAGCTGATCGATGGCATCAGCTGACGAGCAGGGCTGCAGGACCTTCTTCAAGGAGCAGATAGTTGTGACTGTAAGTCTGGAAATATCTCATGTTTCTACTTGAGATCTCATGTTTCTACTTGCAGATAGTTGTGACTGTAAGTCTGGAAATATCTGAAGCTCCGTCAGCAGCGAGCAGAGTAGACGCTAATATGCTCCATCATATATTATTTGAAACCCTTACACATTTCATTTGTCGATCCACATTACTGCTTCTTCTTTGTATATATTCGAGCACGTTCGTTTGCTTTTCTTTTCTTTTTTGGTATCAGAATGAGTTTGGCTATGCACCCTGCAGGGCTGCATGTAGCATGACTGGGGTTTAAAATGTCATGGTGCACACTTGCAGTGGCCTTCTAGACAGACTCCATTTCAGAGTATATTTTTAGATTTACTATGTACATATGATCTTGATTTATGCAAAGTAAATTTTTTAAAGTAACTACGATTGTGCAATGATAAATATGAGCCGTAAAATTTTTCCGTCCGACTTTTTTTGGTCGGTTTTACCCCTAGCTGGTTGAACGTATTACAGGCATGCCACCGCAGAGTTAAAAGAAATCAAACCCGATATTTTTCCCTTCCTGGCCCACCGCTCGAAAGCTCCGAGCGCCGCCGTCCGCCCTCTCAACTGCCGCACAGCAGACCGGACGTACGCACAACGACGCTACCAGCCAGTCCATGCCCAGCTGTTCTCGGCCACGCCTACTCCCTGGTTCTCGGCCGGTCACCACGCCCCCTGCAGCTCTCGAGCGCCTCCTCCCTGCAGCTCTATCCATCATTGTTTGTACGCCTCGCCTGACCTCCCGACCTGGCACTGCGCGGAAGCCACACTGCAGATGAACGCCGACCAGCCACCCTAGCTACCGCGCCATCGCTCCGGAGATCTTCCACATCCTAGGCTTCCCCCCGCGTTGATATGAGATGAGGACGGACCAGGCGGCGAGGCCGGCAGTTGATGGGTTTGCCGGAGAAGTGTGGGGGGCGCGGCTCTGCATGCTGCGGCCGTGGTCCGGTACCGGAATCGATACATGCGACCGCCGGAAGGCCCCCACGAGCTATTATGTTCGATTGGCTATCTTACTCCTATAACAGGTGATGGGGATGCCTCTTCCAGCCGTGCTCCACTGGCTCCTCGAGCTAGACTACAACTGTGGTTGTACCGGGAGCTGAGTTTGTCTAGAGATGTTCTGCTTATTGACATATAGCAGAGAAAAGACAGGGGTAGAGGTTCTTGTTATATGGCCTTGTAGTTGTCCCAATGGTGCAGACCTTGCGGATCAGCCATGTTGAGCCCGTCCAGGTTGCTGCGCGAAAGCTGCCACCACGGCCAGCAGCACCAGCGGCAACATAGCCGTATCTCCTTCCTCTGGCGAGACATGCGACTTGCGAGAGTAGTTTCTCCGAAGCGAGCGCCAACACCGTCCATGGCACAGTACACCTTATGAAGCACTATTTGCAAAAAAATAGAGATAGACAATGGTTAAAGGAAAAGAGAAACTGAGAAAGAGGATAGACAGCACACGTGTATGTGCTGCAAAAATTTGCTATTCTTGGCAATTCACTTAAGTCCATATCGCCTATCTTTTAAATGTAAATATAAATATATTGAGGTGTAGAATAGTAGTTTAAATGAAAATATACATATGGACTTTATAGTATAAAACTACAAGTAAAAATTAAATTTTATGAAGAAAGGTCAAAATAAGATTAGACGTACTACCACGGGAAAAACTGACGTTTTCATGCATCGAGACTTTCTCATGCGTCGAGACACGTCAAATAATAGTATGCCATGCATGCTTCAGGAGTACACACGGCAAAAACGGGATGCACGACAAAACCTAGAAGGACACGCATCAAAGAAAAAGGTCACGGCAAAAAGAAGAGACACCCACGACAAAGAAAAACATGAAATTAATATGGATTTGATCATTTGAATGGATGGACCCTCAAATGGTACTAGGTCAAACTAAGATTAAGCTTTCCTAAAATCTCACCTAACCTTTACCTCATCGGGAAATTAATATGGATTTGAATTTGAATGGATTGATACTCAAATGGTATTATACATATGTCAATGTCAATGTTAGGATGACAATATGTGACTTGTGTGCTATGTGATAGATATCTCATTTGGACCTAGCGGTGTCGATCAAATTCCGCTAATGAAGATAGATAGGAGATGTGCATTGTGTTGATTCCGCTAATGAAGTTTAGCCACTAGATACGTGGGTTAAATTTATTATCCACATATCCCTTTAAATTTATAGACCGTAGCAACGCACGGGCATTCATCTAGCCTATACCTAATAATAAAAGGGCTAAGGTTTCTCTCTCGATTCGTCAAAATACGTTTTCGTCCATCCTAAAAGGCGCTTTCGTTGGTTCAGTCTGTCCGGCGTTTGGTTTGGTTCGTACGGAAAGACTGATTCGCCCTCACCAGTTCATAGCAATTACGTGTACTGCCACCGCTTAGTCAACAACCCTGTTAGCTTACCTTCCGCCGCTCGAGTCGCTTCTGCCGCGCGAGACAGAGGACACAGAGATGCTGCGCGAGACAGAGCAAACAGAGGATGGGGATTAGAGCGCGGCCAGGCCGCCCAGCTATGCAACGCTCCTACCCTCCCTCCCACCTCGCCATCGCCATTCCCGGCTAGAGCACCAGGCATTGGAGTGCGGCCATTGCTTTTCTGGAGATGCCGCCGCATCGAGGATTGGAGTGCGGCGCCGCCGCTCATCTCCCGTCCCCTTACTCTGCACCAAGACTAGCCGCCACCTCGTCGAGCACGTCGGCGCCACCGCGCTGGTCGTCCCAACCGAGGGAATCGAAAGAAGGTGCTCTAAACCGAGCGAATCGACAATCTACTCGTACTACGGCCGCCTTCGATTGGCGAACAACAGTGCTTCGCCTCGTGCTAAATCGGTCCACATGACAAGTCAACGCGTCTTACCTCCGGTCTAGGCCGACATCGGCCATGGAGGATCCGCAGCCGAATCACCCGTCGAGGCTGATCCGCGGTCGATTCACCAGCCGAGGCCACGCCACAACGACGGAACACCAGCGGCGCAGCTGCTCCCGGCGCCCATATCGCTCGCTCGCGCTTGATTTTTTGGAATCCTCTACTCTCTAATTTCTCCAAGTAAAGAAGGAACAACAACTTGCTTGGGAAGCGCCGTGGAGGCGGGGCTCTGCCGTCTAAGTGGAAGGTCAAGGGCGGCTGGGACAATTGCTTTATGCGGTAGGTAACGACGTGGAGGGGATGAAGAGCATCACGAAGCAGTACTCCTTTTGCCACCAGATCGTTGCGTCCATGTTCAATTGGCCATGTCGTTGTGTCATGGGAGAAGGAAGAGATGCTTGTGGAGGATATAGGTTAAGGGGATTTCCCCATGTCATCGGGCCCGAGGAGGATGTGGAGGATTTGGTGGGCTGGGGAAGATGAGCGAGGAGGAAGAAAGAGGAGGGGCTAGCAGCGACGGAAGTGAGACCAAGGAGAAGTGCTCTGTCGGTGGACGTTTTGGTGGCTGAATTGCTTCTATGCTGTTGTTGTTTTGCTAGCTGTTTTTCTACGTCGTTTTTCTTTAAACATTATACTTTAAAAAAAATATTGTGCTCCTTTAATAAGCTGCATCTTTGCCTAAAAAAATTCATAGAGAAATCGGGAGCTGCAGAGTGTTTCTATTCTGCTTTTTTTATTTTTGAGAGAGCCAGAAAATCAATAAAATATGTATTGTTCAGATAGCCACCGAAAAATGGTGGATGATTATTTAGATATGTTTCTATTCTACTGTTTTATTTTTGAGACAGCCAGAAAATCAATAAAATATGTATTGTTCAGATAGCCACCGAAAAATGGTGGAGGATTATTTAGATATATTACAACATTTTTATTATTAACTTATGATATTTTTTTTTGAGAAGTTGATAATATTTATATGATACTTTCCGTTGCAACGCACGGGCACATGTGCTAGTATAAAAAAATGCCAACGGGTGCAAGTGCCTGGGTTGGTCCAAGTTCCCACAAACCCTCTAAATTCTACACAGGACGTCGACACCAGAAAGGAAGATTAAAAAGCCTTGTTTCTCTCTACCAAGGGATCATATTACAATGCGTGATGTACCAAACAAAAGCTCCACAAATCGGTTCTCCTTGCACCAGAACTGATGCCAATGTTCCACTCAAAAAAAAAAAACTGATGCCAATGTTTAAAAAAGAATTTGCATCAACATATGTGCGCTTCGATATGGCTGTGTCACTGGCGTGCCTTGGACACCATATAGACCCAGTTTTCTGAGATCAAGGAAAAAATGTGAGGAATTTCTTACAAAATGTCCACACTTTTGGATAATTAAGTTTGAAGTTTGCTTACCTCCACTGAGCATTAGCTTCTCAACCCACGCAACAATATGCTTTTCATATATGTAGTTGTTCAGTTCATTCAAGTGCACCTTGATACTTGAAAGAATTTTTGCAAGGTTTATATCATCACAGGCTTGGAGGACTTTATCTACAACATAGTTGCCAAACTGATCATTCATTTTTTCCTACACAACATTGGGCAAACTCCTGACCAAAATGTGTTAAAACCACCACGTATGGCTATGTATCAACACATCTGTCACACAGTTAACACTAAAACACATGGCCAATGAGCAGACAAGTGTGTGGAATCAATGGAAGTTTCTCTTCTGTCCAATGAACCAGCAATTCAACACACACTAAAGCCTTCAAGGCTTGGGAGGTGGATTGGAACACATGCCACTAACAACACAAATATTTTTTTCGATCGCCAAGTATACTGTTCAAAGGAGTGAAGATACATTTACAGTCCACACGTCATAGAACCTGAATTTTGTAATTTCTCCTGCATGTACCCATTTCCCCAAAAACAAATAAGAGTGCACAACCAGCTGGTTTCGTCTCCAGAACGTCGACCTCTAGCATTATAGTCCTTGATGCAATCTCTTGTCCTTAAGTTACCGTAATATACTCCCTGCTGTCTTGAATGATGCTTCAGAAATGATAGATATGGAGAGATGATTAGCCTCTTTATTACAGCTCCTTGCTAGTGACAATATGCCAACTTTTTAACCTGCCATTGTTTATGTGGTTCTTAGTCACTTTCATAAACAAGTACATGGTCTTATTGTTCCATCATAAGCAGTCTACTAACAGCACCAACTACCACCATATGGTCATATGGTTTTTCGATACTAATTTCCTTACACGACCGTTCATATAGACATTACTTCCTACGTCCGCAAATAACTGTACTTGATTTTGTACATAAATGTAGCAACATATATATATAATCAAATTGGTATATTATGAATCTACATTTCAAAAGGAGTCTAACGGTACTAATTAAATGTCATAAATGTTACTATGATTTCCTATAAAGTTGGTCAATTTTTTCTAAGTTTGAATTAGGACAAAATCTAAAAGTACATTTATTTGTGGACGGAGGGAGTATGTCTTATCCTTTCTCGCCCATGCATATATTCCAAATAATAATAAAGATGTACAATTGTTATTAGGAATAAACCCTTGCCATCTAAACCGTATATGCTATTCATATGAGGCCTACTCAGTAGGGAAGTTTTTGGTATAGTCTAACACGTAACGATCAGTAAACAATAATTCATTTATGCACTCTTAGTGCCTGTGTACTTGTACTTCGTTTGTCTGTGTACTTGTACTCAAGGTGTATGTGTAATTGTACTATGAGTGTCTGTCTACGGGTGTTTTCGTACTCAAAAACACCCATTATCAATGGACTTGTACTGCGGTTGTGTACTTTGCACTACTTTTGTACTACGGTACTATACTTTATACTGGTTTTAGAGTTTTACCAGACTACTATTTAGTTATGTACTTCCATAGTATAATTCATTTTTTTACCTAGATATTTATATGCCGCGTGAAAACAGACGCACGGTGCTTGCTAGACCAGTATAGGAATTGGAAGCTGTCTCCTTGCGACACGCGTCCTACGGAGGGAGAGAGCTCACGCGACGCGGAGATCAAACCTTCGTGAAGGTTGGTCTTTCAGCTCTTTTTCCAAACAGGTAGGACACACAAGATGGAATACACGAATTACAAACAGCGGCCAGAGATAGTAGACCATCAACCCATCACTACGGTCGACCAATACATGGGTCATAACAGAAAAATATCCTGGAATTTGTCTTCCAACGACACAAACTTTTTGTTTTAGATATTGTAGTAGCTTATC
The DNA here is from genome assembly GCA_910589775.1 of Avena eriantha. NCBI lineage: Eukaryota > Viridiplantae > Streptophyta > Magnoliopsida > Poales > Poaceae > Avena > Avena eriantha. The sequence goes on from OU342741.1 coordinate 26,089,687, forward strand.
TTCGTGATGATGATGGCCTTTGTTGTTGGTGAAACTAAATTAAAGGAGTTGTTCTAGTGCCGCAAGAGATTGAAAACCAGGATGATCGCGGTCCACAAGTTGTGCTTGTCCTTAGGGGAGCTAACACAATGATCATAAGCCATTAGTTTTGTAAAATATAGTGATGATATATCCATTATTTCATCCACAAAGGGTTTCAATTAGTATATGTATGCCTTGATTAGTAATTATTCATTAGTATATGTATCATCGGAATCCAATATTCCGATTCCGGGAGGACCATGTTCTCCTTGGTCTCTGTCCAATCAGCGACAAAGTCGGCAAGGATCTGGGATTTGATTGCTGTCCCAGGTTTGTACTCAATATCGAAAGCTGCAAGCTCTATGCCCCATTTGGCGACGCGTCCTGTAGCATCGCTGTTATTGATTATATCTGTCATGGGAGCTTTGCTCACCATGGTAATTGGGTGCTCCTGAAAACAGTGTCATAACTTACGAGATGCCAGAAAAACACCGTAAGCCAACTTTTGATAGTGCGGATATCGCTGTTTTGATTCTGTCAGGACCTCGCTGACAAAGTACATCGGACGCTGCACCAGGTGCTCCTGATTTTCTTCCGGTCTCTCCACCACCATAACTATACTGACAACCATATTTGTCGCAGCAATGTAAAGCAACATCGGTTCCTGAGGTTCTGGTGCTGCAAGGATAGGAGCAGATGAGAGTACTTTCTTCAGGTCTTGTAGTGCAGCTTCGGCTTCGTCAGTCCAGACAAAATCCTTGGTTTTCTTCAGGAGTTTGTATAATGGTGCGGCTCTTTCACCAAGCCGGCTTACAAATCGACTGACCGCGGCGATGCAACCAGTTAATCTTTGTACATCCTTCAGGCGAGTTGGCCTGGAAATATTGAGAATAGCCTTGATCTTGTCACGGTTCACCTCTATGCCTCGTTGAGACACAATAAAACCTAACAATTTTTCGGCTGGTATTCCAAACAAGCATTTCTTCGGGTTAAGCATGATGTTGTATTTTCGTAACTTGGCGAACATCTCCTCTAAGTCGGAAACCAATGTTTCCTTCTTTTTGGACATGACCGCGATATTATCCACGTATGCATGTACATTGCGCCCGAGTTGATCATGGAGGCAACGCTGCATCGTGCGCTGGTACGTAGCTCCTGCGTTCTTCAGCCCAAAGCGCATCGTAACATAACAGAAGGTTCCGAAAGGGGTTATGAATGAAGTCTTGATTTTGTCAGATTCCTTCATCCGGATTTGGTGATAACCAGAATATGCGTCGAGAAAACAGAGGAGTTCTGAGCCTGCCGTAGAATCGATAACTTGATCAATTCTAGGCAGAGCGAACGGATCTTTTGGACAAGCCTTGTTCAAGGCAGTATAATCAACACACATCCTTAAATCAGTAGTGTCCTTTTTAGGGACCAGTACAGGGTTGGCCGACCATTCAGTATGGATGACCTCTTCTATGAATCCGGCTAACTCGAGCCGCGCTAGTTCCTTAGCTATTGCCTTACGCTTTTCATCACCAAACCGTCGTAAGGACTGTTTGACGGGTTTAGCGTTCGGGTTTACATTTAGAGAGTGCTCGGCAAGTTCCCTAGGTACTCCGGTCATGTCAGATGGCTGCCATGCGAAGATATCTTGATTTGCTCGGAGGAACTTGACGAGCGCGCCTTCCTATGCGCTATTTAGGCATGCGCCTATCTAGGTCACCTTGGAGGGGTCATCATCCTTCAATGGCGTCGTCTTCGTCTCTTCTGATGCCTTGAACTCCGGATTTGGTTTTGTCACCTCCTTCTTCGTCGCGGGCATCTCGGACGGATCTATGCTCTTCTTGATCTCCTGGTACTCCTGGGCGTGCAGCACGGCTTCGGCAAAGGCGGCATTTCCATCCTCGCACGCTCGCTCTTTCTTCGGGTCACCCCTGATGGTGATCACGCCGTTGGGACCTGGAATTTTCATCATATTGTAAATGTAACATGGACAAGCCATAAAAGCCCAGTAAGCCGGACGTCCGAATATAGTGTGGTATGCGCTCTTGAATGGGACCACTTCGAAGGAAAGTGCCTTCGTTCGATAATTTTTTGGTGTTCCAAAAGTAACATCCAAAGTGATCTCTCCCAGGGAATTAGCTTATCTTCCTGGTACAACCACGTGAAAAATCACAGAGCTATGATTAAGCTGTGTTTCCGAGATCTTCATCCGGCGTAGCGTTTCTACATAGAGAATATTGATGCTACTACCACTGTCCATGAGGGCCTTGGAGAAACCATAACCGTCAATAAGTGGATTGACGATTAAGGCGTATTTTCCTCGCCTATGCAACTTAGGCGGATGATCAGTGCGGTCAAATATGATTGCCACCTCCGACCAGTCGAAATACTGAGGGACAGCCGGAACTATTGCGTTGAGCTCGTGGAGAACTGCTTTCTTGACCTTTGCTGGTTGAGATCCGAGGAAGGTGACGTAAGTGTCCTTCTTGGTAGGAAACGTTTTCTTGCCTTCCGACTTGGGATTTGAAGCGTCGGCTTCCTCCATGTCGGAATCTTCCTTGGTCTCTTTTTCTTTTTCGGGATTTTTCTTTCCCTTCTTCCGCTTAGCTTTGTAGCCTGCGGTATCATCTCTCTTGATGTCATCGTTAAAACGACATTCAGTGTTGGTGTGGGACGAGCCCCCATTGGCGTCTAAGTGATGCACACATGGGTTATTGGCAATGTCGGCCCAAGTGTAGGTTTTGCCTGGTTGTTGCTCTCCTCTACCTTGGACCCTTGATGTCCCACGACCACGCCCGCGGCCTCCACCACGTCCTCCTCGTCCTCCAGTCCCGGAAACAGTAGTGACCACTGCTGTCTCCGCATTGGGTTTTTCTTCCGAGGTGTTTTTGCGTTTCTGAGCCTGTTGCTTTGTCTTTGCTGACTGTGTACAGCCAGGATGTTAAGTAATCCCTCTGCATCATCGTCAGCATCTGCATACTTGCTCGCTGTTTCTATCATCTCTCCCAGATCACTAACCTTGTCACACTTCAAGCGATGGAGCAGTAATCCAATTGGGAGACCTGAAATAAAAGCTTCAATCGCAGTTTGATCATTTACTCCTTCACAGGAGTTCTTGATGTCAATCCATCGTCCGAGATAATCTCGGCAAGTTTCTCTGGCTTTCTGGGTGCAACGCTGTAGGTCTCCAACCGTACAGGGCCTCCGATATGTGCCTTCGAAATTCCGAAAGAACGCACTTTGTAAGTCATACCAGTTGTGGATGGTGTTTGCCAGAAGTTCATTGAGCCATGATCGCGCCGTCTTGCGCAACATAAGTGGGAGATATCGGGTTGCGACCAGGCTGTTTCCGCCTTTAGCGATGTAGCAAGCTTGGAAGAAGTCCTGTAACTAGGTGTCTGGCCGAGCAATGCCGTCGTAGGCTTGAATATGTCTTGAGATAGCAAATCCTTCCGGGAATTTTGTAGCTCTGATGCGTGGTCCGAAGCACTTTGGGCCTACGTACACATCATCATTTTCGTAGCGCCGAGCCTCTATGTTGGAGTTGATCCTGTGCCTTGCGTCGTTCGGGGATAGGGATCGTCCCGAATATCGGCTGTTGCTGCGGTGCCTTGGAGCCAGACTTCGGCTTCTGCCACCACCTCCTCCGTCATGTCGTCCTCCTTGACCTCCTTGGGGGCCGTTGTGATAACTGTGCAGTGGAGAGGGTGGTGCAGCTGGGTTGTTTCCGGCTGATCGCCGGCCTCCATCCGGAGCGTCATTATTCCGGTTCCGGGGAGGTTCTTGACTATGACGAGCCCCCTGCCGGCTTATACCAGCATGGTTTCCGTCGTTCCTTCGTCCGTCGTTCCCACCATGGTAAGGTTCAGCCGGACGGTTTACATGTCTAGGAGGTGGCATTTTTGACGATCCTCCTCCCGACGTTTTTCTTTATCTTCTCCCTTTCGGGAAGGATTCCTCGGATTGAGTGCAGCGATTGCGTCTTTCTCGGCGACTGGAGTGACGTTGCTCCAGTTATGTGTAGACCTGTCGTCGGATTGATGACAAGTACGCCATGACGGGGTCCTCGAGGCGTGCGAAAGAGAGGGGTGTGAGGCGTACGGTGTTCCGAGACGGTGAGCACACAAGTTTACCCAGGTTCGAATCCGCCGGCTTTGGACAGACCCTACTCCTGCTATCAATCCAGTAATACGGCAAAGCCGGAATATGGGTTACAAGGGTTTCGCCTGTGCGAGTTCAGATTGTAGACTATTGGTCGTCTGGTCTTGTGTTGCCCTAAAGGCTCTCCCTAGGACGGCTTATATAGATATCCGGCCTAGGGTTTACAGGAGAGATCAATCCGGCTACAACTAAGAGTTGGTTACAGAGTACATCTTGAACTACAAGTAACATTATGGGCCTAAGTCGGTAAGTCTTCTGGGCCTTCCCGTAGCTGGATGGGACTCCGTCTTCTCTCTCTAACTGGGCCGCCCGTGAAGCAAAGCTCTAACCCGAAGTGGGCCACCCTGGTCAGTGAGGAACGTTGAGGATACCCAGAAAGTATATCCCCAACAATTTGAGCATCGTGATTGCGTTTGATATATATGCATGGTTGTATGATGCAGATGAGCCATCCATGGATGTACGGTGACCGGCGCTCTGACGCTTACAGAGTAGTCGTGTGTTCTTTTCACCTTGTGGCCGAGGCGAACAAGCGGCGGGATGGTTTTATGTGTTGTCCATGTGTTGAATGTCGAAATGAGCAGGCTCACACTTCCTCAAGAGTCATTCAGAGTCACCTGCTTCAGTCCGGTTTCATGTCCGGCTATAATGTTTGGACCAAGCACGGAGAAAGAGGGGTTATGATGGAAGACGACGATGAAGACGAGAACGATGATGACAACTACTGATCTATGTTCCCTAAATACGCTGATACCACAATGGAAGACAATAAAGAAGAAGGGGGTGAAGAACGGGAACCAGATGAGCCCGCTGATGATCTTGGTCGGTTCATTTCTGATGCAAAGCGAGACTGTGACACAGAAAAGGAGAGGTTGAGGTTCGAGAAGATGTTACAGGACCACAACAAATTATTGTACCCAACTTGTGAAGATGGCCAGAAGAAGCTGGGCAGCACACTAGAATTGCTGAAGTGGAAGGCAGAGACCGGTGTGACTGACTCGGGATTTGAAAAGTTGCTGGTAATTATGAAGAAGCTGCTTCGAAGAAATAACGAATTGCCCTCCAGTACGTACGAAGCAAAGAAGGTTGTCTGCCCTCTAGGATTAGACGTGTAGAAGATACATGCATGCCCTAATGACTGCATCCTCTACCGCGGTGAGAAGTACGAGAATATGGATAAATGCCCGGTCTGCACTTCATTGCGGTATAAGATCAGAAAAGATGACCCTGGTGATGTTGAGGGCGAGCGACCCAGGTAGAGGGTTCCTGCCAAGGTGATGTGGTATGCTCCTATAATACCAGGGTTGAAACGTTTGTTCAGAAACAAAGAGCATGCAAAGTTGTTGCGATGGCACATGGAAGACCGTAAGAAAGACGGGAAGTTGAGGCACCCTGCTGATGGTCGGCAGTGGAGAAAAATCGAGAGGGACTTCCCGGACTTTGCTGGTGATGCAAGGAACTTATGGTTTGGTCTAAGTACCAATGACATGAATCCTTTTGGGGAGTAGAACTGCAGTCACAACAACTGGCCCGCGACTCTATGTATCTACAACCTTCCTCCTTGGTTGTGCATGAAGCGGAAGTTCATTATGATGCCAGTGCTCATCCAAGGCCCGAAGCAACCCGGCAACGACATTGATGTGTACCTAAGGCCATTAGTTGATGAACTTTTATAGTTGTGGGCAAACCAGGTGTATGTGTGTGGGATGAGCACAAATATCAGGAATTTGTCCTACAAGCGTTGTTGTTCGTAACCATCAATGATTGGCATGCTCTTATTAACATTTTAGGACAGACGAACAAAGGATACAATGCATGCACGCACTGTTTAGATGAGACTAAAAGTATATATCTAGATAAATGTAGGAAGAATGTGTACCCATACAATCGTCGTTTTCTTCCACCAAGTTATCACTTGAGGAAGAAGGGCAAGCATTTCAATGGCAAGGGAGAAGCCCGGACGAAGCATGTCCCCCGTACTGGTGCTGATGTATTTGGTATGGTCAAGGATTTGGATGTAATCTTTGGAAAGGGTCCTGGAGGACAACCTGTTCCGAAAGACGCCGACGGACACGCACCCATGTGGAAGAAGAAATCTATATTTTGGGGCTACCCTATTGGAAAGTGCACGAGGTCCGCTCTGCAATCGACGTGATGCACCTGACGAACAATCTTTGCGTGAATATTCTAGGCTTCCTAGGATTGTATGGGAAGTCAAAAGATACCCAGGCAGCACGGGAGGACCAGCAACATCATAAAGGACGAGACGACAAGCATCCAAGGCAGTTTCAAGGGCTTGCCAGCTACGCTCTTACCAAAGAAGAGAAGGAAATCTTTTTTGAAGTCATTTTCAGTATCAAGGTCCCGTCTGGCTTCTCGTCGAATATAAAGGGAATAGTAAATATGAAAGATAAAAAATTTCAAAACCTAAAGTCTCATGACTTCCACGTGCTTATGACGCAATTGCTTCCAGTTGCATTGAGGGGAATTCTACCAGAAAATGTTCGACTAGCCATTGTGAAGGTATGTGCATTCCTCAATGCAATTTATCAGAAGTTAATCGATCAAGAAAGTCTATCAGGGTTACAGATTGATGTGGTCCAATGTCTGGTCAGCTTCGAGTTGTTGTTCCCGCCATCCTTCTTCAATATTATGACGCACCTCCTAGTTCACCTAGTCGAAGAGATTAGAATTCTTGGTCCTGTGTTTCTACACAATATGTTCCCCTTTGAGAGGTTCATGGGAGTCTTAAAGAAATATGTTCATAACCGTGCTAGGCCAGAAGGAAGCATCTCCAAGGGCTATGGAACAGAGGAGGTCATTGAGTTTTGTGTTGACTTTCTTCCTGACCTTAAGCCGATTGGTGTTCCTGAATCTCGGTATGAGGGGAGGCTGACTGGAAAAGGCACACTAGGAAGGAAATCAATGGTATGTAGGGACAGGAATTCTTTCACTCAAGCACACTACACAGTTTTACACAATTCCACCGTGGTGGCTCCGTATATCGAGAAACACAAGAATATTCTATGCTCCAAACACCTGGGGAAGCCTGACTCCTTGATTAAAGGGGAACACGAGAAGAATTTCGGTAGTTGGTTGCAGACACATCTCATGAATAACACCACTGTTGGAGATCAGTTGTACTTGTTGGCTAGGTTACCATATTCGACTATATGTACTTTCCAAGGGTACGAGATAAATGGGATTACATTTTACATGATGGCCCAAGATAAAAAGAGCACCAACCAAAACAGTGGTGTCCCCTTTGATGCAACAGATGAAAATGGGCAGAAGGACACATATTATGGGTACATAGAGGAGATATGGGAACTTGACTATGGACCTACTTTTAAGGTCCCTTTGTTTTGGTCTAAATGGGTCAAGCTGACAGGAGGAGGCTACATGTAGACCAAAAGTACGGCATGACAACAGTGGATCTCAACAATCTTGCGTATATGGATGAACCATTCGTCCTAGCCAATGATGTGGCTTAGGTTTTCCATGTGAAGGACATGTCTACCAAACCGAGAAAAATGAAAGATAAGCAAAAGAATACAGAATACGATGAGCCAAAGCACCACATAGTTCTTTTAGGGAAAAGAAACATCGTGGGAGTGGATGACAAGACAGACATGTCAGAAGATTACAATAAGTTTCATGAAATTCTGCCATTCAAAGTGAAAACTGACCCAAGCATCCTATTAAATGATGAAGATTCTCCATGGCTACGGTGCAGAAGAAAACCACAACACTAGATGTTGGTGATGTGTAATAATATATTAATTAAACCTTTTATTTGAGACATAAATCCATGTAATGTATTAAACCTTTTATTTGAGACATAAATCTAGGGAATCTATGGATGTGTGGTGTTTCGCCAGAGGAAGACCACCAGAGCGTCGACCCCATGTGTAGGCCCCAGGTGTGACCCCCTTCCCGGACATGCGTTAACACTTAGTGAAATCCTGGATCTGTACGTGGAAACCCCCGCCGCGGGACAACCGGGGCCTAGAATGTGGAAAAGTTGGCCCAACATTTGCTCTCTATGTACATATGTCCTAAACAAACCAAAACAAATAGAAAGGTCCACCGCGCTACCCTCGTACGGAGAAAGCTATAGGGGTAGACGATCCGGGCCCCCGGTCTAGGGTTTCGCCGGAGGAAGACCACCGGAGCGTCGGAATCACATGAAAACTTGCATGTGCCCCTAGGATATGTGTGTGAGAGTAGTGCAAGGTTGGTAGGTGCCATGTGTAGGCCCCAGGTGTGACCCCCTTCCCGGACATGCGTTAACACTTAGTGAAATCCTAGATCTGTACGTAGAAACTCCCGCCGCGGGACAGCCGGGGCCTAGAATGTGGCAAAGTTGGCCCAACATTTGCTCTCCATGTACATATGTCCTAAACAAACCAAAACAAATAGAAAGGTCCACCGTGCTACCCTCGTACAGAGAAAGCTATAGGGGTAGACGATCTGGAGCCCCCGGTCTTGGGTTTCGCCGGAGGAAGACCACCGGAGCGTCGGAATCACATGAAAACTTGCATGTGCACCTAAGATATGTGTGTGAGAGTAGTTCAAGGTTGGTAGGTGCCATGTGTAGGCCCCAGGTGTGACCCCCTCACGGACATGCGTTAACACTTAGTGAAATCCTGGATCTGTACGTGGAAACCCCCGCCGCGGGACAACCGGGGCCTAGAATGTGGAAAAGTTGGCCCAACATTTGCTCTCTATGTACATATGTTCTAAAAAAACCAAAACAAATAGAAAGGTCCACCGCCCTACCCTCGTATGGAGAAAGCTATAGGGGTAGACGATCCGGGCCCCCGGTCTAGGGTTTCGCCGGAGGAAGACCACCGGAGCGTCGGAATCACATGAAAACTTGCATGTGCCCCTAGGATATGTGTGTGAGAGTGGTGCAAGGTTGGTAGGTGCCATGTGTAGGCCCTAGGTGTGACCCTCTTCCCGGACATGCGTTAACACTTAGTGAAATCCTGGATCTATACGTTGAAACTCCTACCGCGGGACAACCGGGGTCTAGAATGTGGCAAAGTTGGCCCAACATTTGATCTCCATGTACATATGTCCTAAACAAACCAAAACAAATAGAAAGGTCACCACGCTACCCTCGTACGGAGAAAGCTATAGGGGTAGACGATCCGAGGCCCCCGGTCTAGGGTTTTGCCGGAAGAAGACCACCGGAGCATCAGAATCGCATGAAAATGGCAAAATGGTTAATAGTTTAACTAGTTAGAATAATTATTTTCTTAAACAGAAAATGGATTTGAATCTCTTATTCAAATTCAAGCATTTTTTATGTTAAAAATTTAGTGAGATTCAAAAATATGCAAAATATAATAGTTAATGCATTTTTAAATTGAAAATGGCAAAATGGTTATTAGTTTCACTAGTTAGAATAATTATTTTATAAAACAGAAAATAGATTTGGATTACTTATTCAAATTCAAGAACTTTTCATGTTGAAAATTTTCTCAAATTCATAAGTATGCAAAAACTGTATAATTCAAATGTTTAAAAAATATGCAAATTGAAGTTTTTTAAAACAGGCGCGCCCCTTGGGTCAAAAAATTGAAAAAGGGGACCTTTAGTCCCGGTGCATGCTACACACCGCGACTAAGGTGCTAAACCCTAAACCTTAATATAATAGTTAAACCCGAAACCCTAAACCCTAACCCCTAAACCCAAAACTCTAAACCCTAAACCCTAAACCCGAAACCCTAACCCTAAACCCTAAACCCGAAACCCAAAACTCTAAACCCTAACCCTAAACCCGAAACCCTAAACCCGAAACCCGAATCCCTAAACCCTAAACCCTAAAATATTGTAAACTTTATCAGATTTAATAATATTGATATATAGTAGTTTATTTAATAACATAGTATGCAATAAGGCGGGAAACAGAGTTTGTAGTCAAAATTTTACAAAAGGGCCTTTAGTCCCAGGTCGTGGCATGGCCCGGGACTAAAGGGTGTTGTTGGCGCGCACCCCGTGGGCAGTGCCGAAAAGCCTTTAGTCCTAGGGAGAGCCACGGGCCGGGACTAAAGGTCATACCTTTAGTCCCGATTCGTGCCTCGCCCCGGGACTAAAGACACTTTAGTCCCGGTGCGAGCCACGGTCTGGGACTAAAGGTTCGTCCACTTAAATACGCGTCGCTTTGCTCCCCCAATCTCCATCTCCACACTTTGCAATAGGACGCGCGCGAGGACGACGACATCGATGCCGGTAGGCTACCAAAATTTGGACCGCCTCGCCGTCTCTCTAGCCGTCTGCGTAGCCGCGCCGCCGCCTCTCCAGACGCCGCGGACGTCCGCCCCGCCGGAGGTAACTCCCTCCCCCGACCGCGCGCCGCGCCTCCTCCATCCCCGGCCCCGGCGAGCCCGGGCGGCGCCCCCGACCATGCTGCCTCTCTCCGTCCCCGCCGGCCCCGGCGAGCCCGGGCAGCACCCCCTAGCCCGACCACTTTTTTTTTAATTTCATCTTGTATCTTTTTTATATTGTTAATAATTATTACTCGTATATATATATATGTTTGCGTATAGTAATAGAGTATATAGATATAGTATATTGTATATATGTTTTTTATTTCGTGTATCTTTTTTTATATGTTAATAGTTATTACTAGTATATAGATATATTATATATATATATTTGTGTATAGTAATAGAATAGATATAGTATATATATATGTTTTTTTATTTCTTGTATCATTTAGATATAGAATATTGTAATATAATAGATATAGTATATTGTATATATATGGAGTATAATATATATGTGTATAGTATATATTGAGTATAGTATATATGTTATTAATAGATATAGTATAATAGATATATGTTATTCTCGCGGGCCCCCCGGAGATAGGGTTAGGGTGGTGGTGCTCGCGGGTCCCCGGACTTAGGGTTAGGGTGGTGGTGCTCGCGGCCCCCCGAACTTAGGGTTAGGGTGGTAGTGCTCGTGGGCCCCCGGACTTAGGGTTAGGGTGGTGGTACTCGCGGGCCCCCGGACTTAGGGTTAGGGTGGTGGTGCTCGCGGGCCCTCGGACTTAGGGTTAGGGTGGTGGTGCTCACGGGCCCTTGAACTTAGGGTTAGGGTGGTAGTGCTCGCGGGCCCCCGGACTTAGGGTTAGTGTGGCAGTGCTCGCGTCCCTATGGACTTAGGGTTAGGGTGGTGGTGCTCGCGGGCCCCCGGACTTAGGGTTAGGGTGGTGGTGCTCGCGGGCCCCCGGACTTAGGGTTAGGGTGGTGGTGCTCGCGGGCCCCCGGACTTAGGGTTAGGGTGGTGGTGCTCGCGGGCCCTCGGACTTAGGGTTAGGGTGGTGGTGCTCGCGGGCCCCCGGACTTAGGGTTAGGGTGGTAGTGCTCGCGGGCCCCTGGACTTAGGGTTAGTCTGGTGGTGCTCGCGGGCCCCCGGACTTAGGGTTAGGGTGGTGGTGCTCGCGGGGCCTTGGACTTAGGGTTAGGGTGGTAGTGCTCGCGGGGCCCCAGACTTAGGGTTAGGGTGGTGGTGCTCGCGGAGCCCCGGACTTAGGGTTAGTGTGGTAGTGCTCGCGGCCCACGGACTTAGGGTTAGGGTGGTGGTGCTCGCAGGCCCCCGGACTTAGGGTTAGGGTGGTGGTGCTCGCGGGCCCCCGGACTTAGGATTAGGGTGGTAGTGCTCGCGGGCCCCCGAACTTAGGGTTAGGGTGGTAGTGCTCGCGGGCCCCTGGACTTTTTGTATATAGGAAATATATTTTTGTATATAGGAAATATTTGTATATAGGCAATATTTGTATATAGGAAATAATATTGTGTGCATCTCGCATTTTGCAGAAACTATGGATCCACCTAGTCCAATGCGCAGAGACCTAGCACAAGAAGAAATTCTCGAGGATATGATCAACGACACCCCCCCATGTTGATCCACCTGAATCTCGTCGATGTATCTGAACCCCTCCGATGAGGGTGAGGAGGTCGACCGAAATGATCAGGGAGAAGCCGACGACTCCGTTGATGGAGAAGCCGACGGCCTCGGTGGAACCTTAACGAAGTCCGACGAGGTATATATATGAAGTCCGGTGATTAGTAGATGCATTAATTGAGTTGTATATATATAAATTGATGAATGTTTCTTCTCTTAGGCCTCCACATCGAGCAAAAAATATTCCAAACGAGGCCCGGCCAAAAAGTTGGACGCATCTACGCGTTATACAATTATGGTGGTATCACCACGGGGTGAACCATTGGAACCCGAAAAGGCTAAAAGTGTATTTGTACAACAATGCGGAGTTATGGTTAGGGATCGCATCCCGATCACCGTTCGAGAGTGGAATAAGACCAAGGGGCGGAAGAGGGTGAGTATGTCACCGACAGGTACAAAGAGGGTCTTTGGAATGACCTCATGACACATTTCACCCTGCCAGAATGTGAGGATGATGCCGACACAGCTTCATTGAGGAAGAAAGTCAAGAAGTGGACTCTTACGAAGATGGCCAAACTATTCAAGAACTGGAAGAAAGCATTATGGCAAAAGTATCAGAAGACGAAGACTCCTAAATTCGAATGCTATCTAACGAAGCAGCAGGCTAACTGGGATGCATTTGTGAAGTACAAGACGGTAGAACCTGCTATGGAAAAGTCGGAAAAAACAAGAAAAATGTCGCGATGAAGAAATATCACCATCACCTGGGGCTAGGGGCTATGCGCCTGCCATGCCAAAGTGGGATGCTACAGAGAGTGAGCTTCTTGCTAAAAGGATCACTCCAGAACCAATACGCGAAGAATGGGATCTGAGGGCAAGAAATTGGTTCCTTGGGCATGGGAGTGAGTATGACGTAAAAACAGGGGACCTTATTTGCAGTGGCGGGATTAGGATACCCCGGGAGACATGGCAGAGAGTGGTTAAGGAAATTAAAGAGGGGACAACAAAGTTCTGTCTCGATAGAGAGAATGACTTGCTGACAAAGGCCCTCGGGAATAAAGAACACAAAGGACGAGTACGAGGCCTTGGCACTAGTTATACTTGGGAGATGGGGTTTCCGAAAGACAGAGATACTTATAGGAGCCGAGAGAGAGCAAAGAGGTGAAGGCAGGAGGAGGAGGGAGACAGGTTCAACGAGTTTCTCGGAACACTTCGAATTCATCAGCAACAGATTGACAAACTTCGAGGAGTAGCGCGCCTGCAAGATCCTGCACTCGATATTACCGTCGTTCCATCTCAGCGGAGAAGCAGCGTGGCTGAATCGGAGGTCCCGTCTGACAGTGCACGGATGGTAGATGGCGGTCCCGGCTACCCCGTGGATGGAATCAAGGAGCAGGCATCTTGTGAGCTCCATCAGAAGGTGAAGAACCTATCCATCAAGGTGGCGGTCGGATGTGCTTTACCTTGTCCACCTGATGCACACTGGCATGGCCGTGAGATTCCAGGTGGCTATGCTAAAGTCGGGGTGGATGAAATCGCAACGGGGTGGGACTCAATGGAGCTTGACATCCCTGGACCCGAAGGTGAGAGGACACTCGGAGAAGTATTGGGTGGCATCATTCTATGGGACAAGAACAACATCAAGCTTCCAGGCTCAGCGCCAAGGCCAACACCGCCTCCGAGTCGTCGCATGTCACCTTCACCTCCATCACCTCCAAGAAGCCCACCCCATGACTACGACCACCACAGCGCGAGTCCATCTCGATCTCCGCCGCAAGGTCAGCCGCCTTCGCCGCCCACTAAGGACAAAAAGCGGAAGCGTGCTCCGTCGATAAGGACTAAACGACGCAGCATCCCAAAATGACAAATGTCGCCCCTCCCAAGAGTACCTCATAAGAATCTTCCCATCAGACCTTACGATTGTACTGACGAGGAAAACGACATGATCGTAAAGGCCGAATGTGGTGCGCAGCTTCAAAAGAAGAAACCCGAGCCTGCCCCGGTATACACCGAGAAGAAAAAAGCGTATGCACTTTCTTTTCTGAACACAAAATCGCAATATGACTTGCACCATAAGCCAGATGACTATCTACGCGCACTTCAGAAGGAAGTGAAGAAGAGCAAATCAAGAAGTGCAAGCGGGAGCAAATCATCAAGTCAAAGTGCAACCGGGAAAAGAAAGGACGTCCCCCAGCTCGGGGAACAGGCCAAAAAATCGACCCCACCCCTCAAGGTGGTATCCCATGACATTTCCCAGCAGAATATGGAAGAAGCTGCGAAGCTTGCGGCCTCTATGAATGTGACTGTTGAGGAATTGCTAGGTCCCAAGGACAACAAGTTACCCAAGGCTCAGGTAGTCCCTGCATATGTCCCAGGGAAGCCTCTGGTCAGCTTTGAGCAGTTCCAACAACTGCCAACACAAATGCGGAGTTTACATAACTGGTACTTGAAAGCCGCAAAGGAGGAGAGAATAATGATCGTGGCGAAAGTCCCACATGACTACTACTTCCGAGAAGAAGAGTTTCATGTTGAGTTTCCAGAACTCTTCCAGTTATACGCTTTCGACACCCTCGACAAATCTATCATGAGTTGCTATTGTCTGTTAATTGTTGAATTCATTGTCTATATATAAGTTGTTCATTTTTTCAGTTGTTCAGTTCATTGCATGTAATTATCCTAATTATATCCTTTTGTACTCTATTATTATGCAGAATGAAGATCATGGAATGTAAAAGAAGGTCAATCTTTAGTGTTGGGTTCATTGACCCAGATAAAATACATATAAAGACGCTAACGGATAAACCCGAGGAGACGCAGGAAAACCTTCTAAGGTTTCTAACGGAGGAAAATTTCTGTGACCACATACTGTTTCCTTACAATTTCGCGTGAGGGTCTTACTCTGTTGTACACATTCACTTTTGCTTACTCGATGTTAAGTGTAATTGATGACTTACTAATGTATATATAAACGTGTGTAGTTTCCACTAGATTTTGCTAGACATTCAACTTGATAAGGGAAGAGTTGAAGTCATGGACCCATTAACGAGACCTCTGGAAATGTTTAGGGACATGCAGGACATGCTCCAGAGGTAATTTTCGCGCTACATCGGTCTTTTTCGTTGATTTCCTGAGATATCATGTAATAAATAACTCATTCATTTTCTTTACCGGACGGGGTATGGAACCAGTTCAAGCGTGCGGTTACGAGTGACTTTAGTGAGAAGCTGACGTTTAAGCGGGTCTCAGTAAGTAGTACGCGCACCTCTTTACTTCTAGTTTCAATACAATTATGATGCTAGATTATTATTTTGATTAAATTCTATTCTCGTAAAGTGCGCGAGGCAGCCACCGAAGATGAATGTATGTGGATTCTATGTTTGCGAGTTCATTCACACGTTTACCAGTGAGCTGAATGATTATAGAGTCGATGTAATCAATACATTCACAACATTATTTTATTATCGTCACTTTTTGTTATCATGATTGATATTCATATTGATCTCCTTTTCTTATATAGTTCGAGAAAATGCGGGATCAGCTCCTACTAGAGCAACACGTAGTAGGAATTGCTGAAGAACTGGCAGGATTCTTGATGAACGAGATGATAGATGACGCCGGAGAATTTAGTGTGACTAGGCGCCGATGATCCCCGACCGTGTAATTGAATAGACGGGCTCTAGTCCCGATAATTGTGATCTCCATGTGTAACTATCATGTATATATTTGTATGCTCAATCTTAAGAGAAGTTATCTTATGTATGCACGAACATGTACGGTATGTGGAGCGTAGAAAACTATTTTAAAATGAAAAAAAAAGATACAAATTGAATTCTCTGCCGCGGCAGAGAAAGTGCCTAAAATTCTGCCGCGGCAGAGAACCATTTGTCCCGGTTCGTAATACGAACCGGGACTAATGGGGGGCACCTCGCGCCCGTAGAGACGGCCACGTAGATGCCCATTGGTCCCGGCTGGTAAGCGGGCCGGGACTAGTGGGTGGGCCTTTAGTCCCGCCTCTCTAGTCCTGGTACCACAACCGGAACTAAAGGCTCTTACGGGCCGGGACTGAAGGCCCGTTCTCCACTAGTGATACATGCTTAAAGGACATGGCGAGGGATATTTTCCCAGCATGGATGGTAGCGTGACCTCAGACTCGGCCCTTCGTCTACTTAGATGTCATGCTTGTATCAGTTGATCTCATGTATTACGCCTTCTTAGTTACTTATGTGGTTAATATTCGGATGTTTTGTTGGTTATGAGCATCGTTGTTATGTAGAGGCTGGGTGTAATGCTTAAACTTTTTAAGTAATAAAGCATCCATTTCAAAAAATTGATGGTCTCGTGTAAATAGACTAGCCATGCAATAAGATGTAACCACCAGTCACGGAGGTTGTTCTAGCATTCGATGAGAAAAGTATTGCAGGTAATGACTTACAACATGGAGTTCTCAACTTGGTGCTAGAAGAGCCCATAAATGTGTGACATACGCTAGCTACCAGGTTGTCACAACCGTCATTCTCCATTGAATATCGGAGCTCTGATGGTAGCAGGAGGAACATCGGAACACCTCTTTGTGAGGTTTGTGAACTAGAACGGCTTCCTGAGGTCTGAGGTCGCTCAAATTTTTTCCCTTCACTATCATAGCCCTGAATGCCTAATTCTAGTGATGCCTGACCAGAACAAAAAGACCAGGAAGGTCATGGTCCACATCTCGCACTTGTCATCCTAGGCAGCCAGCACAAATGATAGATTTTTTAAACAAGGAAAAAGACATGCCATTTTCATTAATAGAGAAGAGAGTTTTAGAAGTTTACAATATGCCTAGGACAAATAATATAGTCTACTCTCCCTACATTAACCAAAACAAATCGTGTTGTCTATGCTCCTTAGTCTTGCACCTCTCTTATCTTGGCAATGACCATGTTTGAGGTCGAGTAGTGATGTTGGAAAATTATAGCATTGCGATCCTTCCATACTTACTAAGAGACAAGTATGGTTGAAGAGAACATCACCCTTCTTTCCTTCCCCTTATCTGAAGCCATTTTGGTCCACCACTCATGAACGGAAGACTCATTGTTCCAAGATGTCGTAGATATGCTGATGCCGCACCAGGATAAAACTTCTTTCCAAACTCTTGTGGTGAACCTACATTTGTCTAGGAGATTCACCGCTGATTCTTGCACTTGGTTACATCAGGGAAAATTTCCACAGTATATCCATCCTCTTCATTGTAGTCTATTCGCCATCCAAATCTTATTTTGAATCACTAGCCATGCAAAAAAATTGCATTTGTGGGGGGGGGGGGGGGGGGGGGGGGGTAGCCCAAACCTTCCTAATTGATTTACTGAGAGTTCTGGAGATAAGCCCCTCAAATTGCATTGTGTATGCGGACGAGGCAGAATATTATTTGCCATCTTTGAACTTCCATTTGATGCTATCTGGGGATTTTGGTGAAGATAGACACTGGAAACTAGCTCCCAAAGAGTGACAAATTATTTTATGTGCTCCATGTCAAAGCCATTATGGATGTATAGTTGATTGACCCAAAGGTTGTTGCTAATATCTGTCCTAACCGAACATATTTTCTTTTTTTACTTCTTGTATATTGTTGGAGCTATATCTTTAGAAAAAATGCCTTCGATCTAAGAAGAGCTCCACAATTTGACCTTCTCTCCATTGCCAAGTGTTGGAACCGTTGCCGCTGCAAAGAGCTCACAGCCTTCTTCATTGCAAGGATTTCCAAGCCCCATCCAAGATTTTGATTCTTCAACCCATTCACGGCACAACCATCTAAGCCGGAGGGCTACAAAAAAAACTTCTCAAGATGCAAAATACAAAGTCCGCCAAGCTTATGGGGGCGGTAAACCTTCTCCCACCTAACCTTGCATTTTCCCCTAGAGACCTTTTCACACCCCACCCATAAGTACACACGAAGGAGAGAAATGATTCTCTCTATAACCTCTTTTGGGAGGGAGATAGAGGTGCTGTGATAGATGACTTGGGACATAACAACAACCCGCACCAAAGCCCTTGTTCCGGCCATGTTGTCAATTTCTTACGCAAATGATCTGAACGAGTATATGTGATACTTTGGTTATCAAGCAGTTATTCATTAGAACACTATCGAAATAGATGTAGTGTAGAATAGGAACTATTAGTTGCACTCTTTAAGCGAAAATTTCTGATACGCCCAGGACTTAAGTTCAAGCAATTTTAAATATGGAACGAGTCAAGAGATCATACAAAAGTGTATTGCTGACTTCTTAAAAGGAGCATTCCCAGTGAGAGATATCTTAGATGGCCAGTTAACAAATATATCAGCTAACCCCCAAAAAAACAAATCAGCTACATATTCCAACATATTGTTTCAATGATCCATGTAACTTATAGAAACGACCAACGAAACAGAAGGGAAAAAAGCAATCAGGGAGTAGCAGAGTTGCAAGAGTTGAGTGCTCCATGAATTGTGGACAATATATAGAGCATTTAGGAAGGCCTCCACATGCAAATTTTCACGGCTCTTCGGTCATCTGCTTCGTGCCATGTGCATGTTTCCATGACCCATCAGCACAACTACGACACCAACTATGACCATAGATGATAGGGTCCCTACAATGCTAAATTTCATGTCTCATATAGAGTAGCCTATATATACAGAGTGTGCGTCTTCAGTCTTCTCCATTCATATTCCTTCACGTCATGTCTTCGCAATATAAACATCCAATGTGACAGAACAATACTAGTGTGAAAAGCTAGCTCCTTGATGATTTCAAATTTGTGTGCACATGTGCTTCCCCAGAACAATATCCAGTCACATTGAAATAAGCATGGGAGGTATTGGGAATATGAAATCCAGATCGAGGAAGCGCACCGCAAACAATTTTTTCTAGCAACACATAATCTCATTATATTTCTCTCATCTGCATATTCATTGGCTAGAGAGATGCAAACACTATTTTCGGAGAAATATGGTGATCGACTAGCACAAGGGAGCCCTCGCGCGCGCCTTCTGGAGGGCGCATGGGCCAGCGCGGGAGACCTTCCCTGAGTGCCACATGGAGACACAGTAGTGCAGCGCCTGTTTTCCTAGGCATGAGCGACCGCGCCAGGCGGAAGCTGTGCTAGTATGTGTATATGTTTTTTCTCCATGTGTGGTATAACTACCGAGTTGTAGCACGGTAGTGCGGTGCACGATACATTTTATGTCTCTGGAGTACCATTGTTTTCTGCCGTCTCAGTCCAATCAACAACAAATTCGGTAAGTATCTTGGATTTGATTGTTGTTTGTGGCTTGTACTCAATGTCGAAATTTGTTAGCTCCATTCCCCACTTAGCAACACGTCATGTGACGTCGATGCTGTTGATTATATCTCTTTTGTGAGTTGTGCTCACCACTGTGATTTTCTTCTCTTCAAAACAGTGTCTTAGATTTCTAGCCACAAATAATACGCCATGGCCTATCTTTAGGTAATGCGGATATCACTGGTTTAACTCTGCTAGATCCTCGCTGAGATAGTAAGTCCTACACTGCACCAAGTACTCCTATTTTTTCTCCTTTTGTTCCACCACCGTGACGACACTGACGACGTTGTTTGTTACAATGATGTAGGGTAGCATGGGTTCCTGAGGTTCCGGAGCTGCAAGAATGGGGGCAGATGAGAGTACTGCTTTCAGGTCTTGGAGTGCAGCTTCAGCTTCGTCGGCGTTGACATCCAACACTTAACGTTGCCTCAAGAACCAAATTTAAGGGTGATGCATCGAGTGTTCTTCTCATTTGCTATATGCATAGAAGCTTTCACTCACTATCGACCCATCATTTGTATGGATAGTACATTTCTCACTGGCAAGTATATGCGTCAGATCTTGACTGCGATAGGTCAAGACGGGAACAATCAAGTTGTTCCACTTGCATTTGCTTTCGTGGAGAGAGAGATCACCGAGAGTTGGGTATGGCTTTTCAGGCAGCTAAATTTAGCAATTGTGAAGGATACACTGAATGTGTGCGTCCTTCATGACATGCATCTGGGTATATTCAGCGCGATAAATAAGCTGACGCAGCCTGCTCCTGATGAAGTAACTCCATGGCAGGACATGCAGAGTCGTTGGTGCATGCGGCATCTAGGGGCCAACTTTTTCTCACATATCAGGAATAAGGCCCTTATGAACCTATTCAAGAAGCTTTGAAGCAGAACCATGAGTGTAAGTATATCAAGTGTCATGCCTATCTTGATGACTTCACTAAAAACATGTTAGGCAGAGGAAAGCACCTAGAGCAGCAGCTGTCGTGGCTCATGCAGCCGCAATAGCTGCACAGACAGCAACAGGAGCAGCACCACCAGAGGAAGAATCCATTGCTCTTTGTGATTTTCCAGGATTTGACCAACCCGGTACTAGGGGGAGGCCTGGGAGAAGGATTAAAAAATTCAGAAATGGATAGACCATGAGCCTGTGGAGAGGTGGTCTCTGCTACACGACACTCATGGTGC
This sequence comes from Avena eriantha, assembly GCA_910589775.1. Classification (NCBI taxonomy): domain Eukaryota; kingdom Viridiplantae; phylum Streptophyta; class Magnoliopsida; order Poales; family Poaceae; genus Avena; species Avena eriantha. The sequence goes on from OU342741.1 coordinate 26,110,260, forward strand.
TAGGTTTGGCGTCATGACTACAAATCTTTCGAAAACGTACAACTTCGTCTTGAGAGAAAGCAAGGCTCTACCATTAGTGGAGTATATTTTCACCGGAACTTTGAAGTACTTTAGAGACAGACTCCAGATGGCTCAGATGAATATCATGAACAACCCAAACACGAGGTATTGTTCAAAGATCATGGATTACATGAATCCCAAGATGGAATAGGCTCGGTCTATGCATGTCGTTTCCATCAGTAATCAAGAAAGAAGATTCGAGGTGTGCCTCCTTTCCAATAGATCAGAACTGGAGAAGAGATAAAGACATAAGAGGTGAGGATAGGCAATGAAGACTGACCAACGTGTGAGTGCACCTGCAACAAAGCTAAGTTGTTGCATCTACCTTGCTCCCATGTACTTGCTGCATGCGGGCAGTTAGGTATGGATGCGATCTCGTTCGTGTCTCCTTATTTTTTAAAGATTCGGTGATCAATACATGGACTGGTGAGATGATGGGATATAGGGCATGGGGCAATTTCAACAAAGTAAACCCAGGTGAAAAGGTTTACATCCCAGATCCTGGACTAATGCGGACAAGAAGAGGAAGGTGACAATGTGTCCACATCCGTGATGATATGGATGAATCCGAAGCCGAAGGCCCTACTAGGCAATGTTTTCTATGTAATCATTTTGTCCATAGAGACACCAATTGTCACATCTTCGGGACTGGAGGAGCGGCTCCTCGAGGATGTGGGAGGCGAGGAAGAAGAGTCATAGGAAGAAACTAGAATTTGCAATATGTATGGAACTATGTTTTAAGTTTGCAATATGTATGGAACTATGTTTTAAGTTTGCAATATGTATGGAACTATGTTTTAAATTTGTAATATGTATGGTAATATGTTTTAAGTCTGTAATATGTATTGAACTATGTTTTATAATTTGATATGTGCAGGTGGTAGGATCTTTGCTTAACGCTGACATAGATAGAAAGCACTGGTCGGCTTTATTAGCTGCTAACCCAGGGAGCTTGAAGCACCTAGTGACTCGCATTCCCCTGTCTAACCGGTGGATACGCCATGATTGGCTTCAGAAGTATGAGACATTTATTTCTTGTTGGGTTTCAAATATTTGTGGGCCAGAGTAAATAAACTGTTATGCTATCTCGGTATGTAGGTTCTAGTGGGCTGGGCTTTTACCATTCGTGCGTCTAGTTGAGGCCACTCGTACGGAGGATATAGACGGACAATGTCATGGCTTCCAGACCACTCGCCTCCACTACGACCAGTCGTTGCTCACCTTCTTAGTGGATAGATGGAGGCGTGAGACTCACACTTTCTACTTTCGCTAGGGAGAGATGGCTCCTACCCTTCAGGATGTCTCATTCCTGCTAGGACTGCCGTTGGCTGGAGTGCCAATAGGCCTAGTGGATGCACCGCTGAATTGGGCCCAAGACATGGCCTAACGGTTCTTTGGCATCCGTGATGGAGCTACGGCCTTTGCGTGTGAAAATCATGGCCCAAAATTTGAATAGTTGCAAAACTATCAGGTTCGTTCGCTACTATGTATCTTCATCTTTGTCGCACCTATTTTCATATCACACGGTGAACAAAATTGTTCTATTTACCAATGCAAATCCAAAAGTTCGGGTACCCAGTGATACGTCCATTTTGCATAACTATTATATATCATAATTTACTATTATTCATTGATATATTTCATATTAAGAGATGCTACTTATGTAATTTCATCTGTTTTTGCATGGTTAATGGCTTTTGGAGCATGGATCGCTGCAATTAGGATTCTGATGGAGGTGTTGTTTGGAGGCAAAATTCGCGAAGATCAGAAAATCCGGGAAAATGCATGGAAAATCCTATTTTTCAGAAGACGAATATTGCCAGAAGGGGAAGTGGAGATGGGCCATAGGGGGCCCACACCACCCCCTGGCGCGGGCCACCCTAGGTCGCACCACCAGGTGGTGTGGCCGCCCTGGTCCACTCCTGGCTCTCCCCTCTGGCGTATATTATCCTCCCGAAACCCTAAGACTCGGGGAGCGACCACAGAAATATTCCACCGCCTCTGCGGGTCAGAAAACACCGAGAGAGAAAGATCTCTCCGACAGGCAGAATTTTGTCGGGGGAATTCTTTCCCGGAGAGGGGAGATCGTCGCCATCAACACCACCATCAAGCTGGACTTCATCGGGATCATCATCATCATCTCCATGATCATCTCCATCACCACCATCATCTCCACTTCATACCGCTGTAATAATTGGGTTGAATCTTGCATAGTTCTTAGGGGAAACTTTCCCGGTGTTGATTACTCCTTGTAGTTGATGCTATTGAGTGAGCCATTGAATTATCGTTTATGTTCAGATTGTTACACATCATTATTTCATCTCTGATCATGATCCATATGATATCTTGTGAGTAGTTCGTTTTGTTCTTGAGGACATGGGAGAAGCCATGTTGTTAGTAGTGGAATTGTGTTGAGAAAGATTCAATGATTTGATGTTTAAGTTGTGGTGTACTTCTTCTAGTGGTGTCATGTGAACGTCGACTATATGACACTTCACCTATATGGGCCTAGGGGAATGCATTGTGTATTTGGCTACTAATCGTAGGGGTTGCCGGAGTGACAGAAACCTAAACCCCCGTTAGGAAACCTTTGCACGAGGGACGTCAGGGTCTTAGAGTTTAAAGCTGGGGTTAGGTTTCTACCTTAATTACTTTATTGTACTTGTGGATGCTTGCAAGGGGTATCACAAGTATGTATTAGTCCTAGGAAGGTCGGTACATTAACACAGGTGCACCCACACAACACTTAGCAAACTAAAGAAGATTAATCAACTATATGAAGCGAAAGCACTTGACGATATTCCCGTGTGTCCTCGAGAACGTTTGGTCATCTTAAGTAATACAACTAGCTTGTCCTTTGCTAAAGAAAGGATTGGGCCACTTGCTGCATTTATTCTTATTGTCTTTTATTTACTCGTACTTTATTTACCTACATTATCAAAAACCCCTAAAAATCCGTTTGCTAAGTATTTATAGAGAATTCCTGCTCCTAGCCACTCACCAGCACCTTCTGCTCCTCGTTGGGTTTGACACTCTTACTTATCAAAAATAATGTGATACACCCCCTATACTTGTGGATCATCAAGACTATTTTCTGGCGCCGTTGCCGGTGAGTGAAGCGCTATTGGAGAGTGGAACTGTTAAAGGATACTTCTACTGTGAGTATTGTTTATTTTTGTTAGTTGCTTTCTTTTCATTATGGATAATTCGCTGAGTTTCTTATTTCGTAATGCTACTACCACTGCTAAGGTAGTAGATGAACCATCACCTGCTGAGAATGATACTTTTAAAATACCTACAAGAATTATTGGTCGTGTTATGGATAACTATTATGTTGGAGATGGAACTGTCCATCCTGGTGATCATTTGCTCTTTATACACGAATTATGCGGGTTGTTTAAGTGTGCAGGTATTACAACGGATCAAGTCAAGAAGAAGTTATTCTCATTATCACTGAAAGAAAGAGCTAAAGAATGGTATAAGCTGCTGAAGAATGGTCAAGCTCTTGAATGGGAGGAAATAGAACCTCTCTTTTATTCAAAGTTTTATCCTCCTAGTGAGATCCATAAAGATCGTAATCAAATATACAACTTTTGGCCTCTTGATGGAGAGAGTACAACTCAAGCTTGGGGGAGATTGAAGTTACTAATTCTCAAATGTCTCATTCATGAGCTCCCCAACAATATTATTATCAATAACATTTATGCAAAGCTTTCTCTTCATGATAAGGATTTAATGGATGCTTCTTGTGCTGGATCATTCACTCGGATGGAAGAAGAAGCTAAATGGGATCTTCTAGACCGTATTCAAGATAATGCTGAAGCATGGGAGAATGACAAAGGAAGAAAGTCAGGTATAAATTATGATTATGAACGCATTGAATCTTTTATGGGAACTGATGACTTTCAAAATATTAAAAATGCTTATGGTCTAGACTCTCAAGCTATTGCAACTTATTTTAAGGCTTTTGCCTCCTATATTGAAGTCCCTAAAAAGAAGTGGAATAAGTATCATGCACCTTATAAAGACATTGTTAATAGTGTTCCCGCAAGAAATACTGAAATTTATACTGCTAATCATGTTTTACTTGAACCTTATATTGAGAAAATACCTTTCACAGTTAAGATAAAGGAACATTCTATGATAGCTAGTGTGGTTAATGAAAGTACAAATAAAGTTGTCGAACCTGATAAACAAATGGATGATGAACCTATAATAGAAAATGTGAAAGATGTTGTCACTAAATATGTAGAAGATGGACACACTATCCTTTGTAAGGATACCTCTAATATTGTTTCGCAAGGTAGTGTTATGAAAGCTAGTGTCCCTGTGTTTTCTGTTAGGATAAGTGATCATTGCTACAATGGTTCTTGTGATAGATATATCATTAAATTTATGCATGATACTAAAAATTACTATGAGAGAGGGAAAAGTGTTCTTATGCATCTCAATAATCTTAAGTTTCCTCGTTTTATGCTTAAAGTCTTTATGTTGCACTTGTTTTGCCTTCTTATGCTTGCAGTTTCTGGTTTCAACAACTTGTTTGTTTACAAAGTTCCCTTGCATAGAAAGCGGTTTAGACTTAAACATGTGCATTTTTTTTTCTTAATGCTCTCTTTCACTTCAATTCATATTCTTATGTGAGCATCATTGAAATTATCATGCCTATCTTAATGGCTATAAAGAAAGAGCTTTATGGGAGACAACCCAATATATTTTTGCTTTCAGTTTGTTTTTTGTTTCTTTGAGTCTTGGAAGTTATTACTTCAGTAATAACCTCTCATTATCCTTTTTGTTTGGTTTTTGTGTCAAGATCAACCTCTAATGAGAGAGAAGTAAGATTTGGGGAAGTTGCTGTCCCGAAACAGATTTTTGTGCTTCACCGTAAAAATTTGTGAGAGATCTCTGTAAGTCGAATTGAGCTGTACTTTTGTGTGCTTCTGCCCCAGGTTGTTGTTTAACTTTCATTAGTTTTGCTCTTTTTGATTTGAGAAACAGAAGAGTTTCGAAAAAATTGATCTTTACCTGCTGGTCTATTTTGACAGATTTTGCCACTCTTTCATTTGCTTCTTAAATCGATTTCCTTTTAGAATTCTTTTTGGATTTTTGGAAGGATTTGCTACAGTAGCTTATGTTTTGATGGCTTTCAGTTGAAATTAAACTTAAAAAGGTTTATTACCTCGCTTATACTAATGTTGCTAATGAGACTTGTGTGAAGTTTTGTGTGAAAGAAATTTCCAGGTTAGTGGAGAAAATGGTGTAATAAGAAAGTGAAAGGTTTCATGACTCAAGCACTAAGTGTATGAAGATGAAGATATTGATTCTATTCAAGTGGTAACTCCGGAAAAAAATCATTAAAGACCAATTTCAGGGACCTGCAGAGTCCGTTTTCAAATAGGTAACAGTTCTGGTAAGAAAAGTTTCACGAAAATTCTGTCCAGTTATATTTTTGGAGTTTCTATCCAACAAGGAAAGCAACGAAGCGAAAGAGGGATGGAAATGGAGCCAGGGTGGCTCACACCACCTCTTGGCGCGGGCCCCCTGGCCGCGCCAGCAGGTGGTATGGCCGCCCCGTACTCCGTCTCCGACATGTTTTCTCCCAGTACCTTCCTTTTGTTGTAAAACTTCGTAATATATAATCCCCCGGATCCCAGAGGTTCGTATATCGTGTTCTCGTCGTGTTTTCGTTTCGGTCTGTTTTGTTCAGATGTCGTTCAAGGGTTCATCTTCAAAGGATTACGAGCTGCGACACCGTCGTGAACTCCATCGCAATCTCGAGCAGGAGACTCTCGTCGGACGGGTGAAACAAGGAAGGATCGCAACTAGGTGCGAAGACATGGATCGGAACATTGGGGAGGAAGTAAAGGACACGACAGCAGGCATGAAGGGGCTGATACCTCCCCCTCTAGATCTCGATTCCTGCCTTGCAGTCGTGGAAGCTCTACGAGTAATTGATGAGTTCTGCGACAAGTACCGAGTCTTGAGGAGGAAGGTGGATATGCTTCAAGAGGAGAATAACCGGCTTCGCAAGATGCTGGAAGATTTACTCACGCCAAGCGAGAGAATACCACCACCACTGAAGGAGTAATTCGTCATCAGGTTTTGGCATCCCCTTGGTTTGTTCCAAGCTTGGGGCAGTGCCGCGGTATCACATCACTATCTTCTATATTTTTACCTTTTTAGTTGAGTCATATCATGAATAGAGAAGTTATCATGTAGGATGGTGTGCATTATGGAAGTGTCCCCTCTCTTGTTAGATATGTATCCCTTGGTGTGATTTGCCGTTATGGAATATCAATGAGAAGTTCTATCATTTACTCTTTTGCATATCTTATATTAGTTTTCAATTCATGGTTATATGATTGATCTTGTTATTTGTATTGGTAGCACTTTGGGATCGTTGAGTTAATTTAGTTGGTTTTGGCAAACCTGGCTTGGTCAGTAGCAACACTATTTTTGAGAGTTGAATGAAAACGATAAAAGTACTCTAAAGAAATATAATTTCATCATATTTCTTTCTTGATTTGCTCATAAGTTTAGTATTCTCTAGTTAAGATCTTTTGTGCTTCCAAGGAAGATTGCATGTTTGTTTTTATCACTTGTAAGTTTGTTTGTTTCCTTCAACTCTTATGCTTGCTACCCAGCCTTGCTAGCCAAAAACATGTACTGAGAGGGAATGCTTCTCGTGCATCCAATCCTTAAACCAAAACCTATGCCATTTGTGTCCACCATACCTACCTACTAGCACTATTGCTATTCCAAGTAAATTCATGTTTTTATCTACCTTCCGAATTAAACTTGTTATGTGAAAATTAGTGATTAAAGCTCTCACAAACTTGATACCACACTTTACTTTCTTGCACTTAATAAACCTGAACCATTGTGTCCATCTTTGTTATGTATATGTTTGCGCTTTATAAGTTAAAGTTAGTAGAACCATGTATGATGGGGAACGCTTTCAACATTGCATTGGTACATTGTACCTAGTTGATATCATGTTCTTTTGCTTATGGATCCCGGCGGTGTGAACTAAAAGGGGAACTTGTAAGATCATGGAGTTTATATGTGTGTTAGAGAAACACCTGGGCCGCTAGACTAAGCCATGCCTAATCATGGTGGAAACTTGCAGCATAACCATAATGAGCACTCTATGAATCATCCTCAATAAAAACCTATGCAAATAGCAAATAAAAAGATCGTTGAGATGCTCATTGTCTGGTTGCCTTGTCATTTTGATTATGGGATAGCTCATGTATCATGTGCAAGGGGTACCCCGTTGGCGGTTCTCTATGATACATATGTATTTACAATGACAAGAGCTTACTTGTGACTGAAGTTGAGTAGAATGAGGTTCGGTACTCGTAAGTAAGGGGCATGAGATTCCAACTTATAACTTGTCAAGCATATCCTCTTAGTTGTGTCACTTTAACCTTAATCTCCTAAAGATGCCTATGATAGGGGCAATGAGAGCTGAAAGCTAATAAGTACCATAATTTTTGGAAGCTCTTTATGAAACTTGAAATCCCTGCTTCCCTCTGCGAAGGGCATTTCTTTTACTTTTTAGTTGAGTCAGTAAACCTATTCCCTTCTATCTCAGCAAGTATTTTGAGTTGTTGTGTTGCATTCATTCATATGATGATTTATTCAAACATGTTTCTTATATTACTTGTTTTGCACATTGCTCTTATCTTGGTGATTACTACTTTGAAAGCTATCATTAAAAACCAGTTATTTGTGAACTCCTGCAAATTGTCAACTATTCTTCGACCAAGAGCTAAGTTTGCCATTACCAATTATGATTTACTTTATGCATCTTTATTGTGTTTCCTTTACTTATTACAAGTTAAGTTATATAATAGTGTGTTCTCTTCTATATGATCTATGTATTAATGAATGTGATGCCTTTTGTCCGTATTCTTTTATCGACTCTTGACTCCATAAACCTGAGGTCATGTTTATGGAGCTCAGTTTCGCTTGGGGACAAGCGAAGTCTAAGCTTGGGGGGAGTTGATACGTCCATTTTGCATCACTATTCTATATCATAATTTACTATTATTCATTGATATATTTCATATTAAGAGATGATACTTATGTAATTTCATCTATTTTTGCATGGTTGATGAGTTTTGGAGCATGGACCGCTGTAGTTAGGATTCTGATGGAAAAGGTGCTATTTGGAGGCGAAATTCACGAAGATCAGAAAATCCAGGAAAATACATGGAAAATCCTATTTTTCCAGAAGACGAAGATTGCCAGAAGGGGAAGTGGAGATGGGCCACAGGGGGCCCACACCACCCCCTGGCGCGGGCCACCCCAGGCCGCGCCACCAGGTTGTGTGGCCGCCCTGGTCCACTCCTGGCTCTCCCCTCTGGCGTATATTATCCGCCCGAAACCCTAAGACTCGGGGAGCGACCACAGAAAGATTCCACCGCCTCTGCGGGTCAGAAAACACCGAGAGAGAAAGATCTCTCCGACAGGCAGAATTTTGTCGGGGGAATTCTTTCCCGGAGAGGGGAGATCATCGCCATCAACACCACCATCAAGATGGACTTCATCGGGATCATCATCATCATCTCCATGATCATCTCCATCACCACCATCATCTCCACTTCATACCGCTGTAATAATTGGGTTGAATCTTGCATAGTTCTTAGGGGAAACTTTCCCGGTGTTGATTACTCCTTGTAGTTGATGCTATTGAGTGAGCCATTGAATTATCGTTTATGTTCAGATTGTTACACATCATTATTTCATCTCTAATCATGATCCATATGATGTCTTGTGAGTAGTTCGTTTTGTTCTTGAGGACATGGGAGAAGTCATGTTGTTAGTAGTAGAATTGTGTTGAGAAAGATTCAATGGTTTGATATTTAAGTTGTGGTGTACTTCTTCTAGTGGTGTCATGTGAACGTCGACTATATGACACTTCACCTATATGGGCCTAGGGGAATGCATTGTGTATTTTGCTACTAATCGTAGGGGTTGCCGGAGTGACAGAAACCTAAACCCCCGTTAGGAAACCTTTGCACGAGGGACGTCAGGGTCTTAGAGTTTAAAGCTGGGGTTAGATTTCTACCTTAATTACTTTATTGTACTTGTGGATGCTTGCAAGGGGTATAATCACAAGTATGTATTAGTCCTAGGAAGGTCGGTACATTAACACAGGTGCACCCACACAACACTTAGCAAACTAAAGAAGATTAATCAACTATATGAAGCGAAAGCACTTGACGATATTCCCATGTGTCCTCGAGAACGTTTGGTCATCTTAAGTAATACAACCGGCTTGTGCTTTTCTAAAGAAAGGATTGGGCAACTTGTTGCATTTATTCTTATTGTCTTTTATTTACTCGTACTTTATTTACTTGCATTATGAAAACCCCTAAAAATCGGTTTGCTAAGTATTTACAGAGAATTCCTGCTCCTAGCCACTCGCCAGCACCTTCTGCTCTTCGTTGGGTTCGACACTCTTACTTATCGAAAATACTGCGATACACCCCCTATACTTTTGGGTCATCACCCCAGCCGTTCCGATGATTGAGCCACAAATTACGCGTAGCCTAGAGGCATACATAATGTGCCTTCTTAGGAAGGTGATGTTCACCGAGAACCACGGCTCGACATTAGTGCGTGCTACATCCACTTTGCTAGAGTGATCGAGGAGGCGACGTGCCGGAACAACATCACACAGTGGAGCTGGGGTTCTGCTGTCTTAGCAGCTACGTACCGAGGTATGTGCATGGCTTGTCAGCTAACCAAAGAAAGGTCTGCCTTGTGAGATGCACAATGTTGCTGCAGCTATAATCATGGGAGAGGTTCCCTATCATCCGCCTGGAGATAACAAAGAATAAAGCAATTATCAACTCGGGAGAGGAACCTGTTGTCCATGAGTCTGATCTGCTGTTTAACCATTAGAGAATTGACATGCCTACATTCGGTACTCATTGTACACGTCGCAAGGTAAGTTAAACGGTTTAATAAATTGCATTTCCGATACTACACTATGAAGGAAACTATCAACTCTTTTGTCCAACAGTGTCGTTTCGTGGGATATCAAGTCAAGAGCTACTACCCGATGTTTAGCGAGTAGTTAGACTTGCTGAGGAAGGATGCTGTCATTTGGGAGCCACACACACTAGCTGTGGCGGCCGCCAGATATTCTAGCGGGATATCTATTATGTGCACTAGAGATGAGGAGTACTGGCTAACTAAATCAAAGATCATCTTTGATTGTCAAGTCGAGGAGATGTCTCAACAGAGGGTCATGAGGCAATTCGGTCTTTGCCAGATGGTAGATCCTCCACGTTCGGAGGTCCCCCTTCCAGATGTCGTGCACATGTAAGTTAATATATGCACATCTGGTATTTCTTATCTTTAGTTCTACAATGATGGTATGACAAAATGTAATTACAGGTACTCTCGTAAGGGTACTAACATAAGCGCAACTCAATGACTTCAACGGGTTTAGAGTTATATCCAAGAGTGGCAGAATGCAACAACTGACGTGTAGCTCACTGGCTCATTTGATATGGAGCTATTACGTGCATACTTACAGAGGTACATGACCACGACACGGTTATGTCCCATCCACGACACGCATGATGATGAGAGATACCCTAGCCAGTCAAATATGGAGCCCACATAGTCAGCGGTAAATACAACGTTTCTTCGTTAATGGACTTGTTAGCCTACATAATGTGTACTTATCTACTATACAAATGCAGGCCGATATGACATGCGAGCTATAGAATGAAGTGTCTTAATGGGGACGTTTGCTCTCATCCGCTCCTCTTGTACCACGACATCAGGATCAGTCCTTTTTCAGGCATATCGAGGAAAGACTACGGAGTATCTATGCGACCATCACATGCACCAACATTTCGGATGTCGTTCAACACCGAGCAGCACAACGCACACCGTGTCACTCCATGGAGGAGCGCCCACCGCGTCACTCCACTCAGCTGCGCACCCCGCGTCCCTCCACGCAGCATCCACCTCTAGACCAGACTAGAGGCTCTGCGCGGTAGCAGCAAGATCCTCCTCACCCACTCCGCCATGGGCCTTGTCCACGGATCTCACAGCAGGAGACACTGAGAGCACCACCTCCAGACCAGGTTGGAGGCTTAGCACTAGCCACAGTTTACAAACGAACAGTGGCAGCAGCAACTTACTTTTGACAAGTGGCAGCAACAGCACATCTGCTTCATGAACTTTGATTATCGGCCTCAATATCAGTCTGAGGGTAAGCATTTTCCTATCTATTATAGTTACATGCATTATGCTATCGTTCAGTACTAAATTTCTTTTACACTGTCAGAAGGATATGGATGCCCGACCATGTCCTCTATGGGTTCATGGGCGACTAATGTGGAGGAGGATCAACAGACTCGGCAGGATCAGGTTGACTGGTTTGGCCAGTATCAGACGCAGCAGACTCCACCACCTTTCCCTACACAGGATACATAGACCTAGGGTGACGGGCCAACTCTACCTCCCCGTAATGTGGGGCCACCCAGAAGGTACGGATGCAGTACACCTAGGCCGCAGCAACCCAGTGACCGGTGGTAGTGATATCTATGTATGAGACTTATATATATATATATATATATATATATATGTATGAGACTTGTATCTATCTATGTATGAGACACCTTTCTATTATTTCACATTTTTATTCAACAAACACTTCAACATAGCTTGCAACACAGTTCAACATAACTTGTTGTACATAAATAAGAGCGCTCTCTATCCCTACGACTATGCCTCACCATTGCCCATTGATGATGCCTCGCCTTTTCCCTTTGACGATGACTCGCCCTTCCTCTTCTTGGCCTGCGCCTTTTTCATGGCATGCCTCTTGTCCCACTCAGCTCTCACCCTGGCACCAACGGCTGGCGGCATGAAGATATTATCTTCATCTTCACTCTCTTCTAGCCAAGATGGAAAGTTCTCATCCTTCCTCTGCTTGTCGTTGCTCTTCTTGGCATGCGCTTTCTTCAAGGCATGCGCCTTCTTCAAGGCATGCGCCTTGTCCCACTCAGCTCTCTCCCTGGTACCAACGACCGGCAGCATGAAGAGATCATCTTCATCTTCACTCTCTTGTATCCACAACCAAGGGTAATGGGCTAGCCTCTGCCTTGAAGCTTCATTGATGAATTTAAGCTTGCCCCACCTTGCACTGATCCTAGAAGCTCTTGTTGCATCTCCTCTGGGGTCCTCTTCGGCCACCCTTTTCTATGTAATGCCTCACCCGGCTCAGTGAGAAGATAATCACTAGCAATGAGTTCCTCCAATTGGGTTGGATTATTGTCTATCCTACAGGTCCTGACGAAATGAAAAAGGTCGATGGACATGTTTGTCTCATAACTGCGGTTGTTGGGAAAACCAAACATACTGGCTAAAAACGTGAATGGTGTGCATACACAACTTCGTGAGTAGGGAGTTTTATAGGGTAAATGAACAAGAAATTGCGGGAACTCATTGGCGGGAAACATTACGGCGGGAAGAACTAAGATACATTGTCTCCGAAATTAACTGGCAACTACAAAGTAATGCTTAAATTAAGATACATCAGAACACTTCAAGTGAAATGAAGATACATCATGACACTACAACTAAAATGAAGATATATCATGACACTACAACTAAAATAAAGATACCACGCCATTGAGACATATGTCTACCTTCCCTGAGTCCAGCGCGGGTACTTCCCAGTCTTGACACCATGTTCCTCTACCACATGTGCCTTGGTATCCCTTTCGCTTAATCTCTTCCTTTCCGCATCCCGGGCCTCCTTGCGCACCTGTTCCTCCGCATACCTGCGCTCTTCCTCTTCTGCCCTCCTCTTCATATTTATCTCCCGGTTACGAGCTCTCTTGTCTCTTAATTTTTTCAGCTCTCTCTCTCTCTTGCTCCTTCTTATCATGCGCGGCCCTCCTTTTAGCATGTTCCTCTTCCTGAAAGGTAGCCCACGCAGCCCGGCTCCTATCACGAATCTCTTGCACGACCCAAGCTGGTTGCTCCGTGTCAATCCATTGGTACCACTTGCAAAGAGGAGGATGAGACTGCAAGCACATCGATGGAATGAATAAAATAACACATAATAACGTGACTCATTCATATTCACCATGCTCTGGGAACATACTGGAGGCCTCTCGTACGACAAACTTGCTTGCCGGGGAGGGCTTGCGTCATAGTTGGGACACATGAAAATTTTCATGCCCATACAAGTGGAGAAATTGATCGAATCCTTGATCTTGGTGAGATGGCTGCACCAACAATGCTCGTGTGTCACCCCTTGTGGCAACCTGTCATCTTTCATCTTTCTAGGCCTATACTCTAGGTCCGAATAGGGCACACTTATGAAGGAAATGCGAGAGAAAGAGGAGGAACAGATGAACTAGGTGAAGAGAAAACATCTCGGGGCCCGGATTTATAGAGGCACTGGGAAGAATATGTGGGAGAAAAAGGCGGGAAAACGGCGGGGGAAAACAGCGGGATGCGGTGGCGGGAGATAAACGGCGTGAAACAGTGGCGGGAGAAATATTTGGTGGGAATCGGCTGGTGAGAGATAAACGGCGGGAACCGAAAACTGATTTAGGTTAACGAAACACGTCGCATGATCCATGCAAGCGTCGGGGGGGCATATACGATAATCGGGAGTTGAGAACCCGACCAGACTACTCGGCGGTTTAACCACCGACGACCTCACTGCCGTGGCAGGCGGCCCTCCGACACCCTGATCGGGGGTTTAACCCCCAACGAGATCCTTTCGGTACTTGAACCACCGAGGCCACGCTACTTCTGCAATTTCGTAAATTCGTGTATTATTTGTGGAATTTAATTAAAAAAATCGTATTATTTAAAAAAAACTAGCTAGATGACTGGTCCTCGCTGCCATTACACTAGCTGAGTATCAACTCTGGTATAGTAATGCTAAGACGCTTTAACCTACCACGGTTCCAATGGTTCTTAATCGCGTTAATGGCATGCGCATGTTCACAACATAAGATGTATAGTTACAACACCAACTGCCACCAAATGGTTAATCAATGCCAATTTTCCCACGGAAAATTCTATAAATAACTCATTTCCTCTCTTTTCTGTTCACGTATGTGTTCCATATTACAATATATATGCGACCAATTGCAATGGGAACTCTGAGTAACTATGTGGAAAAGTCCATGTTAAGATCTTCTGCGATGCGAAATGTTTCAATATTTGTGTGTATGGTATTTCGAAATCTAACTTGTTTATGTTGGAATAAGCATGAGAGGTATCAGGAGTTTGGTATCAAAACCAAGAACACTTGACCCTACAAAATTTGATATCGCTGCTATTTTGTTGTTCTAACGATTAGGAATGATATACAGGTTTAGATGAACATGGCTGATGCACCCCAAAAAAATATTTCTTCACACAAATGATATTCACTTTTTCTTTTTCTTATCAGCGCCAAGGAAAACTAGAGCTGGAAAGCTAAAAATAGCTTTGGCAAATAATGTTAACCCTATTTGCCTGTTTTTTGGATAAAGTGAATACCTTAATATCGTGGAGATACCAATTACACCCATCCTCTGCAATAAAGAAATATCCTAAAGACATTACGGATGCATACAACCCTACAATAAAAAGAATAAGAAACAAAAGATCCCACTATAGTGATCGAAACCTTATCGCTCCAACACAAACCCTTGCCAATATATCACCCGAAGTCCAAATTCTCCAAAAGTGACGCCTCTAAGAAGGAAACAATGCACATGTCTCATCATCGCCTAATCATAGATCTTAGGTTTTCACCAAGGATATAGTTCACGCTCTCAAAACAATGTCTCCAACAAGGCTATTGCCAGACACAACCAATTATAGTCAGACCTTGGATTTTCACCCTGAAAGATAAGACTTTGTACTTTTCCTATGTTGCCGTCCACGCTTGTCGATGCTGCTGCTATAAGTCATGAAACACCAAGCAAAGTCCTCATGGACTCCACTCGGTCTACTATTACTAGACCTCAGACCTCAGCCTCCATGACAATCTCCGCCATTGTCTTCACCGTGGAAATCAAAACACCGACAGGTCCCATGTTGACACTAATGGAAATATGCCCTAGAGGCAATAATAAATGGATTATTATTATATTTGTGTTTTATAATTAAGTTTATTGTCATGTGCTATAACTATATTATTTCCGAATAATGAGTATTTGGAGGAAAGCCCTAATACATGTTTGGAATTAAAAATAACATTAGATATCCCTAGTATCGCCTCTAATACTAGTTTGTGTATCATTGATAGTCTCGATTTCTGACTATGGGCAAAGTACAAAGTGTTGTGAGATGCGGATGATATATGACATCGAATTTATGGAGAGTACAATCATGATTGATAGACCCAACATGATATATCGTGAAACACATCATCAATATTGTTATCGATAGTTTCTCATTAATAAGTATTACTATTACTATAAGATCATTTGACCACGAGACGCATATGAACTTGGATACGATATGGATGTGGCGAGATTCTTCAAATGTTACTCTGAGAATGAGTACTTATAAAATCATCATCTTTGCTCTTACCAGATAGTATGTCATGGTCTCATATGGTGTAGTTGTGGGAATTGCTACTCCTAAAGATGGAGAGACACACTCTGGGACCACTCATGTACTATGGTATTTGTCATCGTCTGGTTGGACAAGTGACCAGGTTGTTAATCACAAAACATCGAGAGTATGGCATGAGTAAAGAGTACATACCGGGAAACAAGGATAACCTACTGCTTCACCTCGGGCTATGTTAAGTATCGAGAAGCAGGAGGGCGTGTATGGAAGTAATATAAAAGGTTCACATGATAAAAGAACTTCATGAATATATGTGGGGATCACTATGTGCATCAACGTACCAATGGTGATCATTGTGGAGGAATGAGTTCCGAACATGCCCACATATATCCGAACCCATTGGGTCACATACTTAATAGATTAATAGCATTTAGAATGTGAATGTGATTAAATATTTGCAAATGAAGTGATTTCGAAGTGAGTTCTGAAAGTTTTGGGATATACCAGAGGGGTCCGGAATATCGCCAAGAGGTGTTCGGAATGGTTCTGCACACTAATGGAATGCATCAGATTAAATTTAGAAAAGTTCTGGAACAATCCAGAGGTGTCCAAGATTTTCCAGAGTTTCAAAATAATTAATAAAAGGTAAAATCCCTAGGTGGCACCATGGGCAAAAGGGGAGGGAGGAGAGGCGTCTGAGTCAGACCCCATCCTCTCCTCTAGGCTGGTGGTGGGAAAGGGAGGGTATGAGTAGGGGTTGGACTCCAACTCCCCTACCATTTGGTGTTTGAGAGAGGGAGAAAGAAAGGACAAGTCCTGCTAGGACTTGGAGTCCTACTTCTACTCTCGATGGGGATGCCCCAAGCCTATAAAATAAGGGGTAGGGAAAGGGAAAGGTATACACAAGTTTTGGAGAGCCTCGCCCAGCCCCACACCACCTCCCACCACCCGTCCCTCCACCGGCGGCAGCGGTTGTCGCTTCCTCTCATTGCCCTCCTTCATATTATTTGTTTGCCATCATTGTCATCGTCATCACAAGGAGATCTTCATCACCATCATGGTAGCGTTGCCGAGTTCTACCACCGGTTAGATATAATCTAGCCGGGACTATGGAAGCGCTGCCAAATCTTCATCGACATATTCCCGCTTCAACCATGTGCTTGATCACACCTCGACGCAGTGTCGTTAACCTTTTTCATACGAAAACCAGTGGAGGTTGCGATGCTTGGAGCACTAGATAGTGGGAGTCATTTGTGGGATAATACATATCCTCGCAACTTGATAAGTCTTGTTGCGGGGATCGATGCTCGTCTTCATAAACCTCGTCATCGACAAACTTCTGCAAGCTCGAGCTTCGAGGGTATGTCTTGTTACCTCTCTCCTCGCATTGAATTTTGGTTATGCGCTAAAAAATTTTGTTTTGCATAGCACATTCCGCAAGAGACAACAGAAAATGAAGTTTTGTGTAACACCCTCCTGAAGCATCATAGCCAAAAATAGGGGTGCATACAACCAAATCATATCCGACCCTGCAATCTAAAGGCATGAAGCGCCCAATGGAGATCTCCGGTGGAGCCTTCCGAAACTTGTCACCGGCCAAATAAAATAGGTCAGGTATCATGCAGAACACCTACCATCCTGACGTGAGAAGAACCCTAGGATCGATGCCCTTATTTAGGCATATCGGCAAGCACCCATGCCTCCGCCCGCCGGATTTCAAATAGCAGGACAAACATATCAGCTAGCACAGCTGCCACCACTAGCACCACGTGGAGATGAGGGGATGGTCCGGATCAAGCCCCCTGATTGCACCGTCGTGCCATCCTCACGGCCACGATGGCCACCATGGTATCCAAAGAATTCCATCTTCTGTTCCCACGTCCATCTCTGCCAGAAGAGTCACGTCATCGAGGGACGTCGTGAGGGTCTAGATGGAGATCCCGCCGCATGAGGAGGATGGGGGCCTAGCCGTCACTAGTCACGCTCAGGATGAGAGCCTGCCACCACCATCTACATCATGGTCTTTAACTGACGGCATCCTTCAATAGCGGGGGTGGATGAGGGGAAGAGGAAGGTGGCCGCCATGGTAAGCCGCCCCTCCTGGGAACGGCCTGAGGGTTTTTCCTATCCAGCCTATTTACCAGCTAAAACAGAAATAAATTTAACAACACAAGTCACCAGCTAACAACACGATAAAATGTACACCATATATCCACATGTAAACTTGTACATGGCCAAAAAGATATATAGCCACAAAAACCAATGCTCATCTAATTACAGAGGATGGGAAAGGAAGATAAAACCTCGTTTCCCCCTACCATAGGATCATATTAATTACAATGCATGTTGTACCAAATAAAACATCCACAATCAATTCTTGTTTAACCAGAATTGCTGACAATGCTTAAAAATATTTAGCATCAATATATGTACACTGCGATGGGCATTTATGCATATAAAGTTAGGGAGCATATCCATGAAAAGATTGGGGATTCTACTTTTTCTATCCAGACTTGTGATGTACCAAAAAGGAAGCATATGGCATTGGTTTTCAGATTTCTAGATAAAGCTAGCATTTTTTAAGAGAGATTCTTTGATATGATACATGTGACAAGCACCAAAGCCGTGGCACTTTAAGAGGTATTGAGCTCTATATTATCCAAATATGATGTTCAAAACCTTCGTGGCCGGGGGTATGATGGGGTTAGTAATATGAGGGGACAGTTCAATGCATTCCAAGATCTTTTTCTTCGAGAATGCCCATATGCATATTATATCCATAGCTATGCCCATCGTTTGCAACTTGCACTAGTTGCTGAATCCAAGGAAGTGCTCCATGTTGCTCAATTTTTCTAGAAACTTCTATTTATTGTTAACACCATTGACTCCTCCGCGGAGCGCCATGAAGAGCTTCATGATGCTAAGTTGCTTGAACTAGTTCAGTTACTTGCCATTGATGATATTAAAACTGGTCAAGGTGCAAACGAAATACGTGCACTAAAACGACCCGGTGACACAAGATGGGGTTCACACTTGGGTCGATATCTAGCCTAAAGACATGTTTAATGTAGTAAGTTTGGTTCTTCAAAAAATAGCATCTGATGGAACAGCTGGCTCAATCCGTGTAGATGGAGATGCCGCTTTCATCTACTTTTCTTATTTTGAGCTTATACTCATCTTATCTTTAATGCAAGAAATATTGGAGATCACTGAAGATCTCGGGCAGGCTTTGCAAAAGAAATCATAGGACATAGTAAATGTTATACGCCTAGTTTTCTCAACAAAGGTTCTCCTTGATGAGATGAGATCAGATGACGGTTGGGACGCTTTCTTTTTTCGAGTTGTTCAGTTTTTTCCAAACCATTCCATTGATATT
The DNA here is from genome assembly GCA_910589775.1 of Avena eriantha. NCBI lineage: Eukaryota > Viridiplantae > Streptophyta > Magnoliopsida > Poales > Poaceae > Avena > Avena eriantha. The sequence continues at coordinate 26,129,260 of OU342741.1, forward strand.
CCAGATTTGGAGGCAATTTACATTCAACGTGTTGCTCATGCTTGTCACCAACCTGATTCTTTTACTAAAGAGCATTGTTTTCGAGTGGAAATATTCTGAGAAACACTTGATACTCACTTGCAAGAACTCGAGTTTTGGTTCAATGATGAGGTAATGGATCTTCTGTCCACTAGTGCTACTTTGATCCCTACAAATAAATTTAGATCTTTCAAGGATGCTGATATCTGTGAGATGGTGAAGAAATATTATCCGGCTGATTTTAGCCAACAAGAAATTTATGTCTTGGAGCGGAAACTTAACCATTTTGTTGTGGATGTTTCTAATGATAACGAGAAGAAAAAAGTGTCAACATTGACAAACCTTTGCCACTGTCTTGTTGAGAGTGGGAGACATTCCATCTACAACTTAATTGATAGATTGCTCCAGTTGCTTGTGACTCTTCTGGTTTCTACGACAAGTGCTGAATGCGCATTTTCTACTTTGAAGATTATTAAGACAAGATTGCGTAATAAAATGGGGGATGAGTTTCTTGCCAACAGCTTGCTAGTAAACATAGAGAGGAAAATTGCACAGAAGTACAATTATGAGGATATTCTTCTACATTTCACAGGCACAAAGAGGCGAAGAGCTGATCTGTAAGGATTGACACATGAAGCTTTGATGAGTGAAAATTCATGGTTAAGTAGTAGATGGCTTCTTTTGTTTTGGACTACCTTATGCCTATATTGATCTTATAACTATATTTTGTGGACAAGATCAATCTTAATATATAAGTTCTAGAAAATGCTACATATTCTACCTTGTTGTTATCATTTGATTTGGCTTCCAAAAATAATTTTCATGTGATTTTGGCTTCAACCCCCCCCCCCCCCCCCCCCCCGCGCCTCCCAAGATTTTCTGCAAGGTCCGCCACTTGTTGTTGACATGGGAAGGTCTTGCTTCATCGGTCACTGCACAGACATGTCGCGCCGCTGATAAGGTAGCTGACACAACCATGAAACGATGCTTCTAGACTGGAGTCCCAGCAGCCGACAGCAACCATCCTTAAAAAGACGTCGCCCCAGCTGCCCTACCTATACCCTCTGCCTTATTCACACTCAATTATACATATAATTCGATCGGAATGCATATGCGAAGGACTTAAATGTTGATTTCAAAAATGGCACATGATTGGCATCGTTAGAGACAAACTATACCCACAATGTACATCCGGAGAATATTTTTTGATGGCATGACCCGACCACATCGGAAATGGTTGAGGGGGGAGCTCGGAGTCACCCATATCTAGCAGACCTCCATCACACATGTGCATGTTTTCTTCAGTGTTTCTGATGTGTGGACTATTGATGGTATGGCCACTGAAAATTGTATTTTTAACTTCTTTAATAGCATTCAAATTGAGAAATGTCTCAGCTAGCAGGTTGATTAATATATCATCTTCCTATTCTCAACTTCGTTGATCCATGACACTTGTATAAACGAGCAGATGTGAAATAGCTGAGAAAAGTAGAGGCAAAAGGCAAGAATGGGATAGCATATTAGCAACTATTAGCAATTCTGGCACTACAAGAGTACTTTCATGAATTGTGGATGGTATTTTTCTCGAAAAGGTAGATAAATCCCCGGGCTCTACAAACTGTGGATGGTACATGTATATCATTTAAGAATGCATTCAAATGCCATTGTTTTCATCGTTCTTCACTTATCTCTGACATGTGCATGTTCCCATGTGCAAACAACACAACTACAACACCGACGACCACTTTATATGGATGGTCCCTACAACCCAAATTTCCTACAATGGCTCTCAATCTCTTCTTCTTTTTGTTTGTCACGTTTTCACTATATAAACGTCCAACTATGACGAAAATGCAGATGAAACAGTTGCATGAAAAGCTCGACGACTGATGATTTTCGCAATGCACAATGATATAACATTTGGGTGTGGGTGTGCCGCTATCCATTTACATTCTAACGAGCATGGGAGGAATTGGGAATAGAAAATCGAGTTGAAGGGGACCAGGTGGTAAACAGCTGTTTCTAGAAACACAGTTTTGCTCATTTGTCTTCTGAGCAACTAGAGAACCTATAAACATTTTTGTTCGAGAAAGTTAGCCCTTCAGATTGATGAGTACGTAATGGAAAGAAACCGTTTTATCCATCTTCTAGTTGAGTAGCTAATTTTATTTCATCAATATAGTCCAGTTTGGTACGGTTCAATGCGGCAGAGGGTCACAATCTAATTAACGTTTCGTTCAGCTGATCAATTTGGGATGAATCCACGGTAGTAGTAATGCTTGGCCCTTCTTCTTTTTTGGAAATGAGCATATATTAATATCACACGGATACCAATTACACGTATCCTCTGCAACAACGCATACCCTAATGGCAATACGGGTGAACACAGCCCAAAAAAAAGACGAATTACAAAAAAGAAAAGTCCCGCTGCAGGAATCCGATCCTCAGCAGCAGCGACACTACCACCACCAAAACAACACCAGAAGCCCAACCCCTCCAAAAGCGACGCCTCCAAGAAGGAAACAGTGCACAAACGCTGTCATCGCCCGATCAAAGATCTAGGTTTTTACCTTGGAGAAAGTCCTCGCTCGCAAAGCAATGCCTTCTGCAAGGCCATTGCCAGGCACAACCAATAAAGGCCAGACCTTGGGTTTTCACCTTGCAAGGTAAGACTGTGAACTCCTCCTGTGATGTCGCCCCCTCTAACAGACGTTGCTGCGAGTCACAGATAACCAAGCCAGATCCTCATCGCCATATAGACTCAATCCACCATAGCTCGCCCACATGTCTCTGCCTTCATGACATTCTCCACATATGATTTCACCATGTGTATCGTCAAAGACATGTCGCATGATGGTAACAGGTAGCAGAGCTTCACCACGCTCCCACTGAAACCAAACGGCCAGCAAAAAACATAGGTGCGCATGACCGAATTCCTTCCGATCCAGCAAACTCCAAGCATATGCGCCCATGGGAGTTCGCCGGCGGAGCCTTCCGGAACCATACACTCCAGCAAGATCCATGGAGACACGCATCAAGTAGATCTTCGTCTTGGTGCGAGAGAGATCCGAGGACCACCCTAGCAGGATCCGCCGCATAGCGGCAAGATCGCCCGGCCGACCACTCCGACGGAGAAGGAAGTCACCACCACCATGCCAGGGGCAGTAGCCCCAAGCTCCCTAGTGTCGCGAGCATGACCCGGAGATCCTGGGCGTCGGCGTCGGCGACGAACGGAATAGATCTCGGCCCGAAGGCACGAATTTCCGCCGCCGTGTGTAGCCATCTGGGCCAAGGACCCCTAGCCGCCGCCAGCCACGACGCCACCACCGAACCAGCGCGGGCACGGACGCCGCCGCCGCCACGCCAGATCGCGGCCAGGGTCACCGTCGCCACGCCGCTAGATCTTTGCCCGGCGATGCCCCGGGCGGCGGCGGCGGGTGGGAGATTCACGAGGGGGAGGTCGGCCGGGAGGAGGGAGGCCCGCCCGGCACGGCACGGCGCGGCGCCGCCGCGCGGGTGCGGGAGAGGGGTCGCTTCTTGGTCTTCTTGGTCACATGTCATTCTGCCAGATGATCTATAAAGCGAAGGGAATGAAAGGAGAATTCTCGACAGGCAGGGCAACCCCTCTCCCTCCTAGAATGCTTGTTGTTGTTGTGCGGTTTAAATCACCAACGTACTACCTCACCTCCCTCCTATGTTCGTTACTACTAACTTATTATTCCCATCTTGGCTTACTAAATGAGCAAACGAGATGAAACGGTGAGGATACTAGAAGATAAAAGGCAACGTAAATATGGCAAGCCACACCGTATGAAGAACTGGAAAAAGTATATGCAACAGACATCGTTTAGAACGATCGGACGGAGGATGTCTAGCTCTCGCTCCCGTGGCTCTGTACGCGACCGCGATGTCGCGCTGCGAACCACATCGCCTCTCCGGCCAACTCCCTGCCGGAGCGCCGCTCTCGCACATACCTCGTTGCCCGCACCCATACCTTCGCAGGCTTGTGGTGGGGATTCCCGACGGAGTTCCGTGGAGGTGGGATCTGAGAAGGGGGTGTGTGGGATCGGCTGCGTCTAGGGCATCACGTGGAGGAGAGGTGCATCTCGCTGATGAGAGGGTCGCGATCGCCGCCGTGGGAGGGATCGCCGCTATACAAAGGGATCGGAGACCAAGCGCGGAGAGGAATTTTGAATCGAGGTACCCCACATGTCAGCGACACGCCATCACCTTCTCGGATCAACCATAGATGTGCGACACCTGGCCACATCTATGGCGTTGATCGGGGGATATGGAAGGCGCATGGGAGAAATACGCCTCTGCAGGTAGATGACCTTCTTCCCCTGGATCGGCAGAGACACCAGTCTCAACCTAGGGTTCCGATGGTGGGGGTGCTGGTGTGGATTCGGCGCGAGCTGTTCGAGGAGGGAACTTTCTCGCCGGAGGACTGCTTCCCGGCTCGTGGAGGCCGCCTACCCATTCCGTGGAAGTTTAGCTTCTCCAAGGACCGGTGGGGAAGCGAGGCGGGGAGGGCGACGTTTGCGGAGGTGGTGAAGATGGCAGGTGCTGGGCGTGGTGGTGGGCGATATGGAGCTAACAGAGGATGCCAAGGAGGTGCATATGAAGGAAATATGCCCTAGAGGCAATCATAGAGATGATTGTATTTCATGTGTATCCATGAGTTATTATAATGTTCCTTGAATATCCATATACCAGGCAACTTGTATTGATTGGCAATTATGTGAATTGTTTGTGAAACTCTTTACTTGTATGGTTATCTAATAATTGTCCCTAGTCGGAGTTCATGCGAGGACACACGTGAATATTAGACTAGCACATCGATTGGTTAATGACTATGTTTCGCAAGTCATTGACATAGAGATGTCAAACCAATGATGTGGACACATGTTATGAACATGGGGTTGGACTGACCCAACATGAGACTAGCAATAATACTTGCAGCTCTCTCTACACATCGTGTACGTTTTGTCCTTAGACCTGAGATTGTCGCATGTACTTGAGATGTGGATCGACCTACTTTGGGGCTATCAAACACTACTCCGTAACTGGGTAGTTATAAAGGTAGCTTTCGGGTTTGTCCTGATGCATGCTGCAAGGCATCGGTCAATCAAGATGGGATTTGCCCCTCTCTACTTGAGAGAGATATCTCTGGGGCCCTCGAGTGATCGGATCCAGAAATGCATGGCCGTGCTACATATGGTTAAAAGTTAACCTAGTAAAGGGATTCTGAATCACAATATCGAGAAAGAGAGGTCAGCTTAGAGCTAGACCAAATATCGTGAGGCAAAGGGAAAGACATGTACTCAACCTTGTGATGGTTCGTCCGAATGATCTTTATATGCGTTTAGGAGTTGGCACGTCTTGCTAGAGGCCGCTACCAACTATTGACGGAGTAAGTGTACTCGCGTCATGTCTATACGTGTATGAACCTATAGGGTCACACACTTTAGGGGCTGGAAGCCTAATGAGGATTGGATCCGAATTAGACCAGGCTTAGGCTGCTAATGGGCTGCTAATGTAGAAGCCCACCAGGGATGCCTATATAAGAGGGAGTGAGGCGAGCTGAAAAGGAGAGAGCATTCCACCCAGCCGCCACTCCTCTTCCGCCTGTGTTGCACGCGCAGACCTAGCAGTCTGGCGTGTGACGGCTTCCACTCCGGACGTGTGGATACCTCGGAGGTGCTGCATCTGTAGCACTTGGACGAGCCGCGCAAAGGGGAGCTGCTCGTGGGACGAGGACGAGGAGGAGACGTGGAACATCTACACTGCCGCAACGTGCTTCATCGAGTTCCGCACCTGCGCGTCTAGCGGTAATCCCGTGATCTATGACAATAGTATTCCTGGTTGACGCGGTAGAAAATTTTGATTTTACGCTAGTGTAGCCTACCCGTAACCCTACAGTGGTATCAGAGCCGATGCTATTCAGTCATAGGTTCGGGAAGTTTGCATATGGTGATATGTAGATTGATATGAATGATATGATCGTTTGTATGGCGGTGTTTCTGGATTGATCTATGATCTTACTTTCCGTGATCGTGATTCTAAGGTCGTCGAACGACTTACCCCTACCGGTCGGTTTCCGCCATCGGGGTAGACAGTGACACATAAATCCTTCTAAATCACGCGAAGATCAATATGATTGATCGAATCGGGAATTAGATCTGAATCGATGTACCGTGATCAAAGGAGTTTGGTCGAATCGGAACTATGGTCGGTTTATGGTAAATTTGATTTGCCGATCAAAATCCTTAAAGAAAATTGTATAGATTTGATCTCTCATTTTTCACAAATGTCCGGACGCCCGGAAAGGTACCACGAGGGGCGCTGCCCCTTCGAACCCCGCAGGGGGAGACCCCCTAGACCCCCCTTAGTCGTGGCCCCCTTTTTGTATCTCGTTAAGGTTCATAGGTGGTACGATTTCACATGATCCGGTAGAATGCGATTCTATGCACAACTTGTTTTTGCAGGATTTATGTAATCAGTATGGCCCAAAAATGTATGTGATGCATGTATGTATTTTTTCATGACCTGCGTGTCGTGAGTTGGGCAACACGGTTGGAGCCATATGTGTTGTCAATTATTGTAATGGCCTGCGTGCCAACTTGTGATGATCCCAATACCATGTAATTTTGATTACTAGATGTTAGGAGTAATAGCTTGTATTAGTTCTTGGAGAACTCATCACTTGGAGGATGGCTCGCATAGAGCATGAAGATGGAGATCATCATGGTGGACAGGTTCTATGGCGATGGAGATCACCATGAGAAAATGGGCCATACTGTATCACATCTATGTGAATGCTATTCTTATACGTTTTACTACTATGCATGCTTAGATGATAGAAGTAGAACGATCCCTCACAAAGTTTAAGTTAAAACATGCCCTCCCAACCAAACCTTGCACCATCCTATGTCCTATACAATCGTTGGTGGGTCTATGAAATTAGGGTGCCACGGTTTTCCTTGGCTGGATGGGTTTGTATCGGATACCTACACTCATAAGGGTTGGTGAGCTTAACAAGGTCATCTTAACAGTTAAGGACCTTGGGGCATAAAGGTTGGGCGCCTAGTTTTGACATAGAGATGTCACCCAACAACAAGAGTCATATGTGATATGATTAGCAAAGGTTGCTTACCGATTTACCTTGTCTTCTAGCAGTGATGCTAAAGCTCACTAGTCGACTTGTTAATTGTGGATCTTGAATCACTTAGTATCAATAGAGGGATGTTGATTTAAGTGGGAGTATATGCTATTAAATTGTTTAATATGTTTTACTCTTTCATGGTTACATGGCTTAGTATTTTGCATATTTTTTTTGTTGTAGATCAATGGCACCGAACAATTCATCACCTTTTGCTTTGCGTTCGATTCTTGAAAAGGATAAACTAAATGGAACAAACTATTCGGACTGGGTCCGTAACCTGAGAATTGTTCTCAGGGCTGAGAAAAAGGAAACTGTTCTGGATACCCCAATCCCGGATGAACCTGCTGATAATGCAACTGCTACCCTTAAGAATGCCTACAAGAAAGCATGTGATGATTCTCTTGAGGTCAGTTGTCTTATGCTTGCATGCATGGAACCTGATCTTCAAAAGCAGTTTGAGGATCAGGAAGCGTACGATATGATCGTTGCGCTTAAGGACATGTTCCAGACTCAGGCTAGGACTGAGAGGTACAATGTCGCTAAGTCCTTTGTGGAATGCAAGCTGGCAGAGGGAGCAGCTGTAGGCCCCCATGTGATCAAAATGGTTGGTTACAGTCAGACTTTGGAAAAGCTTGGTTTTCCATTAGGCCAAGAGTTGGCCACTGACTTCATTTTGGCATCTCTTCCATCTAGCTATGGGCATTTCATTTCGAACTACCATATGCATGGGGTGGAGAGGGGCCTTAATGAATTATGTGGGATGCTGAAAACAGCAGAATGTGACATTAAGAAGTGTGCAGGGCATAGCCATGTGATGGCTGTGCAGAACAAGCCTAGCTTCAAGAAAAAGGGCACTTCTTGGCAGAAGAAGAAGGGCAAGGCTAAGGATACGATCCCTAAGCCAAACCCTGCACCCAAGCAAAAGGCTGGTCCTGCAGGAGACACTGAGTGTTTCTTTTGTCACGAATATGGCCACTGGAAGAGAAACTGCAGCAAGTACCAGGCTTCTTTGAAGAAAAGTGGAAGTAAGAGTACTTCCCACTCAGGTACACTTGTTGTAAATGTTGTGGACATTTTTCTCGCAGATTCTTATGTTAACTCTTGGGTATTTGATACCGGATCGGTTGCTCATATTTGCAATTCGATGCAGGGGCTAATAAGGACTAGAGAAGTGCAGAAAGGCGAAGTGGATTTTCGCGTCGGAAATAAAGCAAGGGTTGCTGCATTGTTCGTCGGCGTCATGACACTTCACCTTCCGTCAGGATTTATCATGGAGTTGAATAATTGTTATTACATTCCTAGTATGGGTCAAAACATTTTATCACCTTCATGTTTGATGAGGGATGGTTATTCATTCGCGAGTACAAACAATGGTTGTGTAATCTCTAAGAATGCTATGTTTGTGGCTGATGCTCCCATTGTGAATGGGTTATTTATTTTAAATCTTGATAATGCATGTGTTTACAATGTTAGTGCTAAAAGGCTTCGGCCAAATGATTTGAGTCCTACCTATCTATGGCATTGTCGTTTGGGGCATATAAGTGAAAAGCGCATGAAGAAGCTCCATGGTGATGGTCTTCTAACTTCGTTTGATTTTGAATCATACGAGACATGTCAAGCTTGTTTACTTGGAAAGATGACCAAGACGCCTTTTACGGGGTTTCCCGAGAGAGCGACAGACTTGTTGGAACTCATACATACTGATGTATGTGGACCAATGAGCACGACAGCCAGAGGAGGATATCACTACTTCATTACTTTCACTGATGATTTCAGTAGATATGGCTATGTCTACTTGATGAAGCATAAGTCTGAAACTTTTGAAAAGTTCAAAGAGTTTCAAAATGAGGTAGAGAATCAACGTGGCAAGAAAATAAAGGCCTTGCGATCTGATCGCGGAGGTGAATATTTGAGTCACGAGTTTAGCAATCATCTTAAGAGTTGCGGAATTGTTCCACAGCTCACGCCGCCCGGAACGCCTCAAAGAAACGGGGTCTCTGAACGGCGTAATCGAACTTTGTTGGACATGGTTCGATCGATGATGAGCCTGTCGGATTTACCATTATCATTTTGGGGTTACGCGCTAGAAACAGCAGCTTTCACACTAAATAGGGTACCATCTAAATCCGTAGTTAAGACACCATATGAGATGTGGACTGGAAAGAATCCCAGTTTGTCTTTTCTAAAGATTTGGGGTTGTGATGCATTTGTCAAGCGACTTCAGTCGGACAAGCTAACACCCAAATCGGATAAGTGCATTTTTGTGGGATACCCAAGGGAAACCTTAGGGTATTACTTCTACAACCGAGAAGAGGGCAAAGTGTTTGTCGCTCGTAGTGGTGTTTTCCTAGAGAAAGAGTTTCTCACAAAGGGAACGAGTGGAAGGTCGGTGCGACTTGAAGAAGTTCAAGATGAGCCAGTCGGGGATGCTTCTACGAGTGATGCTATTGTAGCAGAACAAGTTGAGGAACCCGTGGCAATAGAAGCACCACAACCACGAAGGTCGGCGAGGCTCCGCGAAGCGCGAGAGTTATTATTGTTAGACAATGATGAGCCTACGACCTATGCAGAAGCGATGGTGGACCCAGACTCTGAGAAATGGCTGATTGCCATGAGATCCGAGATAGAGTCCATGGGAGACAATCAAGTTTGGAACTTGGTTGACCTGCCTGATGGTTTTAAAGCCATCGAGTGCAAGTGGATCTATAAGAAGAAGATTGATATGGATGGAAATGTTCACATCCATAAAGCTCGACTTGTTGCAAAAGGTTTTCGACAAGTTCAAGGAGTTGACTACGACGAGACTTTCTCGCCCGTAGCGATGCTTAAATCTATACGGATCATTCTAGCCATTGCTGCACATTTCGATTATGAGATATGGCAGATGGATGTCAAGACGGCTTTCTTAAATGGAATCCTTTCTGAGGACGTGTATATGATGCAGCCCGAAGGTTTTGTCGATCCAAACAATGCTGGAAAGGTATGCAAACTTCAAAAGTCTATTTATGGGCTGAAGCAAGCATCTCGGAGTTGGAACATTCGATTTGATGAAGTTGTAAAGGAGTTTGGCTTCACCAAAAACGAACAAGAACCTTGTGTGTATAAGAAATAAAATGGGAAATCACTTGTGTTTCTAATCTTATATGTGGATGACATATTATTGATTGGAAATGACATTCCTATGCTCGAGTCTGTTAAGACCTCATTGAAAAATAGTTTTTCTATGAAGGACTTGGGAGAAGCGGCATATATTCTGGGTATCAAGATCTATAGAGATAGATCAAGGAGGCTAATTGGATTAAGCCAGAGTACGTACATTGACAAAGTGTTGAAACGGTTCAGCATGGAAGAGGCTAAGAAGGGGTTCTTGCCCATGTCTCACGGCATTAAACTCAGCAAGACTCAGTGTCCTTCGACCACTGATGAGCGAGAACGCATGAGTAGGGTTCCATATGCTTCGGCTATTGGATCCATCATGTATGCAATGACATGTACTCGCCCAGATGTTTCCTATGCTCTAAGCGTTACGAGCAGATACCAGGCTGATCCAGGTGAGATTCACTGGACAGCGGTAAAGAATATCCTTAAGTACTTGAGAAGGACTAAGGATATGTTCCTAGTTTATGGAGGTGAGGTTGAACTCAGTGTAAAGGGTTACACAGATGCGAGTTACCTTAATGACTCAGACGACTCGAAATCGCAATCAGGTTATGTGTTTGTCATGAATGGTGGTGCTGTGAGCTGGAAAAGTTCCAAGCAAGATACAGTGGCCTCCTCTTCAACAGAAGCTGAATATATTGCTGCCTCGGAGGCTACAAAGGAAGCTGTTTGGATTAGGAATTTCCTGATCGCTCTTGGTGTGGTTCAGGGCTCATCCAATCCCTTGGACGTTTATTGTGACAACAATGGTGCTATTGCACAAGCCAAAGAACCTAGACAGCACCAGAAGGACAAACATATTCGCATGCGCTACCATCTGATTCGTGAGTTCATTGATGAAGGTACTGTCATGTTATGCAAAATACAGACGGACTCAAATGTTGCTGATCCCTTGACTAAGCCACTCCCGTAGCCTGCGCATGAAGCGCACACAAGAGCAATAGGTATTAGATACTGTCTAGATTGACTCTAGTGCAAGTGGGAGACTGAAGGAAATATGCCCTAGAGGCAATCATAGAGATGATTGTATTTCATGTGTATCCATGAGTTATTATAATGTTCCTTGAATATCCATATACCAGGCAACTTGTATTGATTGGCAATTATGTGAATTGTTTGTGAAACTCTTTACTTGTATGGTTATCTAATAATTGTCCCTAGTCGGAGTTCATGCGAGGACACACGTGAATATTAGACTAGCACATCGATTGGTTAATGACTATGTTTCGCAAGTCATTGACATAGAGATGTCAAACCAATGATGTGGACACATGTTATGAACATGGGGTTGGACTGACCCAACATGAGACTAGCAATAATACTTGCAGCTCTCTCTACACATCGTGTACGTTTTGTCCTTAGACCTGAGATTGTCGCATGTACTTGAGATGTGGATCGACCTACTTTGGGGCTATCAAACACTACTCCGTAACTGGGTAGTTATAAAGGTAGCTTTCGGGTTTGTCCTGATGCATGCTGCAAGGCATCGGTCAATCAAGATGGGATTTGCCCCTCTCTACTTGAGAGAGATATCTCTGGGCCCCTCGAGTGATCGGATCCAGAAATGCATGGCCGTGCTACATATGGTTAAAAGTTAACCTAGTAAAGGGATTCTGAATCACAATATCGAGAAAGAGAGGTCAGCTTAGAGCTAGACCAAATATCGTGAGGCAAAGGGAAAGACATGTACTCAACCTTGTGATGGTTCGTCCGAATGATCTTTATATGCATTTAGGAGTTGGCACGTCTTGCTAGAGGCCGCTACCAACTATTGACGGAGTAAGTGTACTCGCGTCATGTCTATACGTGTATGAACCTATAGGGTCACACACTTTAGGGGCTGGAAGCCTAATGAGGATTGGATCCGAATTAGACCAGGCTTAGGCTGCTAATGGGCTGCTAATGTAGAAGCCCACCAGGGATGCCTATATAAGAGGGAGTGAGGCGAGCTGAAAAGGAGAGAGCATTCCACCCAGCCGCCACTCCTCTTCCGCCTGTGTTGCACGCGCAGACCTAGCAGTCTGGCGTGTGACGGCTTCCACTCCGGACGTGTGGATACCTCGGAGGTGCTGCATCTGTAGCACTTGGACGAGCCGCGCAAAGGGGAGCTGCTCGTGGGACGAGGACGAGGAGGAGACGTGGAACATCTACACTGCCGCAACGTGCTTCATCGAGTTCCGCACATGCGCGTCTAGCGGTAATCCCGTGATCTATGACAATAGTATTCCTGGTTGACGCGGTAGAAAATTTTGATTTTACGCTAGTGTAGCCTACCCGTAACCCTACAGCATATGCTCAGCGCGCACCGCCGCCGACGACGCCTGGGGGAGCGGACAGAGACCTCCAACGCCATCTGTAGATATGAGCTAGCAGGCTGCCAATCTCGGGCCACTGTAGAGGCAGGTTCAACAGTTTGGGGGTGACCTTGGTTCAGGTTTGTACCAGATGCCACCTGGTATGATGCCGGGGATGTGGAAAACTTTCCGATGGGGCAGTGGCCACCTTTCTTCCCCCATTGATGTAGAATCAGATGATGCCCAGAGGCCAGTTTGGGCAGTTGGCTTGACAGAATCAGATCAATCCAATGTTTCCACAAGGGTCAGCTAGTCAAACTAGCAGTGTGAGTAGTCAGATGAATTCTGGTCAGCAGCAGGCCAGTGGTAAAGGGAATAACAAAGCTCAGTATGCTAGTGGAGAAAGAGAGAAACAAAATGATGATAGGTTCCTGGGGGAAAATCTGGGAAAGGGGTTACCACTTCTCAGGTGCAGCATATGGATCCTAGGTACAGGAATGTGGTGCGTTTCAATTGTGGAGAACCTGGACACTATGTGGGGCTATGTCATAGGCAGAATTTGTGCTTTATGTGTGGTAAACCTGGTCATCACATGGATTCATGTGCAGAGTGGTACAAGCCTCTACCAATGGCTCAGTATTAGGGGAGTGATAATCCAGGTCTGGGATTTTTTTCATGTTGATGTGGAAGGTGCTGAGGCAATCAAGTGGCTGAACATGGATAATGTGGGGATTGTGGTTGTCAATGAAGGTGAGATAAATGAGAAAGAGTTTCAATGAGATGTGGAAAGTAAATTGGTTCTGGCAAATCAGACAGTTGTCTACCAGAAAGTTCCTGGTTAGGTTTCCACCTTCCAAAAAAATCAAAGAGCTAGTAGAATATCCTTCTATCAACTTGAAGAAGAAAGGAGTTAATATTTCCTTTGAGAACTGGAATGGGGAAGCTGAACCTATAGAGGAATTCCAGGAGGTGTGGGTTAAAGTGGAAAGAATACCTTCTTAGTGGTGCAGCTGGAAAGTTACTGCTCAAGTATCCTCTGCATTAGGTGTCCTTGTGAATATGTACCGGCATGAAATTTTTAAAAGTTTCTACAAGAATATTAGAGTGAAAGTAACTGTCAGAGATGTGAACAAAATTCCTACTAGCAAGCTCTTTGAGATAGAGCAGGGTTTCTTTCCCATCTTGTTCATAGTAGATGATAGAGATATAGTGGATGGGCCTGGTGCTGATGATGGAGGCAATGATGGCAATGAAGAGGCTGATCCACCACATAAGGAAGATTTAGGTGGTGATTTCCAAGAACAGCTATAGAAAGAGAAAAGCTCTAGATCTGGGAGAATGGATACTAACACACAGAAGACTCATGTTCATACAAGTAGGAACGGTGCTAGGACTATATATGGGTCTGAGACAAGCAACAAAGAGAAAGATAAGCATGTCATGTCCAAGATTATAAGGGAAGAAATAGCAAATGTTTCAAATGGCCCGCTGCTTGTACATAGGAACCCTAAGGAGAACATCGGAGGCCATTTCCTAGAAAAATTTGATGAGGAGGCTAATGAGGAAATCCAAGATGAGAACCAGGTGCAGGTGCAAAGCCAAAAACAGCAAGTGCAAGGAGCAGAAAATGAGGCTATGGTACAGAAAGGGAAAAGCAAAAAACAATGGGGTCCAGTGAAAGCGCCAAGAATGAACACCAGGGTAGTCAGAGATGGGATAACTATTATTGAGAAGGCGCAGGACTTAGAGAAATCCAAAAACTTGGAGGTGCCTAGAGGTAATGGTAAAGTACATGGTTTTTCAAACTCTTCTGCTGCATTGGATAATGATGTTTTGTTGGATAATGATGTTTTGTTCGATAAGGCTAGAGCTGCAGGTATTAACTTGGGATCTAGTGCTGATGAAATTAATACCAATATTGACATCATTAAATATGTAGAAATTGAGAGGCTGTCTAACTTTCACCTAGATCATCCTAATATGTTTCTACCAGCGAACACTGATCTTTCTAGGGAAGATTTATTAGGAGTGTGTGCACCCAATTATGGTGTGCTTGGTACTTCTCCTGTTGGTTGCACTAGAATATGAAGAGCCTTGGATTGAAGTCTCTAGTAGGAAGAGTAGTAAAAAGAAATTAGACTTTTCCAATGGTAGTAGCTCTAATTTGGAACCCTAGAGGCCTAAATAGACCCGATAAGTTGTTTCGTGTGCATGATCTTATTAAAGATACATGCCCTGATCTAGTTAGTTTTTATGAATCTAAGAAGATGGATTTTAAACCTCTTCGGTTAAAGCAATTAGATCCTTTTGGAAAATATGCCTGGAACTGGTTGTCTGCTAAGGAAACTGCTAGTGGTATCCTAGTAGGAATTAGTGTTTGTTTTGATAACCTGGTACATACACAAGTACAATGTATCTGTTTTGATTAAATCCAAGAAAGATCTTGTGACTTGGAGATATATCTTAGTGTATGGCTCTTCTTATGAGGAATTCAAGATTGAGTTTATCAATGAGTTGCATAACATTATGGCCTGTTGGAATGGACCTACCTTAATTGGGGGTGATTTCAACCTCATTAGAGAGAGTTGTGAAAAAATACAGGAAATATTAACCAACATTGGGCTGATCTATTTAATGATTGGGTGAACAGGTTTAGCTTGATGGAAATAAAAAATGTTGGTAGGAAGTTTACCTAGGCCAATAATCAAGATAATTTGATTATGGTTCTTTTGGATAGGGTCTTCATAACTACTTGTTGGGATGCTTTGTTCCCTGCAAACAATGTTGTAACAAAAGCAAGAGTGGGGAGTGACCATGCCCCACTAATTGTGGATACTAGGGCTCTTAAAGTCCCTAAAACTAAACAATTTCGTTTTGAGAAGTGGTGGTTAGAGGTACAAGGTTTTGAACAAGTTGTGGTCAGTTTCTGGTCTATGCCTTGTCAATATCAGAAAGCCATTGATATATGGCAGTTTAGGGTTAGGAATTTGAGGAACGGTCTGAGAGGTTGGGCAGCTAATTTAGAAGTTGAGCAACACAAGTTAAAGCGGGCTTTGGTGGCTGACTATGATGTGCTAGATATTATATCTGAGACACAGATGCTCTCAAAAAAGTCTAAAACTAGGATGAAAACTATTTCATCTGATCTTACAAAAAATTGGAAAAATGAGGAAATTAAAGCAAGACATCGCTCTAGAGAGAGAGATATTCTTGAAGGAGATCGTAATATAGCTTATTTCCATTATGTGGCTAATCAAAGGTGTAGGAAGAAACAAGTTGAGGCTCTGGAAGGACCACAGGGATTGGTATATGATAATAAAGGTTTGTTGAATATTGTTGTGCAGTATTATAAGGAGCTTTTTGGTTTTGAAAACAAGCCTAGTGTAGACTTGACGGATAATTTTTGGCATATAAATGATAAGGTCACCCCTGAACAGAATGCTTTCCTTGATGCTGATTTCTCTGAGCAAGATGTAAAGGATGCAATCTTTCGATCCTATGCTGAAGGTGCACTTGGCCCAGATGGACTTCCTTTTCTTTTTATCAGCACTTTTGGGAGTTAATTAGGAATTATCTCTTGGCATTAGTCAATGAGTGGAATAAGGGAGATTTGGATTTGTATAGGCTGAAATTCTCTTTACTGACTTTGATCCCTAAAGAGGATAATGCTATCACTATCCAAAAATTTAGACCTATAGCTTTGACTAATTGCAGTTTTAATGTTTTCCAAATGTCCTACCAATAGGCTAGGGGTAGTAAGTGAAGCTCTTATTTCCACTAACCAAACTGCCTTCTTAAAGGGTAGATATATTTTGGAAAGTGTTGTTTCTGCACATGAAATTATTCATGATGTAGCACATAATAAGCAATCTGGTTTTATTTTTAAATTGGACTATGAAAAAGCTTATGACCGAGTTAACAGAGAGTTTTTGCTGAAAATTCTAGAAGCTAGGTACTTTAGCTCCAAGTGGATGAGGATCCTCAAGTCTTTGTTGGATTTTGGATCAGTAGGGTTAGAATTAATGATGAGAACAGTGACTTTTTTGTTACTAGGCGTGGTGTTAGGCAAGGAGATCCTATATCCCCCTTGCTTTTTAACTATATGGCTAATGTTTTCACAAGAATGTTAGTGAGACTAGCTGATGGTGGGCAGATTAAAGGTTTATTGAGGGGTATAAATCAAACAGGTGTCATCAGTATGCAATATGCCGATGACACCTTGTTGTTTTTAGAAGAAGACTTGAGCTCTACTATTAATTTGAAATGGGTTCTATCCTGTTTTGAGTTAATGTCTGGTATGCGTATTATACTTTCATAAGTGTGATCTCATCCCTATTAATGTGGATGAGTCCATTGCTCCGAACTTTGCTGAAACTTTGAGCTATAAGATGGGGCATTTTCCGGTGAAGTGTCTGGGGGTACCTTTGCATTACACTAAACTTAGAAGGGAAGATTTACAACCAACTATTGACAAAACCTTGAAAAGGGCGTCTGGTTGGAGGGGAACTCTTGAGCCATGCTGCCAAGCTGGAATAGGTTAGAAGTGTTCTTGCTAGTATTCCTCTTTACTTTCTCAGTGTTATTAAGTTCCCAAAGTGGGCTATAACCCTGATTAACTCCCAACTGGCTCATTGTCTATGGGATAATTATGAGGGACATCATCGTTATCACTTAGCCAATTGGGGGCTGGTGTCTCAAAAAAGGAGTTTGGTGGTTTAGGAGCGTCAGATTTAGCTGCCATGAATATGTGCCTATTAGACTCTTGGATTAAGAGATACCAGTTAGATGATAATAAGATGTGGAAGCAGATTGTGACCTATAAGATGAACTCTCCCATAATATTTTCTCTTGCCCTATCGTTGGGGCCTCCCCTTTTTGGAAAGGGGTTTTGTGGGATGCTAGGGATGTAGAAATGGGGTACCAATGGAGAGTGGGGAATGGGAAGAAGGTAAAATTCTGGGAAGACCAATGGTTTGGGTCTTGCAGCTTGGCCATCCAATTATGGGATTTGTATGTTATTAATAATGAGCAGAATTGTTGTGTGGAGGAAATTTGGGATGGTGAAACTTTAAAGTTGTCCTTTAGGAGATGTTTTGATCCTAAATTAATGGTCCAGTGGTTTGATCTCGAACGGATTGTGCAATCTTTCAGCTTACTGCAGAGGAGGACACAATGTTGTGGAAGTTTGACCCCTATGGGATTTATAGTGTAAAATACTTTTTGCTATAATTAAATTTCGAGGTATTTTTCATGTGCATGTGCATAATGTGTGGAATATTAAGGTTCCTCCTAAAATTCATTTCTTCTTATGGTTGATTGCACATAATAGGATTCTCACTAGAGACAATTTAGTTAAGAGACAACATGTAGATGACCTAACCTGTGTCTTCTGCAATGAGCTTGAAACCTCTAACCACTTATTCTCTGAGTGTGTGGTTGCTCAAGCATTGTGGGTATAAATTCAGATTTTGCTTGGCCTGGTTAATTTACCTGTGAATCTTGACTATATTGCTAAAATGTGGCATGAGGAAAAGAAGAACGCAGTGACAAATGTAGTGACTGTTGTTGTTATGTGGTCCATTTGGCTGAGGAGGAATGATATTTGTTTCAATCGTTCTCCTTGGTCTGGTTTGCAGGAATTGTGGAGAAGATTGGCTTACAATCTTGCTCAATGGTGCATCTTTCTGCCCGTGGGCGCAAAAGAGAAGCTGAACACAGTGGTGGGTGGGGTGGAGTCTTTGGCGTGTGCCCCTCCTCTGCTGTTGTGGCTAGAGCCTGGGTGAAAGTGGAAAAATATGAAAGCTCAGTCAAAGATTGAGTTGCAAAACCTGATCAAGTAGGATGGGGAGGACTGGTTGATTGCTTCAGAAAACCTAGCGCATACGCTGGAGACCAATGCACTCACACTGGTGGGCGGCGGGAAGAAGTTCAGGGTGGTGCCCATTATCTGAAGTTTAGAAGACACCTGCGTCATTCCATGCTGGGACCTGGTCTTTGGTTTTATTTGGTTAATAGTTGTAGTCTTCTCTTATCTTGCTAAACAAGGTGTGTGTGGTGTGGATGCTAATGCTGGGTGGGAGTGCGTTATGTTCCTCCTCCGAGTGCTTGTAATCATTTTAAAATATTGTAAGACTCGTTGGTTTCAGTAATGGGAACCGGGGTAACCCCTTTTCTTCTAAAAAAGTATATGGAACATACTTGACATACTCTGTAAATAAGTACACATATTAGGTACGTGTGAACTATACAAATCGAGTGATCTAGAGTGATATATCTAAGACTAGAGTAGTAAAACAAGGCATGAGTTTCCGTCAACATGATGTGCTCGCTTTGTCAAACTACTAACCCATGCATGCTTCTTTGCTTTGAAATAGGCTTTCGCCCTGCTTTATAAATAATGCAACCACACCGATACAAGAGTTCGAACAACCGATAATGCTAGGCATCAGCTAAAACACGCCCAAAAAGAAAAGAAATAAAAGAAACGGGGATTCGACGAGACTCGCATGAGATCTCGCCACATCCTCCCGACATAGCGCCAACCCACGGCATACGGCCACGAAACCCTACGACACCTACTACTAGACCTAGATCCGGCGCTCCCCTTTGTCCATCTCCAACCGGCTAGTCCGATGGAGGGGACGCAGGGGTGGCCCGACCAGCGGCGGCGGACTCTCAAGGGGTGGGGGAAAAGGGTAAGGGAGAGGAGAGCAAGAGAGCGGTTATGAACCACCCGTTTATGTGGTTCTTAGTAGTCGCTTTCATGAACAAGTACATGGCCTCCATGTTCCATCGTGAGCAATCTAGTTACAACACCAACTAGCACCATATGGTTTCTCAATACAGATTTCCTTACACAAAATCTATATATACCTTATGTATTATCCTTTCTTGTTCATGCATGTATTCCATACAATGTATATGCCCAATTTTATACTCTCGAAAAAAAAAGAATATGCCCAATTTTGATGGAAATACCAATTAAGCAGCTATGTGAAAATCTCACCATGCCAAGATTTTCGGCCATGCAAAATGGTTTTCCATATTTTTGTCTTTGTCTGTTTCAGGAAAAATTACATTGAATGAGAATGGGAGGTATAGGGTGTTTGATATCTACTCGGAGAAATGCAATTGGTACAAAAATGATTCTATTAATAAGAGATATAGTTCGGTGTGTGGAGTTTCAGAAGGTGAACAACGACAGTTTCACAGAAACGATGACACTACTAGGAAACAGCTTATCTGTGGCACATGAAAATGGACCTTCTGTGGCGCATATGCCAGTCGCCACGGTTACCTCGTCACTGATAACTGCTTCCTGTGGCGCATAGAGATATGCGCCACAGAAGTCACTTATGTGGCGCATTTCTTTATATGCGTCACAAGAAGAAGTTCAGTACATTCCTAGTGTATAATCAGGTATTTATATAGGATTTATACAGTATTTATCTAGATGAGTATAAATAGTACATTGCACAAGTAGTAGATGCATGAAAACCGACATATATATAATACAAACACTTAGAGCCCGATCGAGATACATATATAGTGTCAAGTGCCGAATTTTTACACAAGTGCCGAATACAAAGTTCATATCATCTCACATTACAAATATGAAGTGGTCGCCGCCGCCTACACTAGGATCAAATAGAATACAGTTGTGATGATGGTGAGCAAGAGCATGAGCCCGACCAATATCTTCATCCGGTTTTTCTTCCACAATTGGTTCCTCCACTTGGCTACCGCCTCCTCTCTAGTCGCGTATCCTTTGTAGATGTTGCCGCTGAACTTGTTCGCTTGTTTGTGACAATCCTCCCACTCCTCGTAGACTCCTGGAACCCTACCCATGTACACCACATACCACCTCGTCGCCATCTCTATAGACGACAAGGCATATTAGTAAAAATACAAGGAAAAGAATTAATAAAGGGTTCACATCCATATATATATATATATATATATATATATATATGTTCACAAAATATAAAACAAAAGATCCATAAACCTAAAAGATAGCATCTCGCGATCATCATAGAAGTAATAAGTTCAACGACAACACGACCACAAGGTAGTTTAAGTCCAACAACAATGACCATTTCGACCACAAGATAGTAAAGTTTATGACACACACACACTACAGCAGACGTCCATCAAGAATATACACACACTGGATCATTCTAGAGGCACACATCGATCATGAAGACTTCTTCTTCTTGCTCGGCTTCAGGAACGATAGATAGCCCTCTTTCGTCATCCACGTCCTTGTGTCACCCTGCTTACGGAGGCGTTCTTCGATCTCCCTCTTACTCAATCCTCCGGCTTGTTGTAGCCCCCCCCCCCTTGTGTTGACATCTTCAATGATGATTTGCGACAACTTCATCTGAATACGATGGAAGTCTTCTCTAAGATCATCATCAACGATTCGCGCCAAAGTTTCGGCCCATCCTCGGAGACTAGATGGCAGCGTTAGGTTCTGGCAATCCCGAACATAGCCTTTAAGGTGATGGAGGACGTAGAAGGCCTCCTTGGCACCACCTGTAGTCGGCTGCTTGACGCAGCGGAACTCGAGCACGTTCTTGAACACGTGTTTACCATCCTTGATACATTCCCCCTTATATACGAAGGTGCATCCCTTCTTGGCGTAGCCCTCGAGAGCCTCATTGAGAACACCCCTTATTCTGGTCTAGTCTTTCTTCTTCATCAAACTCCCCAAGTCGAAATACGTGGCTAGCGAATACCTCGAGGCAAGGACGATGAGTGTGCAGTATTTGTCTCTGCGCAACACAATTGGAACGGAATGTTGGAAAATAGCAAAGGAAGAAATCTATAAGAAATGCATAAGTTACGGCGGCGATGAGCGAGTGTGTACTTACTCGGGAAAGAAAGGCAAAAGAAGTGTGTCCTTCCTCTTGTTGTCCACCATGAACTTCTCGAGGTATGTCGTCGCCTTGGTTCATGTCTCTGATCCTTCGACCAACTGGCTGTCCCGCATGTAGTAGGGATCCACTATCGCGATTTCCGGGGTACTCTCTCTCTTGATCTTGATCGCCAGATTGAGCGCGTATAGGCGGACCAAGTTATAGTCTAGCCATTTCGTGAGAAACATCTTAAATATGTCCTCGTACGCTATGAAGAATATATCCGCGGGGGGTTCATCGACGAAGCCCACGTCCAATGGCACCTTGGTCGCGAAAAGAAGGATGCCCTCTAGTGTCTTGACACCCTCGTGCAAAGTTAACATGGCTCCAACCGCGATGTGGAGCATATCCGGAGTCAATATCGGATCACCAGCTACATGCACTCGGGGCAAGCCATATTGTGTGGATGGTACGACGACAGCATCCTGAGGCCGGATCCTCTTCGGAAGAGGATAGCTTGCACCCTTCTTCTTATTATTACCTCTCTTCCTATAGTGCTTCTTCTTCACAACAGTGTCAGCCACTGCCATCTGCTCATCGGCCGCCTTTCGGAGTGTGTTGGGGCTGAAAACCAATCCCGATTTCTCCTATGGTGGATCGGCGGCCGGAGGCATCTCTTGAGAAAGACCATGGAAGACCAGGCGCTGCGTACATGTATTGGGCCACCAGCTTGATGGTCGCGAGCTATGAAGGGTTCTTCATCCGCAGAAGGCATATACAATCCTTTGTCGGTGCCGGTGTTGATGAAGTCGTCAACGTTGACCAATTCATCATCATCTTCATGGGTGCCATCATGTGGTGGTGGTAGCAGGGACGACAGCGGTTGCGGCACAACGTCTTTGCCATGTGGTAGTACACACGCTGCCAAGAGTTGTTGGCGACGACTGGTGGTGGTGATGACGGCGGCTGTTGGCTTCCGAGGTGATGGTCGGGCGATCGATTGAGAGGTGGCGCCGGTGCTCCCCCCCCCCCCCCCCCCCCCCCCCCCGCAAGACGAATCTGGGTCTTCGGCCATGTCAAGGGCCAGTTGTAGCATTCTCCAAGGGTCTTATGTTCGTTGGCTCCCTGAGGTTGAAAGGGGGGTCCATGTCATCGCACCCTGGCAACACCCGAGCCAACCTGACCCTCATCATGTCATCATCCATTGGATTGTTGTGCATCGTGCGGCTCGTCGGTTGTATGAGAGTGCCCTTGGCAACATCCTTCAACTCACCGCCGACATCTTTAAGCAGGAGTACGCAAGAAGTGTCCTGAGGCAAAACATGTTGTTGGGCATCATGAGATGGCAGCAGTCATGCATCAAAGGCATAAAGGAGATTACGTGCACTAACTAATTAGTTACATTGGTGATGGCGTGGAGCTCGGCTAATGTAGAGACACGGCCGATGCCAGCGGCCGGCCTATCATCATCTGCAATCTTCCGCTCGTGTGCCTCACGAAGCACCACCGCTGTCGGCTGCGCCTTATTGGTATCTTTGGTGGGAGGGGGCGTCGGTGTGACCAAAGTGAGTGGCTGCGTCCCGGCGTTGATGGCCAGCAGGGTCACCAGGTCCGGCGACACGGCAACATTGATGCCCGAGTTGCTGTCGCTTAAGCTAGGTAGATGTATCGGCCCCTATCGACCTCCCGCATTCCAAGCAGTAAGCCCCTCGAAAAACTCAGGGGGGATCATTGCGTGGAGCTTTTCTTCCACTAACTTGTCCACCGTTTTCTCGTCCACTGCCTTCTCCTCCAGTGTCTACACCTTCATCTTCTGCTCTTCAACAGCGGCTTTATCCTTAGCCGCCGACTGGTTCTTACTCTCCCTTCTTTTCTTGGCATCCTCTTTGTAGTACTCCTTGAACTTCATGATCGTACCGAAGCCGGACACTAGGCCAGCTGAGGACGACGGAAACCCCTTGTCCCTCTTCTTGTAAGCATTTGTCGCCCTGTTGAAAACCATGTCCCACGGCTCCGTCGAATCCTGGGACGACTCTTTGGCAGGAGCATTCAGTTCCTCCTCCTGCAGAGACAAGGAAAGGTGAACCCATTTAGATTCTTGGCTTCATTATTTTAATTAGAACACAATAGACTTGAGATCGGCGATAAATTCCTTACCAGCTTCTTCTCGAAGTCCTTCACCTCCAGATCATCGGTGATGAACTCCCATGTTTCCTTGTCTAGGTAGTAGCAGGCCCGAACAAATTGCCTAAGCTGCAAGTCTGTGATTTTAAGCCAAGGGTTGTATTTACCAAGGCGTTCAAGCTCAACGTCCTCCTTGTCCCAAATGGCATGTTTCCCCCTGTAACCGCCGCTTCCAAGGTGGTGGTTACTTATGTTCTGTTCCCGCATAGTCTTGCCCCAGTTAGTCCAATGTATAGCGTCAGCGGTAGCTATATCCGCCTTGAATATCTTAAACTCCTCTTCGTCGAGCATTGGATTTTTCTTACTAATAACCTCCTAGCTTTCACCTTTGTCAATGCTATTCTTCACCCGGGTTTTCCAGCTGCTCAAGGCGTTGCTCATCTTCGTGAGGGCTAATTTGTTCACCGGGATCTTTCTCTCGAGGTTTCTAAACCGCTCTGGGAATCTGTATCGCTTGTAAAGCTTCTTAAGGAGGTTATCGACCAAAGCTGCATTGTCAGCATGTCTGATGTACTTCGTGTTGATCGACATGATTTCTCGGACGATGCACCTGAGTTGCAGGCCATACCCTTTAGCAATCACCTCTAGCGCAATGGGTTGGCCACTTTCTGTGACCTCAGTGAACTCATCGCAGACGGTGGCGAGCACTGGCACCTTCTGATCCTTCTTTTCCTTCTTCTTCTTCTGAGAAGCGGTCGGGTTGCCGCTACCACCATCCGTGCGCTCGCCCCCATCGATGTGAGTGCCGCTATCGGTGGTGTCATCCTCTTCGCCGCCGCCTTCACTAGTTCCATCATAGTCGTATTCGTCCCCCTCGTAATCAGGATCTCCTCCCTCATTGCCCCTAGCAGCTCTAGCGATGGGCACCTCCTCCTCCGGTGGTGGTGTCATCCTCATCGCCTCCTCCTCCTGTTGGGACCCCCGCCAGAATGACTCATTGGCCTGTCTAGCTTGTTTTTCGACGCTGATCATGTGCTTATAAGGGCCGGCCTCGTTGTTGCCCGACATGTTTTCACTACTCTATTAAAAAGAGGCAAAAAGTGAGCACAAATCTCGGCCGAAAAATTCGGCATGACCTTTGCTAATTTTTTGACCTAGGAGTGCCCATTTCTCAACCGAAACGGAAGTGAATCAACACTTCGGGAGAAATGGGAAACTCAAATGAAATCCCTACAGCATTCACACACAAGAAAATAGCCCCATCCACAGCCCCATTCACAGCCCCCATCCACAGCCCCGTTGAATCAAATAGCACCATATAGTACCAAATAATCCCACCATATAATCCCAGCACCATATATACCAGATAATCCCAGCACCATATAATCCCAACAGTAATCCCAGCACCATATATATCAAAAATTAGTGACATGGACTCAAATAAAAGGGAAATTTCAGCCAAACCTGAAGCATACAGAACATAATATAACTAGCATTCACTGTCAGACTTCCCAATTTCAACCGACCATATTAGTAATGAAGATTAGTGGCATACTCAAATAAAAAGAAGATTGTAGACACAGCTTCCAGGTGAGACTATGCAATCAGATTGTAACCCTAACGATCATTAGATAAAGGCTGGATTACTGTCACAAAAAAAGTATCCTACCTAATAAATTAAGTTCAAAACATTTAGACAGAAGAACATCCAGACCAGCATTACTGCAAAATACCTAGAATGTCAAAAAAGTGCCAGTTCAGATGTTCTCTCAGATTTAGCCAACTATTTTGTTATTTGATGGGCAGAGGAAAATACCAATAAAACTTCTTATGTTGCACCTGGTATTAGAAGAACCAATACCAAGAGGTACATCTAAATATAATAAGTCAGGTGACATCATTTCTTAGAGGTTGGAGAGCTTTGAGTGTTGGTAAGCTCACTGGAAGATCAAACTCCATCGACTCTGCCATTCTCAACTAACTTCCTTAACTACAGGCTAAAACAGTCTCTAGAGCAAATGCTCATCAGACACACAACATAGAACTACAGTAATCTATAAATGCCCAGTGTCCAATAGCATATTATAAGTTCATAACTCTAACATCGTATCAAGCATACATCCTTTAAGAGGATTTTTCTCAACCCCCAAAGGCCTAGAGTGGATGCAAAACACATGTGATTTTCCGCATTACATCTCTGCCAGATATCAGGATTAGCTATGCTTTATATTACCTCTTAGGCTCTTACATTAGACTAAAGCACTGACCCAATAACAGTGGATAGATAGGAAACATTCTCCATCAATACACCTTTCTGGAATTAGCAGTATACACTACTCTCACCTTTCAACCACCTAGAATACTAAAGTAAACTTTAACCTAAAAGCCTCACTTGAAACTAGATAAGAGACCCACGAATTCTAATTTCACATATCTTGCTGAACCCAACATATAGAATCTATTATATCAAATGTTTCGGAAAAATTTGGATTACTAATGTTTTGGCAAGCAAAATTTTGCCCCCCTTGTTTATCCTCACGCCAATGCAGCTTATGCCCATGAAGGACAAATTCCTAGCATATGCTACTAGGGTTCAGAGGGGGCGGACGAACCGTGCGCGCTGCTGCTGCGGTGGTCGACGACGACGAGGGTGGCGGGCTCCGGCGTGGCGGTGGCTCAACGAGGTGCCCTTCTCCTCCTCCTCTTGTTGCGGACAAGCTCCTCCTCCTCCACGGGCTGCAGGGCTGCAGGGCGGCTCCTCCTCCACGGGTTCGTCGGGTGGCTCCTCCTCCACGGGCTGCTAGGGTCCGGTGCGACGGTGGCTAGGGCTCCAGCGACGAGGGCGGCGCTAGGGTTTGCGCGCTGGCAACGATAGAGAGGTGCTCGAATTTGGCTAAGTGTTGGATCGAGAGAGAAAGAACGGGGGATTAGGGGGAGATTCTGTGGCGTTTATTTGGCTAAGTGTCAAAATTCTATGGCGCATTCCCAACTTCTATGTGCGCCACAGAACTTTTGGACATAGTACAAAAAAGTGCGGTGTCGTAGTATGACAAGATCCGATATTTGTCCTAGTGGTCTTGCTCGCTCGCTCTCACCTAGGGCAGCCAGGTTCGAATCTTGGCTATCTCACACTTTTTTTTCTTTTTTTTAAATATTTTAAATTACACACATATGCATATTTATTCAAAAAAAGTAAGAACATATACATATATGCATATTTATTCAAAAAAGCAAGAACATATGCATATTTATTCAAGAAAAAACCCGGAATCATATATATATATATGTGTGTGTGTGTGCTTGTCACACACAAATGTGAATTTGTATACCCACACGAATATCATATTATATGTTTTAGTCTCTAACTAATACCCACACTAATATCACATTATACCCACACAAATTAATTCACCAAAAAGTCACACAATTGCTAGCGTCTCTTCACAATCTTCTTGCCCTTTTTCGTCGCGGTTGAATACTTTAGCCCATGCATTTTGAGATTTCTTCTTGTGAATGGACAACCTTTAGTAGGTAGTGTGGTCTTCCTTCTTACTTTAGTAGTAGTAGTAGGCATGTTGATTCACCGTTTTTGTCGAAGTTTTGCTTGTTGGCGGCTCCTTCCATTCCAATAATGATCCTCTTGCCCCTCCTAACTACAACACGGTTGGGCTTTGACGGGTCGGTAATAAAAAAGCATTGATCAACTTGGCTAGCGAGTACCTAAGGCTCATTTTTTGCGAAGGCGTTCTTCGTCGATTTGGCATCTGGTATAACCATTGTGGTGAAATACTGGCCTTCTTTTTCCATGTTCTTGGCCCATCTAACACGTAACATCGGTACGGTCTCTCCACAGTAGTCGAGCTCCCATATCTCCTCGATCCTTCTGTGGAATCTTTCCATGACAGTAGTCTCGTCATCAGCGAAGGATAACATAGTTACTCCTGAGTTTTGATATTCGCTATTCCTATCCTTTTCCTTGGTGTGGAATCTGTAACCGTTTATGTCGTATGACTGATAGGTCCTTAGGTTGTGCCTTGGGCCCTGCGACAAGGAGAATATGAGTTTTTGATCTTCCATAGAAGGCGTTTGTGGGGGATTGTCCAGTTGCCTATTCTTGAACCAACCCGTGAAGATGGAGTTGTGCTCTCCCTTCTTCCTCGACCGGCCCTGTTCGACGTACTCCTGCTCGATTAAGCTTTTGTGCTCTTCGACACAAGGCCGACCACTTAAATGTGTTGTAGCGCGACTCGGTGTGCCCTGTCAAAGTCGGTGCGTCAACCATCAATGTCGACATGCAGTGAGCGGCAGCCCTCGCGGTGACCATATCCACCGAGCTTGCCGAGGTGCTTCTTGGTGGGTATTCCAACATCCTCGTTCTCGATGGTTAGATAATTCTAGCAGAAGGAGATGCACTCGTAGATCAGAAAGCCCTTGGCTATGCTTCCATCTAGACGGGACCTGTTGCGAACAAATCCTTTGATGACACCGTTTAGCCTTTCAAACGGCATCATGTTGTGCAGGAATGTCGGACCGAGCTGGATGATGTCGTCCATGACATGTACAAGAAGATGCACCATGATGTCGAAGAATGCGGGCGGGAAGTAAATCTCAAGCTCGCATAGCATCATCATGATCTCTTCCTGTAGCCTGTCGAGCTGCTTCACACCGATCGACTTCCTAGATATGACGTCGAAAAAGTTACAGAGGCCAAACAGCGTCTCACGGACATGCTCGTCCATTATCCCGCGGATCGCAATGGGGAGTATCTGCGTCATCAGCACGTGACAGTCGTGAGACTTCATACCGCTGAACCTCTTCTTCGCCATGTCCAGATATCTGCTTATCTTCCCCGAGTAACCATGAGGAACTTTCACTCCTAGGAGGAACCTGAAAAACTGCTCCAGCTCCTCCAGACTTAGAGTGAAGCAGGCAGCGCGAAGCACCACCTCATTCTTCTTAACTCTTTTGCGACGACCTTGAGTCCCTTCCGTCTGATCATCATTATCATCACTATCAGGGTACTAAAGATCTTTCTTGATGCCAAGAAATTTAAGGTCCTTTCTTGCTTTCGGCCCATCCTTGGTCCTCTCTAGCATGTTCAGTAGAGTGCCAAGCAGACTCTCGGTAACGTTCTTCGTGATGTGCATTACATCGAGGCTATGGGGAGTGTGGAGGACCTTCCAATACGGCAGGTCCCAGAAAACAGACCTTGCTTTCCATACACCCAGCAGCGGCTTTGTCCTCGGTCTTTTTTCCCAGCGCAGGGAAATCTACCCAATTATTCAGAAGCTCCTCGATTTCTTCGCCGCTCCTCAGAAGCGGGGATCTTTCGAGCTCGTCCTTACCATTGAACAGGTCACCACGTTTTCTCCACGAGTGATCCATGCGGAGCCACTTTCGAGTACATTGGAACATGGTTTTCGAAGACCCGGGATCCCTTGGTAGCTGGAGATGCGGTGTCTCATCCATGCACTTGATGCATGCATTGTGTCCGTGGTTCACCTAGACCAATACATATGCGTAACCAGGATAGTCCTTCACCATCGTGAGCAATGCGGCTCTCAGATGGAAATATTCTTTAGTGTAGGCATCCCAAGTACGGGCCGGCATCTCCCACAAGCTGGCTAACTCATCTCTCAATAGCCCGAGATACAGATGCATATCGATACCTGGTTGCTTTGGCCCCTGAATAAGAATGCTCATGTGTACGTACCTTTGCTTTGTGCATAGCCACGGGGGGAGGTTGTATGGCCATACAAACACAGGCCAAGTGCTATGCGTGCTACTCCGGTTTCCAAAAGGATTGAGTCCATCGGTGCTCATACCTAGCCTGACGTTCCTTGCATCGCCCCCGAACTCTTCGAACTCGATGCCTAATGCATTCCACTGGCTAACGTCTAAAGGGTGTGTCAGGATCTTTCCCTTCTCTGGATCATCTTCGGGTTTCTCTCTTTCCGCGTGCCATTGCATGAGCTTTGCTTCCTTAGGATCTACGAAATATTGCTGCAGACGTGGGGTGATAGGAAAGTACCATACCACTTTTCGAGGAACTTTCTTGTTCCCTCTCTTGTACCATCCTTGGCCGCACACCGGACATGTGGTTCTATCCACGTACTCATTCCGATAAAGTGTGCAATCATTGATGCATGCGTGGTATTTAATGTGTGGTAGGTCGAGAGGGCACACGATTTTCTTGGCCTCTTTGATACTTGTTGGCAATGTGTTCCCCTTAGGAAGTCGGTCGTGCCAGTATTCCATGTTCGCGTTGAAACTCGCATAGGTCCATTTGTGTTCGGCCTTCATCTCTAGAGCCTTGAGCGTTACACTCAAATGTGTATCCTCGGGGAGACACCCAGGATACAATGGAGTCATCCCGTCTTCCTCCATTTGGGCCAGCTTGGCTTTCTCTCTGGCTGCAGCTTTGTCGTTGCTCATCTCCTTGAGGAGCAGTTCTTGAACATGAGGGTCCTGCAAAGGCCGAAGTTAGCAGCGTATGTGTGTTCGCGTCTTCTCCTTCTTCATGATGATCATGTCCGTCGCCATCTCCTTCTCCATGCTGATCATGCCCGTCGGCATCTCCTTCGTCATGATGATCATGCCCGCCGGCATCTCCTTCGTCATGATGATCATGCCCGGTAGACTCTTTGTCTTCTCGCCCGCCCACGTCTTCGTGACCACCATGTCTTGTCGGCGCCTCATTGAGGTCGCGCATGAAACCGTGCCTGAGCAGGTGACCCTCCAATTGTCCAGAATTAGGGTCGATCCAGCGTTGGAGTTTGCATGTTCGACATGGACATCTTATCATGGTCTTGTTGTTCAGAATCATGTCCTCCTTCACGTCTTTCTTGTACCTAGAAATCCGACCTTCGCTCATCGTGAGGACCATGGTTGTCTAAGCGGTCAAAACAGAGAGTATAGGTTAGAACCATATCATATGCACACACACATGCATGAATGCTAGCCGGAAAAATTCAGCATGACCTTTCCTAAAATTAGGACATATGGGTAGTGCAAAAATTTGCCGAAATGGAAATGAATCAACATTTCGGCAAACATCCATGCACCACACCGGCCGGGACAACAACAAGCAAGCCACAAAAAACTTCCTCCCAATGCAAACATTCATGCACCACACAAGCATCGTCTCTCCATGCATCGAACACACACCGCCTGCGCGACAAGCTTCACCTACATGTTCATGGCCAAGTACTCACCTAGTAGACTCAATAATAGCGAGACGAGACCACGCGATGAGAGAGTGTGGACAAATAGATCTACAAGTTGGTGGAGAGGAAATTAGTAAACAAATAGAGATGTGAGAGAGAAAAGTAAGAAACTTTTAGATCTACAAGTTGGAGGGAAGCTTCCACTTACCAATCTATGGACTAAAGTGGGTTTAGTTACAAGAAAATGGAGAAACTATGGGCAACATGGAGTGAGAGAGAGGAGGAAGACGAGCTGGGAGGAGGTAGAAAGGAAGAAGAGATGTGAAATGGATGGTGGTGGATAGATAGGGTGGGAGCTTGCCACCTTTTTCACATAGATCTGGACACCCTCATATGTGGCGCATATGGCAGAAATACGCCACAGATGCTCAAACTTCTGTGGCGCATATGGCCATATGCGCCACAGAACATATGGTGCAGGTTAAAGTGGTGGGACCCAGGGTTAGGTTTGTGTGGCGCATGTGTGGATATGCGCCACAGAAGTCAAACATATATGTGGCGCATATCCACACATGCGCCATAGATCGTGGGTGAAATAGTAACCGTGGTGGGGCCCGCCTCCAAGTTCTGTGGCGCATAATGAAATATGCGCCACAGAAGAGGTAACTTATGTGACGCATGTCTCCTTATGCGCCACATAAGAGGTAATTTATGTTCCTTCTATTCCTTTTATTCTCCAATTACACAAACGTGGCAACGTGGCATCGTGTCCCTGACTAAGAGCATCTCCACTCTTTGGATGTTCCCAGGCCGAAATCCGGACCTAAATAGCGCCGGACGGATGAAGGTTTCGGCCTGTGAACGGCTGATTTCCTACTCGCGTTCCGAGGCTGAGTTCCCAGGCGAAGCTAAAAACAGCGACATTTTCGAATTTTCTCATTCCCGCGGCGAAATCTTGGCCATAGGGTGTTCAGCAGAAGTACACCCAAAATAGTTCGGCCATTAAATTATGACAGAACAAGATAAAATGGGTCGGCAATCAGTTGTCGATGGGGGTGATCTCCTCCGGCGTGTCCGGTGCGACGGGGATGGGTTCATCAGCGTTCCTGTCGGCCGACTGGTTGGAGGAGGTCGAAGC
This sequence comes from Avena eriantha, assembly GCA_910589775.1. Classification (NCBI taxonomy): domain Eukaryota; kingdom Viridiplantae; phylum Streptophyta; class Magnoliopsida; order Poales; family Poaceae; genus Avena; species Avena eriantha. The sequence continues at coordinate 26,161,182 of OU342741.1, forward strand.
GGAGCTCGGCGAGGGTACGGCGGTGGAGGTGTTCGGTGGAGAGCTTGCCGCATTCTCGGCGTTGTCCTCCTCGAGGATGTCCTTGCGCCACGCCATATACCAGGCCTTGACCAGCGAGCTCATCCCCGAGGTGTCTTCACCGCCCATGAGAAACTGCAGATCCGTGTTCCTCTTCTTGGCGGCGAAGTTCGCTTTGAGGAGATCGAGCTTGCGGTCTTGGTTCTGTAGTAGTTGCGCCCATCTTTACTCAGTCTTCTCCTCCCACTTCTTGGTATGGGCCTTCGTGTCGGCGATGCACCTCTCGATGGATTCCTGGAGGCGCTCGGCGGGAGATCATGCGACTTTGAGCATCTTTGCCTTCTTCTGGCCGAGCTCTAGCCTTCCTTCGCCGACAGCAGGTGGAGGGGGCGCCGGGTTGTACACGTCGTCCTTCATCTTGGCGAGGGTCAGCCGAGTATCCACCCATTTCTGGCATTTCTCAATCGAAGGAAACACGTGATGGAACTTGAACTCCATCCCGGTGTCATTCCGGTACATGCCGAGTGCGTGGAGGAGCTGCAAAGGCAAGGCAAAGTGTGTCAGGATAGGCATGAACAAGTACCTTCGGCTAGTGTTCGGCGAAGTACCTTGGCATCCATGCTCTCGCTGCTGACGGGTGTGCGTTTGACCTCCTCGAGAAGGCTATGCCACTTGCTGCATGCCTGCTGGATGAGCCCCCAGTGGTTGGTCATGGCTTTCTCGCCGCGCTCCATGTGGATTTTCTTGTACTTCGGGTCGCAAAGGTTGCGTTCGTCGAATGCTAGCTTCACGCGCTTCCAGTAGTTGTCCGAATTTTGGTTGGCGCTAGTGATGGGATCCATGCTCACTGATTTCTAGGCGTCGGCGAGGCAAAGGTCCTAAAGCATCGTCCACTTGATCCGGGGCTCCGTCACCGTGGTGCCTGCCTTCTTCTTGCCTTTGCCTTTGCCCTTCGCCGGAGCCAGGACAGCGCCTTCCTCTTCCTCATCCGTCTGGGTCTGCTCGGCGAAATCCTGAGACTCGATGCCGTGTTCAGCGTCGGTCTGGGATAGTTCTTGGGTGAAGAATCTGACATTGTTGGCCGCAGCCGCCGCCGATCCTTCGGCGATCATGCCTTGCATGTAGGATTCGCTCGACATTCCGCCGAACATGTTTTGGGCGTCGATATCGCCATGGGTCGCGTGCAACGAGCTTCAGAACGGCAGAGGGTTGCGGCGCGCCGTCGAGGAAGCAGCGTACGCCAGAGAGGAGGAGTAGGGGGCGTTGATGTCGATGCTGAAGGCCAAAGGAGGGTATGGTGCGGGGCAGGGGAAGACGGTGTTCGGGTTGAATCCGCCGTCAAACTTGGGGGAGGGGGAGTACCTCTGCCATGGGTTCGTCTGGTTCTCCTGGAACATCGCCAGCGAGATCGGCGAGAAGCCGACCGGCGAGTATCCGGCAGGCGAAGCGACGCTTGGCTGGCTCCCCCAAACGTCGTCGTACTACGCACGCGACGACGTCACTGCCGCTTCCCTCATCGACTGTCCCTCGGCCGCCGCTTCCCTCATCGCATGTGCCTCGGCCGCCGCTCCCCTCATCGCCTGAGCTTCGGCGAGCTCCTGTGCCTCCTTGGCCCTTGCCTTCCTGTCCCTACGGTTGTCCGTATCGAACTTTCTCTTCGTGGATAGGGCCAACCAGACGGGGGCGCTCATGCCTTGAGGTCTCGGCGCGGGTGCTCTCGGCTTCCTCACCTTTTTCGCCTTTGGTTTGTCAGTGGCGGATCGGGGTTTGGCGAAAGCCTTGGGCGGCATGGCGGGAGATGTGGGGGATTGTGGAGGGAAGGCGCGAGGGGAAAAATAAAAGGGCGGGAACTCGGCCTCCACTCGCTGATAGGGCTGGCCCACCCTCGTTTTCTCTCCATCCGGTGTTTTCAGGTCGTTCCCGACGCCTCGGGTTCGTCCTGAGAACGCCGGACAAATTTTGGACCAAATCCGGACGAAACCGGCGTCCTAGGAACGCGCTGGAAACACCTTCCTCAGACGCGAGTGGAGATGCTCTAAGGCCGCGCCATCCCACGACTTGGAACTCGCCCACTGCCCTGCTACTACGCCGGATCGAGGCGTAACAATCGCTCTGACCTGGTCTGCTAGCTAACTAAACCTTTGGCTGAAACAAAGTTAACTAAAACGACCCTGAACGGTCGTATCTGAAAATACAACTAAGGAAACCTGAGCTGATTATTCCAACATGTTCGGTATATATTTTTGTATATAGCCTGATGAACAACCGGATTAGGGACTATCTTTTCTTTCAGAAAATAGATCCATGCGGACACGAATTGCTTGTGTGGAATCGGTTCAATTAAGAAGGTAGACACTGATTAGGGAGTATTTTGAAACGGAGGTTGTACATTCCTTGCCTCTTCTCTCCGGCATTTCTCGGTTGTGCCTCTAGCTTGCAGGCCCACCACATCCTTGCTAAGTTAAGTGTAACCAATTACTTTCTCCGTTTCAAAATATAAAATATTTTAGCTTTGTGAAAGGAGTGTATCTAAACTCCTTTTAGTACGTAGATTCACTTCAACCTTAGATGAACCTACACATTAAAAGGAGTCTAGATACACTCTATTCACAAAACTAAAACATCTTATATTTTAAAACGGGGGAGTATATCCTACTAGATGATTTTACGCACCCACAGTAGTATTCATAGAGGAGTGTCGAAAACCTTGTCTATGTTTTAGCCCAGCAATCTGTCTCCATTTGCCCACCTCAGACAAACCTAGCGCTCTAACTCTTTCTCATTTTTTTGTGTAGCCTATATGTAGAACAATGATGCTCCTGATTTTCTTGTTCTAGTGACTATGGGTGACATAACACTTATATGAAAATACAAAAGAGTGCTTGCATTTCAAAAAAAAATACAAATACAAATTTAGATGAAAATGGCTGATGTTCTGATCATTCAACCATGCTGATGGGTCCCCCGAAGTCGTGGGTGGGACCGTTCATCTCACAGAGAACTAGCAGACTGAGTTGCATTACATGTTGCAGCGAACTTTACAGTCTGTCTGTGCATTATCTATTTATCTAAGGAAAAAAGTCCAAAACAAACTTTGTACTCGTAGGCCAAAGCCAAATCAAACCCCAAACTTCCAATCTTTGAAATTGGCACTCTAAACTTGCCAATCCGGTCTATTTTAAACCTTGGATTTGTTTTGCACTACAAAATAAAAACAATTCCTAAACTATATACTTAATTTGTTGCTCTCACTAACAAAGTGGACCCACATGTCATATTGATCATCCACCTTCAATGCATGAACTGTGCCTTGACTAATATTGATTTGATCAACCAGATGCGCGGTACTATCAGTGATCGATTGGAGGCGCTCGAGCACAGCACCAAGTCGGCGCCCTTGTCGTGCACATGCGCCACCATCTGCACTAGTTTAAGCAGCACAACAACAGCGCCTGCGACCTGGACTGGAGCGCGTGGGGAAGTTCGCCGACTACAGCTAGCTCCGTAGCGCGAGGACCAGCCAGCAGGGTAGCGGCACGGCGATACGTCGAACAGATGGCGTATAGGGATTTTGGGCTCCCGAAGCATCGTGAGATCAGCATGCCGAAACACTGTCCGCACCTCCTGCTGCGACCCCGGCGACCGGGTGGCCTGGCCCTCCCAAGCTCCTACCACTTCCGTCGGCCCGGCCGCGCTCAGCCTCGGCATGTCGGAGTCTGGCACATCTACCGTCAAGGAGGAGGTAGGCGAGCGCGATGGGGGGCTGATTTCGTTGCGGAGTTTCAGAGAAACAAAGGAGGCAGATGGATTTACAGGTTGTCACTGAGACTACAAAGCTAATCGTTGATTCAGTACAAAGTAATCATAATAGATCGTACTAAACCAGGGACACTTATCATGTATTGGAGGGAATATATTATATTAACTCCGCCCCAAAAGGTCAAACCACCAAAAGTTTGACCAAACTTGTAAAAAAAACCATCAAGAACTATAATGTTATTACTACCAACTCACCTTTGTGGTGATGGCCGTTGCTGCCAGCACATCGCCATTGAAGACATTGTTATAGTGCCGCCGGAGGTACCAGAAAGCCAGGATGATCATGGTCCACCGATGATGCTTGCCCTTCCAGGAAGACGAGATTAATGAAGTTGTGAGATGAAAAGAAAATCAAGAAAAAAGAACTGAATTAGGGATCAAGCCATACACGGCTTGCCTTCTCCCCTTCACCATAGTAAGAGCAACTCCAACAGAAGCGCGATATCGTAGCGCGCTAAAAATAACCGCCGATTTAGCGCGCGCGATCGCTTTTGCTCCTCCACCAGGCGCTGCATAGTCGCGCACGCCGAAAAAAACTCCACGCGAGGCAAGTTGCGCTCCGCGGCGCACCAAATTTGTTGCACGCCGTCCAGCGTGCGCTATCACTCGGCAAAGCGCGCGAAGCCCAACTGCCGCTGAAAAGTCACCCGTGCAAGTGCTGCATCCATTTCCTACCCACGATCCCGCCGGCGCCGCCGCTTCGATTCGCCGCCACCGCCGCCTGTCCACGTGCAGTAGCTACAGATCCGCCGCCGCCGCGCCTCCCCGCACCTTCCCCGAACTCGCCGCGGCGGGAATCGAAGTGAGATGTCGGCGCGGCGCTTCCTTTCGTGCTGCCAAGAGAAATGTCGCCACCGCGCCTCGGCCAACTTGGAGCTGCCTCGACGACCGCGGCGCCGCGCTGCCCTCGATGACCGCCATGTCCTCCTCAAGTCGGGACGCTACTTGACGCACGATTTTTCGCCGCCGCAAGGTACGTTTCACCGTTGGCCGCGCCATTTGTCCTCCAAATTTTATTTTAGTTTCGGTAGATGAAGTAAGTGTATATTCATTCTTGTAGAGGATCTCGTATGATTCATCCGACGATGAACTAGAGCTCGAGGAAGATGAGAACATATCGAAGCTATTAGCTTGGCGGGCGACGAAAGAACCAAAGCGCGTTGGCTAGATTTTTGGTAGGCGCAAGTTGTGGAGAAAAAGGATCGGAGGACACGAGAGGTTGATGAGGATGTATTTCAACGACAATATCACCTTCCCGGAGGAGATTTTCGTTGGGGTTTTAGGATGAGCATCTGTTGGGCCACGTAGAGATAAACAAAACTTTTTCCCTACGCGGTGATCCCAAGATCCAGCTCAGGTAGAAGGCCACGAGGATTACCACTAGACGCGCAGTTGCGGAATGATGAAGCACGTCGCTTGATGCAGTGCAGTCCTCACGATCCGTTCCGGTTCCACGATCCACGATCCGTACTTTCTTCACGATCGTCGAAGTGCTGATCGTACAGCACCTCCGCCGGTATCCACACGTACGAGGAGGAGCGCCGGCGATGGACTGCTAGGTCCGGTACGACGGCGACAGGACGGACTGGGGCTAGGGTTTCCAACACATGGAGTGACATAACCTTGTGCTCTAAGCACCTGCGCCCCAGCTTATATAGGGAGTGAAAGTGGGCTCCACTCACTTGTGGCCTATTCACTAAAAAGGCCTATATTAGCCACTGCAAGTCTCACTTGCTGACTAAGTCCATGTCTCTATTTGGGTCCAACCCAAATAGGTTTCCTGTTTGGGTCTAACCCAAACTTGCTCCCGCTCTTAAGTGTGTGACCCGACGGGCTCATGGTAACCCGGACACGATTCCGAGTCTCACTCGTGATCGATCAGTTGGTAGCGGCTCCTAGCAGAACGTGCCAACTCCCAAGTACCAATAAGTCATGACGACATACCTTCCAATGCGACTTTCGTCTGAGTCCCTTTTGCCTCACGATATACCTTGTCGGACTATAGGCGAATGATCGTCATCCCTTAAATAGTCCGACTCTCTTTCTCGATCTGAGATAAGTGATTCATCCGACTAACTCTTAGTCGGCTGTCTCGGTTAACACTTATCCGAGACGCGCATGGCCATGCTTTCCGAATCATATCTTCCGAGAGGGCCCAGAGAATATCTCTCCGGATGGAGGGGCAAAATTCCGTCTTGGTTATTCACATCACGCAGCTTGATTCTCAGTCGACCCGAACTCCGCCTTTATAACTGTCCAATGACGGAACAACGTTTGACAGAACCTAAGTCGGAGATCCTCAACTCGGATTGTGCGATAACCTCAGGTCTAAGGATTACATTGATTGAGACATGCAAATGACGACTTGTTCGTTGCATCTCAATATGGATCAGTCCGACTCGCTAAACTCTTTAGCTGAATCCGTGTAAGTCGGAATAGCATCTCCATGCCCATGACAAGTGGAACCTAGTCATCTGCCGACTTTCACATTGGTCTAAATTGTGTGTCCGGCACAACCTCAATGACCAAGGACAATTAGTATGAACAACATGAATATGTAGTTCCACAATCAAATCACATATTCGATGATACATATCAGTAGTTCATACATGGACCATAACCATATGAATACACAGGAATATCATCATACATGATTGCCTCTAGGGCATATTCCCAATAGTCTCCCACTTGCACTAGAGTCAATCATCTGACATCACATGTCTAGGCATCTAATGCCCATAGCTCTCAGGTGCGCCTCATGCTTTGGCTGTAGAAGTGGCTTTGTCAACGGATCCGCAATGTTTGCATCCGTGTGTACCTTGCATAACTTGATATCACCTTGATCCATGAACTGCCGAATAAGGTGGTACCGCATGAGTATATGTTTGTTCTTCTGGTGTTGTCTAGGTTCCTTGGCTTGTGCAATAGCACCATTGTTGTCACAATACACGTCTAACGGATTGGACAAGCCCTGAACCACACCAAGATCCATGAGGAAATTCCTCATCCAAACGGCTTCTTTTGCCGCCTCCGAGGCAGCAATATACTCAGCCTCTGTCGTAGACGCAGACACCGTTTCTTGCTTGGAACTTTTCCAGCTCACAACCCCTCTGTTTATCACAAACACATATCCGGATTGCGAACGAGAATCATTCGAGTCAGTGAGATAACTCGCATCCGTGTAACCCTTTACACTGAGTTCATCCTCACCTCCATAAACCAGGAACATATCCTTAGTCCTTCTCAAGTACTTGAGGATATTTTTAGCCGCTGCCCAGTGGATTTCTCTAGGGTCAGCCTGGTATCTGCTCACAACACTTAGAGCATAGGAAACATCTGGCCTAGTACAAATCATAGCGTACATGATGGATCCGACTGCAGAAGCATACGGAATCGCACTCATCCGACTTCGCTCATCAGTTGTCGAAGGACACTGAGTCTTGCTAACTTTTACACCATGGAACATCGGTAAGAACCCCTTCTTAGACGATTCCATGTTGAACTTCTTCAACACTTTGTCCAAATATGTACTCTGACTCAATCCAATGAGCCGCTTTGATCTATCTCTATAGATCCGGATTCCTAGTATGTAAGTCGCCTCACCCAAGTCTTTCATCGAAAAACTCTTTTCCAATGATTCCTTGGTCTCTTGCAACATCTGGACATCATTTCCAATCAATAATATGTCATCCACATACAAGATCAGAAAGTTTACTTTGCTCCCACTAAACTTCTTGTATAAACAAGAATCATGATCGCTCTTGATGAAGCCAAACGATTTGACTACCTCATCAAAGCGAATGTTCCAACTCCGAGATGCTTACTTCAACCCATAAATGGATTTCCGAAGTTTGCATACCTTGTCAGCATTAGCCGGATCGACAAAACCCTCGGGTTGTATCATATACACGTCCTCGGTTAAATTTTCATTAAGGAAAGCCGTTTTGACATCCATCTGCCATATCTCATAGTCGAAATAGGCTGCTATAGCTAACATGATCCGAACTGATTTAAGCATCGCTACAGGAGAGAAAGTCTCATCTTAGTCAACTCCTTGAACTTGTCGGAACCCCTTCGCGACAAGACGTGCTTTATAGATAGAAACATTTCCATCCATATCAGTTTTCTTCTTAAAGACCCATTTGCACTCGACAGGTCTTGCACCGTCTGGCAGATCAACCAAGTTCCAAACTTGGTTTTCATCTATGGACTTTAACTCGGATCTCATGGCTCCAAGCCATGACTCGGAATCAAAACCTACCATCGCTTCTGAATAAGTTGCTGGCTCATCACTGTCTAACAGCAATACATCACAAACACTTCGCAATCTGGCCGATCTTCGCAGTGTCGGTGCAATTTCCGGCTCAGGTACCACGTCCGGCTCAACCTCTAAGTCTTTTGCCGACTCGCTGCTAGCCGGTATCTCTCGAATTTCTTCGAGATGCACTGTACTCCCACTGACTCCCCGACTGAGAAACTCTTTCTCAAGGAAGACACCGTTTCAAACGACAAACACTTTGCCCTCTTCTCGGTTGTAGAAGTAGTAACCCAAGGTTTCCCTCGGATATCCCACGAAAATACACTTATCCGACTTAGCTGTAAGCTTGTCCGACTGAAGTCGCTTGACAAAAGCTTCACAACCCCAAATCTTAAGGAAAGACAAACTCGGCTTCTTGCCAGTCCACATCTCATGCGGTGTCCTCTCTACCGACTTTGATGGTACTCTGTTTAGTGTGAACGCTGCAGTTTCTAGACAATAACCCAAAAATGATAAAGGCAGATCTGTCTGACTCATCATTGACCATACCATGTCCAACAAGGTCCGATTCCTCCTTTCCGACACACCGTTTCTCTGCGGCGTTCCTGGAGGAGTGAGCTGGGGAACTATTCCACAACTCTTTAGATGGTCATCAAACTCATGGCTCATGTATTCGCCTCCTCGGTCAGACCGAAGAAACTTTATTTTCTTGCCAAGTTGATTTTGTACCTCATTCTAGAATTCCTTGAACTTTTCAAAGGCTTCTGACTTATGTTTCATCAAGTAGATATATCCATATCTACTCAAATCATCAGTGAAGGTAATGAAGTACTCATAACCACCTCTGGTTGTCGTGCTCATCGGGCCACATACATCACTATGTACTAGTCCCAATAAGTCGGACGCCCTTTCACAACTCTTTGCAAAAGGTGTCTTGGTCATCTTGCCAAGAAGGCAGGATTCGCATGTCTCGAACGACTCCAAGTCGAACGAAGTTAGGAGTCCATCATCATGGAGCTTCTTCATGCGTTTCCAACTTATATGACCAAGCCGACAATGCCAAAAGTAAGTCATATTCAGATCATTTGGTTTTAACCTTTTCACATTTATGTTATAGACAGATTCACTATCAAGATTCAAAATAAACAACCCGTCCCGGACGGGTGCAAAGCCATGAAACATATCATTCAAATATAAAGAACAACCATTATTCTTAATATTCGACTCATAGCCCTGTCTCATCAAACATGAGGCAGAAATGATGTTTCGACTAAGCACTGGAACATAATAACAATTATTTAGCTCCATTATGAATCCAGAAGGTAAATGAAGTTGCATTGTGCCGACTTCCAACGCAGCGACTCTCGCTTTGTTTCCGACTCTAATGTCAACCTCGCCTCTTGCAACGCTCCTAGTTCTTACCAGTCCCTGCAACGAGTTGCAGATGTGAATGACTGATTCGGTATCATATACCCAAGAACTACCAGGTGCATCAGCAAGATAAATGTCTATAACATTGCAAACAAGCGTACCTGAGCCGGAAGTCACACCTCCGCTCTTGGATTTCTCAGCCAGATACTTGCTGCAATTCCTCTTCCAGTGGCCATCCGACTTGCGGTAGAAGCAAGTGGATCCGGCTGTAGGAGATGGCTTAGTCCCTGAGGAAGCGCTTTGGACTGGGTCCTCCGCCTTACCTCCTGACTTTGCCTTCTTCTTCCTAGTCCAAGATCTCTTCTTGAACTTAGACTTGTTTTGTACCATCAACACTTGACTGGCACCTTTCTTGAGATTCGCCTCAGTCTGCTTGAGCATCCCATGTAATTCAGTGAGCTTCTTATCCATACCATGCATGTGGTAGTTCGATATGAACTGGCCATACGCACTAGGAAGAGAGTTCAGAATTATGTCCTTAGTGAACTCTTCGCTAATGGGGTAGCCAAGCCTCTCCAGAGACTGCACGTAACCAACCATCTTGATCACATGCGGACTCAGTGGATCTCCATCCTTAAGCTTGCAGCTCAACAAAGCCTGAGAGACTTGATACCTCTCAGTCTTTGCCTGAGCCTGGAACATACTTTTGAGGCTTTCGATCATATCGTAGGCCTCAACATTCTCGAATTGCTGCTGCAAGTCCGGTTCCATGTGAGCAAGCATAAGACAGCTAATCTCCGTGGATTCATCACAAATCCGACGGTAGGCATTGGTGGCTGCGACAGTCGCATTCTCATCCGGCTCAGCTGGAAGTGGGTTGTCTAGGACACGATCCCTTTTTTCTTGTTTGAGAATGATTCTCAGATTACGATACCAGTTGGTGAAATTAGTTCCATTCAGCTTATCTTTCCTAAGATGGTTCTCAAAGCAAAACCGGAAATCTGAGGAAGACTGCTAGGTGCCATTGATCTACAATAGAAAATATGCAAAACACTTAAGACATGTATCCATAAAGAGCAAGCATATTAAACACTTTAATATTTATGCTCCCACTAGAACCAACACCCCTCTGATGGTTACTTAGTGATTCAGGACCCTAAATAAGCAAGTCGACTAGTGAGCTTTAGCATCATCGCTAGCCGTCAAGTGATCTAGGTAGACAACTCCTTGTCAATCGTATCTCATACGACTCCTGTTGGATGGGTGGCATCACATGTCCCGGCTCCCATCCGACTTTTCCCCAAGTCCCACAACCGTTGTGATAGACCTGTCTAGATTACCAAGTGCTTCCGCTGTAAGAGTCCGACTCGAACCCACCTAGTCGGAAAGAATTGATAGCACCTCAATTTTATGAGCCCACTACCAAAAATGTCTGACTTGTGATGGTGCAGCACTGGCGGGGAAACCGACTAGACCTTCTTTGAGGGATTACTTTCTACCAGCTATCTAATAGCGGTAAAACAGAGACATAACAATAACACAAAATAAAGCAATTATAATGTGAAATGGTATGGCTCTCTTCATGGTGATCTCCATCTCCATAAAGCTTGTAATTTGACTCGTGTCAACTCTTGTCACGTGCCGCCTTACACCATGTAGCCGACTTGTACATCGACTTGCATGCCATCCGGATTCTCCAAACAGCTACACTAGCTAGTAATGCAAATTACACAGAGAATCCGACACGCAGGCCGTTATACAATAAGATGACAGCACCTAGGCTCTAGCCGGCTGACAAAAAAACGTGATATGCAGATCACGTATGGATTACACACACCACATGCACATAAGCCATACCATTCACAACATCATTCTGCAAAAACAAGTTATACATAGATACGATATCTACCGGCGTTGTGAAACTCAAACGACATCTAAGGCGCTGCGACAGGGCGAAGCCGGCGGTCCCGCTAGCCGGATAGCAGGCGGCGATCGAAGGGGCAGCGCCCCTCGCGGGTGCGGGCAGCGCCCGACGATTTTTCCAAAAACGCAGATCTCATCTGCATTCCGGACATGGATTTCATCATCGGATAAAACAATTTTACCCAAATCCGATCCGGATTCCGATTCGATCAAACCCTTTGATCTTCGATCACTGCATCCGGGTTTACGTGTCACAGTCTACCCCGATGGCGGAAACCGACCGGTAGGGGTATGTCGTTCCACTACCTTAGCAGTTAGATCACGGAAACCAGATCATCCATTCCCCCGAGTATAGTTGATCCAATCAACTTTGTACAAAACCGATCTATCCCATAGATCGACCACCAAAACTGCAATTAGATCTAATCTAATGCCAACCGCATATCACATATGCGCGATCTCGAGCCTAAAACCAGAAGCTAACGCTCTGATACCACTGTTGGGCCATGTAGAGATAAACAAAACTTTTTCCCTACGCGGTGATCCCAAGATCCAGCTCAGGTAGAAGGCCACGAGGATTACCGCTAGACGCGCAGTTGCGGAATGATGAAGCACGTCGCTTGATGCAGTGCGGTCCTCGCGATCCGTTCCGGTCCACGATCCACGATCTGTACTTTCTTCACGATCGTCGAAGTGCTGATCGTACAGCACCTCCACCGGTATCCACACGTACGAGGAGGAGCGCCGGCGATGGACTGCTAGGTCCGGTACGACGGCGACAGGACGGACTGGGGCTAGGGTTTCCAACACATGGAGTGACATAACCTTGTGCTCTAAGCACCTGCGCCCCAGCTTATATAGGGAGTGAAAGTGGGCTCCACTCACTTGTGGCCCATTCACTAAAAAGGCCTATATTAGCCACTGCAAGTCTCACTTGCTGACTAAGTCCATGTCTCTATTTGGGTCCAACCCAAATAGGTTTCCTGTTTGGGTCTAACCCAAACTTGCTCCCGCTCTTAAGTGTGTGACCCGACAGGCTCATAGTAACCCGGACACGATTCCGAGTCTCACTCGTGATCGATCAGTTGGTAGCGGCTCCTAGCAGAACGTGCCAACTCCCAAGTACCAATAAGTCATGACGACATACCTTCCAATGCGACTTTCGTCTGAGTCCCTTTTGCCTCACGATATACCTTGTCGGACTATAGGCGAATGATCGTCATCCCTTAAATAGTCCGACTCTCTTTCTCGATCCGAGATAAGTGATTCATCTAACTCTTAGTCGGCTGTCTCGGTTAACACTTATCCGAGACACGCATGGCCATGCTTTCCGAATCATATCTTCCGAGAGGGTCCAGAGAATATCTCTTCAGATGGAGGGGCAAAATTCCGTCTTGGTTATTCACATCACGCAGCTTGATTCTCAGTCGACCCGAACTCCGCCTTTATAACTGCCCAATGACGGAACAGCGTTTGTCAGAACCTAAGTCGGAGATCCTCAACTCGGATTGTGCGATAACCTCAGGTCTAAGGATTACATTGATTGAGACGTGCAAATGACGACTTGTTCGTTGATCTCAATATGGGTCAGTCCGACTCGCTAAACTCTTTAGCCGAATCCGTGTAAGTCAGAATAGCATCTCCATGCCCATGACAAGTGGAACCTAGTCATCTGCCGACTTTCACATTGGTCTAAGTTGTGTGTCCGGCACAACCTCAATGACCAAGGACAATTAGTATGAACAACATGAATATGTAGTTCCACAATCAAATCACATATTCGATGATACATATCAGTAGTTCATACATGGACCATAACCTTATGAATACACAGGAATATCATCATACATGATTGCCTCTAGGGCATATTCCCAAAAGCATCGGTTTGTTCAAGCGCATTTGCGAAGAGGTGATCAAGTTTGGTCGGTTCTTCGAGTGAAGGAGGAATGCTGCAGGAGAGCTTGGGCATAGCACCTACCATAAGGTGACTGTCGCCTTGCGTATGATGGTGTACGGTATACCAGCGGACCTTGTTGACGACCATTTGTCAATGAGTGAGAGTCAAGTCATTGAGTGTGTCAAGCGCTTTGTCGTCGCAATTGTGCGCGTGTTTGGCACCGTCTACTTGAGAGCTCCCAATGTCGAAGACACGGCTAGGCTTTTGGAGGAGAACAAGGCTCAGGGGTTCCCTAGAATGCTTGGCTCTATTGACGGTATGCACTGGAGTTGGAAGAATTATCCTATGGCATGGCATGGACAATTCAAAGGTCACAAGAAGGATTGCACCATCATCCTTGAAGCCGTGGCAAATTATGAGACTTGGATTTGGCATGCTTTTTTTGGAATACCCGGGTCCTGCAATGACATCAATGTTATTCAACGGTCTCCTCTTATGCCAAGGATTGCATTGCGTGAAGGTCCACAAGTGGAGTTTGAAGCAAATGGCCGCAAATACAACTATGGTTATTATCTTGCCGATGGCATCTACCCAAGGTGGCAAACTTTTGTCAAGCCGGTTCACAAACCCAAAGATAAGAAAAAAAAAAGGATTTCCATGCCACACAAGAGGCGGCTAGGAAAGATATGGAGAGAACCTTTGGGATTTGCAAGTCCAATTTGCTATTGTGAGAGGACTGGCTAGATTTTGGGACCAAGAATACCTTTTGGTACATTATGACCGCTTGTGTCATCATGCATAACATGATCGTAGAGGATGATTGTGATAAAGATGTAGATCGCAGACACCACTATGATTTGATGGGGATTCACGTGCAAGTGCATAGGAGAGAGCATAGGGTGGCGCGTTTCATTGCCGCATATCATGTCATTCGCGACAATGAGATCCATGATAAATCTTAAAAAAAGATCCCATCGAGGAGTGGGGAAATGGTTTGGAGCATAACGTTGAGCCTTCCTTTTATTTGTTTTTGTTGTATTGTTGGAAAACAATTTGTTATAGTATTGATAAAAAACTTGTTGTATTTGTTGGTGAACAATTCCTATATTTATTGTATTATTCATGTACCATTTGGTTGTGTTGTAATAATAACTAGACAATTTTTTGTTGAATTTATTTGGATTTGTTTGATTTTCTTGATCATATAGTTTATTGTGAAACCTGTTTTCGCCGGCGCCCGCGCGCTGTATTTTCGCGCGCCTGGTGAGGGGCTATTTTATGCTCTGTTTTCGCGCGCTTATTTTAGCGCGTCCGCCGGAGGAAAAACACCGCGCGCGCTAAAACTGGATCACGCACGCTGCATAGCATATCGCGCTGCTATTGGAGTTGCTCTAAGGCGGCCAATAGTACCCTAACTTAAGAAGTTCTCTTAGCTAGCGCACCACATGCTCCTGGTTCTATTTTTTTCTTAATCAGAGTTCTGGGTATGGGCTTATATGGTTCCAAGATGATAGTAATATGAACAACAATGTCTCACAAGTCACAATGCTAGACGAGCTGACGAGGAGAAGAGTTGGCTCTTTGTATAGGTCCTTGCTAAGTCCTCACTGCCATTACACTAGCTGACGCTGAGTAGCAACCCTGGTATAGTGATAATGCTAAGACGCTTCAACCTACTACGGTTCCTGTGGTTCTTAATCGCGTCAATGGCATGCACATGTTCACAACATAAACTGTATAGTTTCAACACCAACTGCCACCATATGGTTAATCAATGCCAATTTTCTCACAGAAAAATCTATAAATAACCGACCTATTTCCTCTCCTTCCTGTTCATGTATGTGTGCCATATAGGCAACCGATTGCAATAGGAATTCTGAGTAGCTATGCATAGAACTCCATGTTAAGATCTTTGGCAATGCGAAATGTTTCAATATTTGTGTGCACTATTTCAAAATCTCACTTGTTTATGAGAGGTATCAAGAGTCTGGTATCCCAGCGAACAACACTTGACCCTACGAGATGGAGCAGCATTCTGATTTTCTTGTTCTAAAGATTAGGAATGATATACAAGTTAAGATGAACAGGGCTGATGCTTTCATCATTCAGCAGGGACTAATCAAGTTATCTTTAGGTGTAACATGATTTTCTCAGAGTTTTACATCTAAGCCATGAAGATTGGAAAATTCTGATAGATTACAAGTTTCTTCACATAAATGAAATTCACATTTTCTTTTGCTTCTCAGCACAAAGGAAAACTAGAGCGGGAATGCTAAAAATAGCTTTCGCAAACACAAGGTCAACCCCATTTTACTAGCTAAAGCAGAAAACAA
The DNA here is from genome assembly GCA_910589775.1 of Avena eriantha. NCBI lineage: Eukaryota > Viridiplantae > Streptophyta > Magnoliopsida > Poales > Poaceae > Avena > Avena eriantha. The sequence continues at coordinate 26,176,801 of OU342741.1, forward strand.
TCAACAGCACAATTCACCAGCGAACAGCTCCATAAAATGTACAGCTATATATCCACCTGTAAACTTGTACATGGCCAAAAAGATATACAGCGGCAAAACCTAATTCTCGTCTAGTTACTCGAAGTTCCCGCAAACCCTCCAGATTCTGTACAGGACACCAGAAAGGAAGATAAAATCTTTGTTCTCTCTACCAAGGGATCATATTACAATGCACGCTGTACCAAATAAAACCTCCACAATCAGATCTTGTTTCACCAGAATTGATGCCAATGCTTAAAAAGATTTAGCATCAATATCTGTACACTTCTGTTGACATTGGCAGGTCTTGGTCACCCTACGCACACGGTTTTCTGAGAACAAGCAGAAAATGTGAGGAATTATTAGTTAGAAAATAATCCACACCTTGGGATACTTAGGTTTGAAGTCGTTTGAAGTCTGCTTACCTCCAGTGATGATTAGCTTCTCAACCCGCGCAACAATATGCTTTCCATATGTATAGTTCTGAAGTTCATTCAAGTGCACCTTGATGCTTGAAAGAATCATCTCAAGGTATTTATCATCACAGGTCTGAAGGACTTTCTGCACAACATAGTTGCCAAACTGATCCTTCATCAGTGCCTGCACAAAAATGGGCAAACTCATTTATTAACTTTGTTAAAATCACTGAAGTATCGATATGTATCGACACATTTGTCACAAAGCTAACAATAAAACACTAACAGATTAAACCAAGGGCCAGATTAGGTGAACATAAACAAGTCAGATTAGGTGAATCAGATATTTTGGGTTTGCATGGAGAAATATATTTTCATATCACCAAGAAAAGAGAAGGAATCCATGTTTATGGAAACACATGCTGTGAGCGGTTGGGCGAACACAGCTCAGGCTTGATGACTTGGCCAGATCTAGTGTACAAGATAGGTGGCTCGGAGGAGACTTAATGATTCAGAGTCACAGTCAAACAACCAAACCTACAGGCTATTTAAGTATAACCTACCAAGCGGCACATATCAAATCACACAATCTAATTGGTGGTTCAGAGGGGGTTGCCATGTATCCCTGTGTGGCGTAAAAGAAAATATAGTCTCCAATATCGGAATAGCTCGATCGGAAAATATGCAGTGAGTCAACAACTCAACATGGTTCAAAATAGGACAAACCTGAAATGTTTGACCACAAGAAACAATCTCCCTTATAAAGCCATCACGTTCATCAGGTGTTCCAAAGGCCAAACATTTTTCAACAACATTAGATGCATATTTCTGCTGGCTCAAGATCACCACTTGCCCAGAGAGCTTCTCAATAATGGATGACCGCTCCTCTGGCTTCCCATGTTGCAAGACATGCTGAGGAATGTTTGAAGGTTAGTCAAAATTTACCTTACTCAACACTGGAACAGAAGCAGCAATAAAAAGGATTGGACAAGAACAAACATATCATTCAGTCAAAAAAAAAGAACAAATACATCAAACAACAGAGGAGCTTCACAAGGCTTCAGTATTCCAATAGCAATTAATCAACAGTGGATACAACAACCTCCCGAAGCAGTTAGATCAGGATTATGGATTGCTAACATAACTTGGATTGGAGCTCTTTCGTTAGAAAATAGGAGTGGCAGTTAACAACCCACTAAACCTTTACTTCACTTTACTAAAAGAATCGGCGAATCATTATCTTTGCACAGCAAATTCAACTAAGTATCAAGATTGATATTACTAGATTTATCATGAAATATCTTATGTGAGACAACATGTTCCCAAAAACTTCCATCTTGGAAACAGTGAAACATATAAAACTCCAATAAAAACATACCATCATTTTAAACCAGAAAATATGAACTAGGTTGTCAATTGATCCAAGTTATGTTTGTTCAAGCCTTCCTAAAACAGCCTGGTCTTTCAATGAACAAGGACAGCCTAGCAAATAATTGCAGAACAATTCCTTATTAGGTTAAACAAATTTAACAGCACAAATTAAGGTCAACACCAAATCGTCCATCATGAGACCTACAACTTGCCAGCTAGTTCAGGAAGCGTATCACAAATTATAACTTGCTAAAATAGACTTATTCATTGTCCAAGCCTTCCTAAGAGAGCTTGGGGGCATGAGACTGTCCAGTTGCAATGTCCTAAATAAGGATATATCAAACAAATAATTGCAGAATAATTCCATATTGGGTTGAACAAATTTACAGCGCAGATTAAGGTCCATCATGATGCCTATAACTTGCCAACTAGTCCAGGAAGTGTACCAGACAAGCAACACACGTGATAGATTCAACATGACTATTCTAGTTAGGATGTGTCATTCACAATTTAACAGAAACCATTTCTTTTTTCAGTGACATATATAAATTATTGTCTATGCTATGATGTATCAATATTACACAGGAAACAAATGGTAGTGAATACATATAGAGAGCACGCTGGCATACTTGAACAACATAGTTCCCATATTTATCTTCTGTCAAAGCACAAGCATGTTGCACAATTTCATTCATCACAGCATTCTGGGTCGCTGGATCATGGCAATGCTCCAAAACTCTCTACAAAACCATGTTACAGTCTTCGTTAAAAACGGGGATCAGTCTTCAACAATAAAGAGGGGGGGGGGGGGGTGAAAATTTATACCTGAATAACTCTGCAGCCATATTGGTGAGTACAAAGCATACAAATTTGCGCTAGTATAGGCTCTATAACAAACGGGATACGGTCTTCAGGAACACACTCAATGCACTTCTGGATTACATGATTGCCATTCTGATCATTAATACATTTGAGAACAGAATTCTTGAGCTCATTAACAATATCAATCTTCCTGTCCATGTCAACTACCTCAATAACCTGCGAATATACAATATGAGAATTTACATTTTTAAAGCATAACAGATATATCAAACTCATTGCAACAACATCCATCATGGCATAAAATTACTGAGACTTCAGAGGATAACTGTGACTCAGTGCAGCAATATTTACTCTTAGATGTGAGATTTGAAGAACATATTGATGGATATTCAGGAATACATATTTTGAAGATTACTAACATCAAATGCAGATCTATATATAAGGAAGTAAAAGAAAGGTAAGTATGCTGGACGTGATCATGAGAAAGTTTGCAAGGTGACACCATTTGGTTCTATCAGATGTTATGCAAATTTATTTACAAGCTCCACAATGAGTAGAAAAGGAGCATGCTAACCTCCATTTGAATTAGTCAATGAAAACAGCTAAGAAAACCAAGCAGTAATGTTTGCCTCAAAAGGAGTAAACAACAACATGCAATACCATCTCTGAACCTAAGCTTCTTTTAGTATGCAAAACAGTGAGTTGGTCATCACAAATGCCAATGGAAGACAAGGAATTAGGTGGAAGGCAACCACTCCTTAAACCTGCAGGCCCAAAGTCAAGTATACTGAAGACTGGTTTTTAAGGGCTAGGTGTTTAAGTCTGCACTGCTAAGTTACCCATAGTAGTGACATGGTGATGCCAGAATTTGGCACAAGAGGAATATCTCAAGAATAAACAGTTGGTGTGTCCTTAACAAGGTCATGACACATAATAAGATGTGAATATAAATGTTCATTTTTGCAGCGCACAGATAAGCAGTACCTCACAAATTTAATTATAAAATACTGCCAAATAACTATCATAAATAAACACAAACGGAGTTGTTTTTCCTGAATAATGAAATGTTCAGTTGCAGAACTTATGAATTATTAATTTATTATACGTAGTGCAATATATCTTACTGAAAGAAAGTCAGGTGTTACAAACAAGGGAGGCTTCAATACATTTACCATATTTCACAGAAAATTTGGAAGAACAAGTTTTGAATGGGTTGCGCAATTAGGTTATAACTGTAAAGAGTGACATTGGAATAGAAATAAGGATGACATTAAACTGACCTTTTGGACAACTCTGCAACCATACATCTGAAAGCTAAGATTCAAAATATGACCATTGAGTTTATCGGCTAACTGGCTCAATTGGCTCTCTGTAGCAAACTCAAAAAACTGTGAACAGTACAGTACAAATGTTAGTACTTCTGATTTCTCAAAACAAATGTCAGTAGTTTCAGGAAAAAATTAATTAAATTACTATGACAGATGGACATACCTTCTGAATCACATAATTACCAAACACATCTGTTGTTAGAGCAATAACATTGGCTAGTATCTCTGGAAAGATCTTTTCCCTATCATCAGCTGATGCTTCTTCTAATTTCTGTTGAATAAACCGACTTCCGTGTTGATCCACGCTGCATTAAGTTGAGAATGAATTTGCAGAAATATCTGGATTAAAAAGTCATCTACAAAATGAACAAATAATATACCTGACGTTCATAACATGGCCAACTGCATCAAGTAGCTCCAAGGAATCATCACCATTTCTTTCCAAAGAATCAACATAGTGTGCTACTGCATTATCTTGATTGCTCTGTAGGCCCATATTTCTACCACAAGACCTTCGATTAGCTGAGAAGGGTCGTGATTGCTGATCACCATGACATGGAATGCTCCCCAAATTAGGATGAACGTGGGACCCTAATCTTTGCACTCTTGAATAGGGCACACGAGGCTCATCATGATAGAGCCTGTTACTATTATATGAGAGTCCAGATTTTGGTACATAATTATCATCATTCTGCAGACACTGCCGTACAAAATGATCCTCAAGATATGCATTACGATTCCTAGCCATATCCAAGTCTCTAAAGGTGTTGTTTCTATTTCTCAAGGGGTTTCTCATATTTGCCGTAGCAGCATCTCGGAGATAATTAGCCTCTCCATGCAAATTGCCCAACTGCATCAAAGTTAGCTTTTCAGCAAAAGATAGGTGACCTACATTATTAATGTGGTGGTGATTCATCCTAGGATCATTGGGACCATCAATTGAACTATTCTGCCTGCGTAAAACATTTCCACGCGGGGAGCGAAAATCGAAGTGCTCAGACCTAGGTGCATGAAAAATATTACCAGCTGAAGGAGGACGGCAATCATCAGCCATATTGGAGTTGAAATCTCTTCGATGCATGAGCATTTCAGCAAGCAGCTCTTTCTCATGACTCCTTTCATCAAATGGTGTCCTATTAGATAGCCTCAACCCAGAGAGTGTATCTGAAAGATCAGAATCAGAGAGATATGCAGAATCAAGGTCCCTTCTGCCAAAAGTATTCATCTTTCCCATGTTTGACACGAAGTGATTTGGGTGACCACGAAATTCAGCATCCTGTTCTGTCCATGTTGAACCCATATCAAATGGCAAGTGGTCTGTCATTGCATCAACACTATGAAATCTGCTCGGTCCAAATTTCTGCCCATCAATGTTTCCACTACCATTAAGCTGGATGTCTGCTAATCCTTTAGATAGTAATGCAGATTTACCAAAATGGTCCTGAAACAAAGAATACAAAGCTTACAGTAAGTGGTGCAGTAATTGTGAAAGCATAAACAATGGAAGTACATAAATCTGAAAGTAGTGTCATTTTATGAGATGTTTTACTAAAACAGGATAGATACCAAAGTTCCAAATATATTTGTGCGTGCCAGAATCGCAAAAGAACAAAAATCAAAGCAGAAGTCATGAAGGCGAAAGCACTATATTCCCGCAACATGTTCCCTTATAGAGTACGACAAATCCAGTGCAATAAATTGTTTAGATGCATGGGCTAGCATGGGTGAAAAAATACAAAAACCGAATAAGACATAGGAGCCACAACATCAATGAAGGAAACTTAATTATTCCAGGAAGAAGCACAATTACTCGCCTCCCTCCCTGCTCAGAGCACAATTACTCGCCTCCTTCCTGGCTCGGTGGCCTCGCGTGACAGACTCTCGATAACATACGACAATATAAAGTGAAAAGGTAACAAGTCAAGTTGCGCCTTGATTTGGTACAACATAGCACGACTGCACCTGACTACACCCTCCCCTATTTCTCTCTCCCTTCACCAAAAGCAGCCACCACCTTTTCCTCCTAAAGTCCCTATCTGTCAGTCTTAATCTCAACATTGATGCATACCTTCCTCTCGGTCTATCTCCTTATCCAGAGAGAAGAGTGTAAGGAATGTGAGTCGTTGGGCACATTACTAGAGGGAATATAAGAATTATGTCAGGACAGTTTCCTGCCAAGCTTGATGGATCTAATCGCTGTTTGAACCAAACAAATTTGAGAAAAATCCACAAAAACTAATTCACCCAGATAAATAGTTAAAAAATACCATGCTCGACATATAAATTAGAAGATATTTACCACCCATAACATCAGCTTGAACATTTTACACCATACTCAATAAGTACAAAAAAATACTATAGTAGTAAGTATCCAATGCAGACACCAGGCTATTAGAACCGATATATGGAACTATGCTATATTACAAAGTCATATGGTCTTATCTGCATTGAAATGTAACTCTAGACAGAAGGAACAGGGTATGTACTAAAATATAAAGGCGCATCCCCCTTGGTGGGCATGTCAAAGCAAACCGTTCCAACTGAACATTAAAAAAAGGAACAAAAACACAACTCAGGTGATGAATGAACTAAATAGTTTGTGCAGCATAGCAAATTTCATTGCACCTATATCTGCAACATTAGAGGCCACACAGCCATGTAAACAATGGGAAAAATCATGCCTTTGCCAACTTCATTACACAGGCAGACCTGAACCATCCAATTCAACCCCCGTCCCCGCACAAACCCAAACACAATGTACTCCAATTGGAGATAACCCAAGCAGTAACCATCCCTGCATTTGTTAAACTAGACAAGTGCTAATGTAGCAGGAATAAGACTGCACAACTAAGAAGACGTATATGAATCTCAGCCCGATCAACCAATAACAGCACGCAAGAAAGCATATTGTTGAACAACAAAGAGAAAAACATTGTCAGCTGGTTATCAATAAACACTTCACCAAGTGTCCAAGGAAACACACATAGGAACCGGAGCAGTGGCACACTCGTATGCGAATTTCATTGCACCTATGTCTGCAACATTAGAGGCCAGACAGCCATGGAAACGATGGCAAAAATCAGGCCTTTGCCAACTTCATTACACAGGCAGACCTGAACCATCCAATTCAAACCCCGTCCCGGCCCAAACCTAAACACAATGTACTGATTATTATTGAACAAAAAAGGGAAAAAACATTGCCAGCTGGTCATCAGCAAACACTTGAACAAAGAAACACCTATGGGAGTCAGAGCAGTGATACTCGTCTGCCTATTTCATTGCACCCGTGGCTGCAACACTACACAGCCCAGACAGCCATGGAAACGATGGAAAAAAAATCAGAAATTTGGCAACTTCATTACACAGGAAAACCTGAAGCATCCAATCCAATCCCCGTCCAGGCACAGACCTAAGCACAATGTACTCATCTCGGAACAACCAAGCAGCAATGCGCAGCTGCGCCTGTTAAATTAGGCTACTTATATTATATCGACCACCCATTTTTTTCTGAAGGGAAAAAATTAAACTGATACGAACCCTCTCGCGAGGAGGCAGGAACTAGCCAGGCACAGATCAAAAGCAGATTCAATTCAACGGAAACCCCACCGGGCCAAGAACACGCTGATTAAATCCAATCTACACCACGCACGACACGTACCGCACCCCCCACAGGCACGCACTCCGCGAGTCCGCATTATCATAGCATGAAACATCACAAGCTAACGAGAGAGAGAGAGAAAAAAAGCATCGGGCCGACTCTGACCTGGCCGACGATCCCGCGCTGCCTGCCGACCTCGTTGAGCCTGGCGCCGAGCCCGCCCGCCCCGGAGAAGAAGGAGCCCCCGCCGGCGCCGCGTCCGCCGCCGCCAAGGGCCCCTTTCGCCGCCAGCATCGCCGCCGCCGCGCCGTCCATGGTCGGCGGCGCGCTCCCGCTGCGCAGCGGGTCCCAGCCCCACCTGGCCTCCTCCTCCCCTGCCTCCTCCCCGTCCCCTAACGGAGGACCCATCCCGCCGTCCCCGAACGGAGCCATCCCCGCCGCCGCCGCCATCACGCGCGCGGGAAGCCCGGAAAAGTTTGTTTCGCGTTTGAACGAGGACGCGCGCCGAAATGGGTGGGTGTGGCGGCGCCTGCGTTGTTGTTAGGGTTAGGGTTTTGGGCTTCTCGGGTTTAAGCGGACGGACGGACGGACGGAGATGGGGTTGAGGGGCGCGGGACGGCGGAGGGAATGGGAAAATTTTCGGAAGCGGGGGGGAATGGGGCCCAGGGCGGTATATATAGGAGCCCAGGTGGTTCCGTGAGCGTGTCGAGTCGAGTCGTCGTCTCGTTCAAACGGACGGATGGATAGCGACGGCGAGGTCAAAAGCGCGCGTCCTTTATCCTCAGCTCACGTGACTGCTCGCGTGGAGGTGGACCGTGATGGTGCGGGGACAGCTTGTCAGTGAGGTGAGAATGGAGAACGGGGGTGTTGGCGGTGGCCAGGGGAAAGGAGACGGATGGACCGCGTTTGGTAGCATGCATACCCTCCGGACAGGCTAGCGGGAGACGAAAATATACTGTTTGGTTACGTGCACGAACCGTAAAGCAGCCTAGAACCAGGCTCAGGTGCTACGCTCAAATCGTCCGTTTCCAGCGAGTCATCCTCGTTGTGCGTCCACTGGATGCAAAGCGGCACTCCCCTGCACGAGCTCGGTCGACAATGGCGCAGGCGGGAGAAAACCGGTAGGGCGGGCGCCATGCCGAGCTGGAATGACGGCGACAGCTCCTGCGAGTCCTATCTAGGGGTAAGTCCACTTTTCCTCAATTCTTTCATAGGGTTAGGGTTCGGTATAGCGAGTTAGGAATCCTTGATTTACAATCAGATGAACTCGATTTGGTGTGCTAGAATATCACGGACATGGACTATACTCGTGACACCTACGAAGATCCTAACTTCTGCGGCATAGCGAAAGATTGTCCCGAGCTCTGTCGTGTGCACAAACTTGAGCCTGTCAGGCGTGTTGCGTTTGAAGGAACCAACACAGGCCACAGATTCTACCTCTGCCATTCACTTCTCTAGCAAGCAGTAGGTATGTGCCAACGAATTTTTGACCTGCGCGATGTCGAAAACTATGGATTTGTTACTTGGATGGACAATGAATGGCCAGATGCTATGAAGAATACACTTGTGAAGCTATGGGGGATGTATGATGATACAGGCAGTGCAAGAATTGATGAGAAGGTTGAGAATACGAAGATGGTGAAACAATTGTTTGATGAGAAGAACAAGCTTGACAAAAAGTACTCAAGTCTGTTGGTTGATGTGAAGAAGTTCATCAAAGAAACAAAAAAGAAGGTGTCGAAGGAGAAATTGTCTAGGTTGAATGATAACAATGAGAGATCGCGGGAGATAAATTCCAAGCAGACTGAAGCATTGAGGAATGAGGTTGAGATGTTGAAGACCGTGCAAAAATCCCAGGCTGATGTAATCAAAGAGAAGCAGAAGTAATGGGATGAGGACCAGATGATCTTCAAGGAGGAAAAGAAGAAACTAGAGTATGTGATCTATGAACTGTTCAAAGCCAACGATGCTAACAAGGATAAGCCGAAGAAGATCAAGGAAATCTGTAATGGTTGACTCTTTTGTTGCACCTGGTCATACTGCTGACTGTGAACTGGTGGTGGTAGGATGACACCCACTTTTGATGTGGTGGTATGTTAACCCCATGGTGGTATGTTAATCAGTGCTCGCCTTTTGGCAATGATCATGCTTGTTAAGACTAATTTGTACTTGTGTTGTTTCTGCAGTGGGTGTTCATTTGTTCATATTAAACATGGAGGTCTGTCTCCCGACCCCTCCTTCTCCTCTTGACCTCGTGCGGCGCTGTTGTGCCGCACCGGGTCGCCACCCGCGCCCCCGGCCAGCCACCCCCTCCCGCACGCCCCCTCCTCTCTGCCGCCACCGGATCCATCACTAGACAAAGCTCCAGCGGCGAGGCGGCGGCGGGGACCCAGCCCTCGCGCGCATTGCTTCCATGGCGGCAGTGGCTTGAGATCCAGGCAACGGTGGTGGCGCTCCAGCGGATCTGTAGCAGTGATGGTGGGTGGGCGGCGACCGGTGAGCTCTGACGGCAGCGGTCCCTAGGCGGCGGGGCAGCGGGTGGTGGCGAGATCTAGGGTTCCTAGATCGGTCATCTTCGCCTCCTCGACTCCAGCCAGTGTCATCCGGAGGTCTTCTGCGTGCTACTTTGCATCATGAGGGCGCCTAGGGCGGAGGCCCTGGGTTTGGTGGAGGTGGTCATCTTCTCTATCGAAGGTGGCCGTCCTGCGGCTGGATTGGCAGATCTCACGATCTGTCTTCTAGTCCCAGCGGCGAGGCGGGGAGACCTAGGTGCCGGTGAAAACCGAGCCATTGGCAGGCGATGGCGGCATTACCACGTTGTTACCTTGATGAAGGCATCGTCGTGCACCTTGTGTCGACCTCACTCGTGCTACTCCGAGGGAAACCCTAAGATCTCTGGGTCGGGCGATGGCGGTGCCGCGGTGTCGGTATTGCGTTCTCTCTTGGGAGCATCGCCTGTGGAGCAGCGTTGGATGGAAGCGGCAGGAGGGGTGGAGCGGCTAGCGTGGGGGTGGTGCTGCTTGGCACCAAGGTGGTGTCGGTGGCTGATGTAGCGAGAGTCTGTGCATCGATCTACATGCTGATGATGGGTTGGTAGGATGACACCCACTTTTGATGTGGTGGTAGGTTAACCCCATGGTAGTATGTTAAACAGTGCTCGCCTTTTGGCAACAATCATGCTTATTAAGACTAATTCGTACTTGTGTTGTTTCTGCAAAGGGTGTTCATTTGTTCATGGTCAACTATGATCTCCTTTATCTTATGTTGTTCATGTTTGTGAGGTTCATGTTCTTTGTTGTTCAGACTTGTGTGACGATCATGCTTATGTGGATTATGCTTTCTGGGGATCATGGTTATGGGATCATGCTTGTCATTCTGTTGTTCTAGATTGTGAGAGAATCATGCTTTCTGATTCCAGTTTATGTGTTCTTCCTCTCTTATGAGTATGGTCTTCCTCTCCATTCGATGATGGTAACCTCACCATAAGGAAGTGCAAGGTGACCACACCAAGTCTTGCATGTGAACCAAACAAGGGGAAAATGCATGACAATGATCAAAAACGCAAAGTGCAGGCAACCAAACAACATGCATTTGTTGTTGTCCTCATGCACAAACTCTCCATGTAGGCTACCAAACGAAATGTCAAAGGTGGCTCAGCGCATGTATGTGTGTGGCACTATTGGCCGTGGACATGCCCCGGTGACATAGGTACGATTACTCGGATGCCTATGATTCACTACCCTGACTATGTAGAAGGCTTTCGGCCCATGAAGAGTCAAGATGATGGCCCAAAAGAGCAACCAACATCGTGTTGGTATTGTAATTACGTATATGTAACCTACCCGTAGCTTTGAGACCCGGCCTATTATATATAGGACGAGAGAATCCTAGGCAAGGTCACCAAAAAAACCAAGTGATCTGTAATAGTGCGATTCACCAAATATTCAGCCGATTTTGACTCTATTGTTCTCCTGATATCCAATGAAGTCCCCAGTGTTCTCTTTTCCGTAAAACCCTAAGTCCTTCTCCATGGACATTACCGAGGTTACCCTTGTCAATTGGCACCGTTTGTGGGAAACCTAAACACTGGAACCATGGATTTGGCATAACTCTTTTCTCCAAGCAGCAACCCAACAAAAGTGGTTCCACACCCGCCCATGATGAGTCCATTTTGCATCACTATTCTATGTCTTAATTCACTATTATTCATTGATATATTTCATATTGAGAGGTGATACTTATGTTATTTCATCTGTTTTTGCATGGTTGGTGACTTTTGGAGCATGGACCGCTTCAGTCAGGATTCTGATGGAAAAGGTGCTGTTTGGGGGCAAAATTCGCGAAGATCAAAAAATCCAGGAAAATATACGGAAAATCCTATTTTTCCAGAAGACTAAGGATGCCAGAAGATGGAATGGAGATGGGCCACAGGGGGCCCACACCACCCCATGGCGCGGGCAGCCCTAGGCCGCGCCTGGAGGTGGTGTGGCCACCCTAGCCCACTCCAGCCTCTCCCCTCTGGCGTATATCATCCCCACGAAACCCTAAGACTCGGGGAGCGACCACAGAAAGATTTCGCCGCCTCTGCGGGGTGGAAAACACCGAGAGAGAAAGATCTCTCCGGCAGACAGATTTCTGCCGGGGAATTCCTTCCCGGAGAGGGAAGATCGTCGCCATCAACACCACCGTCAAGCTGGACTTCATCGGAATCATCATCATCACCACCACCATCATCACCATCAGCACCCTCATCACCATCTCCATATTGCTGTAACAATTGGTTGAATCTTGCATTAGTTCATAGGGGAAACTTTCCCAGTGTTGATTACTCCTTGTAGTTGATGCTATTGAGTGAACCATTGAATTATTGTTTATGTTCAGATTGTTATCCATCTCTGATCATGATCCATATGATGTCTTGTGAGTAGTTCGTTTTGTTCTTGAGGACATGGGAGAAGTCTTGTTGTTAGTAGTAGAGTTGCGTTGAGAAAGGTTCAATAGATTGTTATTTAAGTTGTGGTGTACTTCTTCTAGTGGTGTCATGTGAACGTCGACTACATGACACTTCACCTATATGGGCCTAGGGGAATGCATTGTGTATTTGGCTACTAATCGTAGGGGTTGCCGGAGTGACAGAAACCTGAACCCCCGTTAGGAAACCATTGCACAAGGGACGTAAGGGTCTTAGAGTTTAAAGTTGTGGTTAGGTTTCTACCTTAATTACTTTCTTGTACTTACGGATGTTTGCAAGGGGTATAATCACAAGTATGTATTAGTATTGGATGGGGCGGTACATTAGCACAGGTTCACCCACACAACACTTAGCAGGCTAAAGAAGATTAATCAACTATATGAAGCGAAAGCACTTGACAGTCTTCCCATGTGTCCTCGAGAAAGTTTGGTCATCTTAAGTAATACAACTGGCTTGTCCTTTGCTGCATAAAGGATTAGGCCACTTGCTGCATTTATTCCTACTATCTTTTATTTACTCGTACTTTGTTTACTTGCTTTATCAAAAAACCCTAAAAATCCGTTTGCTAAGTATTTGCAGAGAATTCCTGATCCTACCACTAGCCAGCACCTTCTACTCCTCATTGGGTTCGACACTCTTACTTATCGAAAATACTACGATACATCCCCTATACTTGTGGGTCATCAAGACTATTTTCTAGCGTCGTTGCCGGGGAGTGAAGCGCTATTGGAGAGTGGAACTGGTAAAGGAAACTTCTACTATGAGTATTGTTTACTACTGCTAGTTGCTTTATTTTCATTATGGATAATCGCTGAGTTTCTTATTTGGTAATGCTACTACCACTGCTAAGGTAGTAGATAAGCCACCACCTACCGAGAATGATGTTTTCAAAATACCTACAAGAATTATTGATCGTGTTATGGATAACTACTATGTTGGGGATGGAACTGTCCATCCTGGTGATCATTTACTCTTTATACACGAATTATGCGGGTTGTTCAAGTGTGCAGGTATTACTACAGATCAAGTTAAGAAGAAGTTATTCTGATTGTCACTGAAAGGAAGAGCTAAGGAATGGTATAAGCTGCTGAAGAATGGTCAAGCTATGGAATGGGAGGAAATAGTGCCTCTCTTTTATTCAAAGTTTTATCCTCCTAGTGAGATTCATAAAGATCATAATCAAATATACAACTTTTGGACTCTTGATGGAGAGAGTACAGCTCAAGGTTGGGGGAGATTGAAGTTACTAATGCTCAAATGTCCCATTCATGAGCTCCCCAACAATATTATTATCAATAACTTTTATGCAAGGCTCCCTCTACATGATAAAGATTTATTGGATGCTTCTTGTGCTGGATCATTCACTCGCATGGAAGAAGAAGCTAAATGGGACCTTCTAGATCGTATTCAAGACAATGCTGAAGCTTGGGAGAATGACAAAGGTAGAAAGTCAGGTATAAATTATGATTGTGAATGCATTGAATCTTTTATGAGAACTGATGACTTTCAAAAATATTAGCAATGTTTATGGACTTGATTTGCAAGTTATTACGAATTTCTTTAGAGCTTTTGCTTCCTATATCGAAATTCCAAAAAGGGGATGGAACAAATACCATGCACCTTACAAAGATATTGTTGACTATGCTCCCATTGGAAGCGCTGAGTATTACATTATTGACCCCATCTTACCCAAACCTTATATTGAGAAGATTCCCTTCCCCGAAAAGGTAAAGGACCATCCTATGATAACTAATGTAATCACCAAAAGTGAGAAAAGAACTGTAAAACCTGATGAACAAATAAACATTGAACCTGTGGTAGCAATTGTGAAAGACCTTGTCACTAAAAGCGTAGAAGATGGGCACATAGTCTTTTGTGAGGATGCTTCTAATATTGTTTCACACCCCAATAAAACTAAAAAGGCTAGTGTTCATGTGCTTTCTATTAGAATTGGTGATCATTGCTACTATGGTTTATGTGATATTGGTGCAAGTTCCAGTGCTATTCCTTATGAGCTTTACAGAGAAATTATGCATGAAATCAGTCCTTGCGAGTTGGAAGAGATTGATGTGGTTATTCACCTTGCTAATAGAGAGACCATCTCTCCAATTGGTATTGTACGAGACGTGGAAGTTCTTTGTGGTAAGATTAAGTACCCTGCTGATTTTCTAGTACTTGGTTCGGCTGCTAGTAAAACCTACCCTATCATTTTTGGTAGACCTTTCTTGAGTACTTGTGGAGCTATTATTGATTGCAAGAGGGAGAAAATCTTGACTAAGTTTGATGGGGAATCTTATGAGTTTAATTTTTTGAAATTTGCTAAAAAACCTTGCGAAGAGGAAACCCATAATGAGGATTTTAGGGTTGAACAACTTGCTTCTATTTCTCTTGCTCCTAACTATGCTTTGCAACAATTTATGGAAGATCATGAAAGTGAAATCTTCATGGAAGAAAGGAATGAGATTGACAGGATTCTCCGTGATCAACCTATGATGCTTAAGCACGACTTGCTTGTAGAAGACTTGGGTACCACGATTTCACCTAAAAAGGATCCGGTTTTCGATCTAAGACCTCTCCCTGATGATCTTAAATATGCTTATATTGATGATAAAAAGATATATCCTGTTATTGTTAGTGCTAAACTTTCAGGGAAGGAAGAAGAAAGGTTATTAGAAGTTTTGAGGAAACATCGAGGAGCTACGGGCTATACTCTGGATGATTTAAAAGGGATTTCACCTACTATATGTCAGCATTCTATCAACATAGAACCAGATGCGAAGCCAGTAGTGGAGCACCAACGACGTTTAAATCCTAGGATGAAGGAAGTGGTAAGGAATGAGGTATTGAAACTCCTTGATGCTGGTATTATTTACCCTATTGCTGATAGTGAATGGGTTAGTCTTGTTCATTGTGTTCCTAAAAAGGGAGGTATTACCGTTGTCCCTAATGATAATGATGAGCTTATTCCTCAAAGAATAGTGGTAGGCTATAGGATGTGCATCGATTTTAGGAAAGTCAATAAAGTTACTAAGAAAGATCACTACCCGCTTCCTTTTATTGATCAAATGCTAGAAATGTTGTCTAAAAAGACCCATTTTTGTTTTCTTGATGGTTATTCTGGTTTCTCTCAAATTGTTGTTAAACAACAAGATCAAGAAAAAAATACTTTTACTTGCCCTTATGGAAGTTATGCCTATAGACGTATGCCTTTTGGTTTATGTAATGCTCCTGCTACTTTCCAAAGGTGCATGTCTGCTATCTTTCATGGTTTTTGTGAGGAAATTGTAGAAGTGTTCATGGATGACTTTTCTGTCTATGGAACTTCTTTTGATAATTGTCTGCACAACCTTGATAAAGTTTTGCAGAGATGTGAAGAAACTAATCTTGTTCTTAATTGGGAGAAATGCCACTTCATGGTTAATGAAGGGATTTTTCTTGGGCATAAAGTTTCTGAAAGAGGCATAGGAGTTGATAGAGCTAAGGTTGAGGCAATTGAGAAGATGCCCTGTCCAAGAGACATCAAAGGTATTCGTAGTATCCTTGGTCATGCTGGTTTCTATAGGAGGTTTATTAAAGACTTCTCTAGGATATCAAAACCTCTCACTAATCTTCTTCAAAAATATGTACCCTTCATTTTTGATGATGATTGTAGGGAAGCTTTTGAGACTCTTAAGAAGGCTTTAACTACAGCCCCTATTGTTCAACCACCTGATTGGAGTTTACCCTTTGAAATAATGTGTGATGCTAGTGATTTTGCTGTAGCGGCTGTCCTTGGGCAACGTATTGATAAAAAGTTAAATGTTATCCATTATGCTAGTAAGACTCTAGACGCTGCTCAAAGGAAACATGCCACTACTGAAAAGGAATTTCTAGTTGTTGTTTTTGCATGTGATAAGTTTAGGCCCTATATTGTGGACTCAAAAGTAACCATTCATAGTGATCATGCTGCTATTAAATATCTTATGACAAAGAAGGACGCTAAGCCTAGGCTTATTAGATGGGTACTGCTTTTACAAGAGTTTGATCTACATATAGTAGATAGGAAGGGTGCTGAAAACCCTGTAGCTGATAATTTATCTCGTTTGGAAAACATCTCTTTTGACCCTATGCCTGTTAATGATAGTTTCCCAAATGAACAGTTAGCTGCAGTAGGGGTGAGCTCGTGAGGAAGCCCTTGGTATGCTGATTATGCTAACTTTATTGTCTCCAAGTATTTGCCTCCAACTTTTACAGCTTAGCAAAGAAGAAAGTTCTTTTATGATTTGAGGCATTATTTTTGGGATGACCCACACTTATACAAAGAAGGAGTGGATGGTATTATGCGAAGATGTGTTCCAGAATATGAACAAAAGGAGATATTGCGTAAATGTCATGGTAGTGCCTATGGAGGACATCATGCAGGAGATAGAACTGCACAAAAGGTACTACAATCAGGTTTCTACTGGCCTACCCTTTTTAAAAATGCAAGAAAATTTGTTTTATCTTGTGATGAATGTCAGCGTGTTGGTAATATTTCTAGACGCAATGAAATGACTATGAACTACTCTCTAGTTATTGAACCTTTTGATTGTTGGGGATTTGACTTTATGGATCCTTTCCCTCCTTCGAAAGGCTACACTCATATTCTTGTTGCCGTTGATTATGTTACTAAGTGGGTAGAAGCCATTCCTACAAAGAGTGCTGACGGGGAGACTTCTCTAAAAATGCTTAAGGATATTATCTTTCCTAGGTTTGGGGTGCCTAGGTACCTCAGGACTGATGGGGGTTCTCATAAGATGAAGAATTGCTTCATCTTATCACCCCCAAACTAGCGGGCAAGTAGAGTTATCAAATAGAGAAATTGAATCTATCTTACAAAAGACTGTTAATAGGTATAGAAAAAACTGGGCTAAGAAGTTGAATGATGCTTTATGGGCTTATAGAACTGCTTACAAAAATCCTATGGGAATGTCTCCTTATAAAATGGTTTATGGGAAAGCTTGCCACCTACCCTTAGAATTAGAACACAAAGCTTACTGGGCAGTGAAAGAACTAAATAGAGATTGTAAGCTCGCTGGTGAGAAAAGATTATTTGACTTAAGTTCTTTAGATGAATGGAGGAGTGAAGCCTATGAGAATGCTAGGCTCTTTAAGGAAAAGGTTAAAAGATGGCACGACAAGCGAATACTTAAGAGAGAATTTCATGTTGGTGAGAAAGTTCTATTGTACAGGTCTCGTCTCAGATTTTTTGCAGGTAAGCTACTATCAAAATGGGAAGGACCTTTCATCATTGAAGAAGTATACCGTTCAGGAGCAATAAAAATTTCTTCTCTAAAAGATAATACTACACAAGTAGTGAATGGACAGCGACTCAAACACTATATTGCTGGAGATTCTTACAATGAAGATGTTGATGCCTTTCAAGTTATAACTCCGGAGAAATTCATCGAGGACCAAATTCAGAGACCTGCAGAGTCTATTTTCAAATAGGTAACAGTTCTGGTAAGAAAAGTTCCGCGAAAATACAATACAACTATATTTTTGCAGTTTTCAGTCGATAAGGAAAGTTACAAAGCAAAAAAGGGACGGAACCGGAGCCGGGCTAGCCCACACCACCCTGTGGCGCGGACCCACCCTTGGCTGTGCCACCAGGTGGTGAGGCCACCCCAGACTCCGCATACGACTCGTTTTCTCCCAGTACCTTCCTTTTGTCATGAAACTTCGTAATATATAATCCCCCGGATCTCCCGAGGTTTGTATATCGTGTTTTCATCGTGTTTTTGTTTCGATCTGTTTCTGCCAGGTAGAATCCCAGATTTGGAGCCACAATGTCTTCCACTGGATCAGCCGAGGGAGATTCCTTAGAAGATATCATCAACCCATACATGCGAGAGTTGAAGATTCATCCCAAGGAGTTGTTGCTCGAAGATGGGGAGGTCCGGATTAAAGAGGTTCAAGGCCCTAAAGGTGAAGGAAGTCTGGAGGACAGGATGGAAGCACTGGAGCAAGAAGTCTTTAGGTACAAGAAGATGGCGGAGCGCGAAGTGGATATCATCCATAAGATTTGTTCTGAACTCATCACCGAGCACCAAAAGGAGACTGTTGAACTCAAAGACGAAGTCCTCTCACTCCGCCAAACAACCAACGAACTGCAGGCACAGTTCTATGACGTTCAAAATCAAAACTGTGAGTATGATGCTAGGTTTAAACTCATAAGTGCTGCGGTATTAAGTTGCAGGCACAATTCTATGACGTTCAAAATCAAAACATCTAAGACTAATAATCCACCTTCTGGTTATCATCCGAACCCCCTCCAGTATTAAGTTGCAAGCAATAGATAATTGCATTACGAACTGCGTGTAAAGTAAACAATACGATTGTTTTATGAACAAAGGATTGTTGTTTTCTCCCTAGTAGCAACAACACATCTAGTACCTTAGAGATTTCTGTCACTTCCCTAGATTACTAGAGGCATGAACCTACTATCGAGCATAAATACTAACTCTTAGAGTTGCTAGCATCTACTTGGACAAGATAGCTACTAACAACGGAAAGCATGCAAGATCACAAATAACAAAGATATGATAGAATCAATAATCAATCTGAAATAGCATCTCAATATCCATCGAAACCCAGCAAACACAACATGTAGGAATTACAAATAGATGATCTTGATCATGAACGGAGCTCACAAGATCTAAACATGATAGCACAAAGGAGGAGAACCAGCCATCTAGCTACTACATGGACCCGTAGTCTAGAGATGAACTACTCACGCATCACACTGGAGGCTTGCATGATGATGAAGAAGGCCTCTAGGGTGAATTCCCCTCTCCGGCGGGGTGCCGGGAAGAGCTTCAGATCCCTCCCGATCTAGGGATGGAGATGACAGGGGCTACAGACTCTTTCGTGGATTTTTGATCGGGTCCTTAGGGTTTCTGTATTAGAGGCAATATATAGGCGGAAGGATAGGCCGAGGGGGTGCCTGGGGCAGCCAGACCACCCCCTGGCGCGAGCCAGGCTTGTGCAGGTGGTGTGGTCGGGCCCCATCCCCTCTCCGTCTCGTATTCTGGCTCCAGGTGTCCCTCGGTGAAATACTGACTTTGGCTTTTGTCCCGTCCAATTCCGAGAATATTCATTTTCTGACTTTCCTGGAACCAAAAACAGCAGAAAACAGGCAGCTGGCACTATGGCTCTTGTTAATAGGTTAGTCCAAGAGATCATATGAAAAGTACTCCAAAGTGTGGACAAAACATAAGAAAGTAGATAAAACCAAGCATGGAACATCAAAAATTATAGATACATTTGCAATGTATCAACATCCCCAAGCTTAACTCCTGCTCATCCTCGAGTAGGTAAGTGATAAAAAGAAAGAATAATTTTTGAGGTGACATGCACCATCATAAACTTGATCAAAGTATTTGTAAAACATTCAAAGCTGGGATCATGGTACTTCAATCATAACATGAAATACAAAGTTCTAGCAGTAAGGCAAAGAAACTATGTTGTAACATGAAAAGGCACAAACAAAAGATTCATGAATAACAATGCTTTGTAAGACGCTTGTTTGTTTCACATAAAGAAAACATAGCATAGTGGTATTCAGCTTGTCCCTCATAGAGTAGCAAACATAAATGCATCGGACACCTTCAAAGTTCATAAGAGTGACTAGATACAAATAGTTTAAAACAAGCAATATCAAAGTATGCATCAATCAACAAGTCTTGGGACAATTCACATAGAACTAAGAATGGCCACTATGCTCTCAAAGTAGGTGCATAAAGATAGAAGGTGTAGACTCAATATAAAAGTGGAAGAAAGGCCTTCATAGAAGGAAGTAGGGATTCAAGTTTCATAAAGAGCTTCCAAAAATTATGGTACTTAATAGCTTTCAGCTCTCATTGCCCCTATCATAAGCATATTGAAGGTGATTAAGGTTAAAGTGACACAACTAAGAGGATATGCTTGACAAGTTATAAACCGAAATCTCATGGCCCTTACTTACGAAGACCAAACCTCATGCTACTCACCTTTAGACACAAGTAAGCTCTTGTCATTGTAAGTACATATGTATCATAAAGAACCGCCAACGGGGTACCCCTTGCACATGATACATGAGCTATTCCATAATCAAAATGATAAGGCAAGCAAACAATGAGCATCTCAGCGATCTTTTTATTTGCTATTTGCATAGGTTTTTATTCAGGATGCTTCATAGAGTGCTCATTATGGTGATGATGCAAGTTTCCACCATGATTAGGCACGGCTTAGGCTAGCGACCCAGGTGTTTCTCTAACACACATACAAACTCCATGATCTTACAAGTTCCACTTTTATTTCACACCGCCGGGATCCATAAGCAAAAGAACATGATATCAACGGGGTACAAAGTACATGTGCAATGTTGAAAGTGTTCCCCATGATACATGGTTCTGCTAACTTCAACTTATAAAGCGCAAGCATATACGTAACAAAGAAGGACCCAATGGTTCAAGTTTATTAAATTCAAGAAAGTAAAGTGTGCCATCAAGTTCGTGAGAGCTTTAATCACTAGTTTTCTCATAACAAGTTTAATTTGGAAGGTAGACCAAAACATGAATATACTTGGAATAGAATATGCTAGTAGGTAGGTATGGTGGACTCTTTGGAATAACTTGGTTTAAGGAGTGGGATGCATGAGTGGAACTCATACTTGGTTGTGGAGGCTAGCAAAAGACTGGGAGCGACAAACTAAGAGAGCAATAATGGTCATAATCATGTAGAGCGACAAAACATCATTAATCAAAGCATAAAGTGATACTACAAGGTTAAAACTAAAGGATCATAAAGGCTTATGGTGACTTGGGATAGTCATAAGATGGTGTGAGCATGCGCCAAGTCAACCCAAATAAAGCATCAAAGGAGAATACCACAATACTATGCTTTAATATGCTAAAACAACACATGATTCTTCCAAGGCACATTAAGCAATCTCAATTGTTTATAACAAGTCATGCTACAGCAAAGAATAGTAAGCATAAAGCGAAAACAATATCAAGCATGACATGGCAAACCATATGCCACAGTCAAAAACAAGCTCTCTGTACCACTTAAGCACGAACTTTTCTACTCTTTTCCAATCCAAACCAAACTATTTGAAAACCAATGTATGAAAGAGGGGGTCCAACCAATTTATTCAGCAAACTAATAAAACCAAGCAAACGAAAAACCAAAATGAAAACGAAAAAGAAGACGCTCCAAGAACAACACAATTGTGCATGAAACAATAAAGATGAAGCGTTTGGAAGAAACCTGGGATTTTTATTGATGAAGAGGGGGGTGCCTTGGGCATCCCCAAGCTTTGACGCTTGTACTTCTTGGATATTTCTTGGAGTGACACGCATGAGATGAAGGATGGACTAAAGCTCAGAAGATCTAAACATGATAGCACAAAGGAGGAGAACCAGCCATCTAGCTACTACATGGACCTGTAGTCCAAAGATGAACTACTCACGCATCACACCGGAGGCTTGCATGATGATGAAGAAGGCCTCTAGGGTGAATTCCCCTCTCTGGCAGGGTGTCGGGAAGAGCTTCAGATCCCTCCCAATCTAGGGATGGAGGTGACGGCGGGTACAGACTCTTTCGTCGATTTTTGATCGGGTCCTTTGGGTTTCTATATCTGAGGCAATATATAGGCGGAAGGAGAGGCCGAGGGGGTGCCTGGGGCGGCCAGACCACCCCCTGGCGCAGGCCAGGCCTGGCCGCACGGCCAGGTGGTGTAGCCGGGTCCCAGACCCTCTCCGTCTCGTATTCTGGCTCCAGGTGTCCCTCGGTGAAATACTGACTTTGGCTTTTGTCCTGTCCAATTCTGAGAATATTCATTTTCTGACTTTCCTAGAACCAAAAACAACATAAAACAGGTAGCTAGCACTGTGGCTCTTGTTAATAGGTTAGTCCAAGAAATCATATGAAAAGTACTCCAAAGTGTGGACAAAACATAAGAAAGTAGAAAAAACCAAGCATGGAACATCAAACATTATAGATACATTTGCAATGTATCAGCCATCTACGTCCACATTTAAACTGGATATTGTTCATATTTTTTATAAAATATCTCTCTAAACCTTGCCACTAATGCCTAATGATCAAAGGGGTATGCAATCCTTTCTTGCTACTTTTCCCTACGCATATAATTGTTAGAAATATGCCCTAGAGACAAATAGTAGTAAGGACTATTATCATATTTCATATAGTTTATGATTAAGTTTTATATTATGCTATAGCTGTATTGAGTGGAAACATCAATACACGTGTGATATACAAACAACCAGGGGTTCCAAGTGAAACTCTAGTCACTGGTTCATTGGTCAATAGATGATCATGTTTCCTGATCATGTGGCATTTATGCCAGTTGGAAATGAGGTCATCTCATTCTGAGAATGAGATGATGAACCAATACCCAACCTAATCATCGTGACCCGATCATGTCACGAAGTTCAAGTTACGATGATTAGAAATGGATCCTCGTAGACTATTCCTTAGACCGTGAGGCTATATCAATCACTGTCTCCCGAGAGTGCTTTGATATCATCAAATGCCATCTAGTAATACGGTGGTTATAAAGGTATGTTCAGGTACTCGGAGGAAACGGTTGAGGCAATATATGTCAAGAGCAGGATTTGTCCGTCCATGTGACGGGAAGATACTCAAGGGCCCACTCGGAGGAGTTGTATCCAATAGATGCGCAGCGTGTGATTTGATCACGGGGATATCACTTGTCGGAACGAGTCAAGTAGCATTGTTCAGTAACAAGATTGAACATGACATGGTGATGTCATTGATCAGATCTCGGGTAATGCAAGTATCGAGTGACAAAGGGAATAAGACACGATTGTCCCGGTTCAAACGACGAAATATCTTCGTGGAACGCACAAGGGTCACATGGCCATCCAGGTCCCTCTGTCGATCATTGGTGCGGGAGTGTCCCGACCATGTCTGGAGTGTTCCTGAACCGTGGGGTATCATGCTTAAGGGCTTGATGATGCTTAGAGAGTGTTTATAGGATCGGTAGAATCACCGAAGAAGAGTAGGGAGAAAACCGGAAGGGTTTTGGTAAATCCGGGGGATGTCCGGAGTGGAGGTGGAAGGTGTTCCATAGCCACGGAGATTGAATAATGTGTGAATGTATGTTAAATGTTGATTTAATCATTTATTCATAATTATTTAATAAAGAGAAAAATCAATTTAATGGTCAAAAGCTTAATGGGCCAATTTCTGGAGGAAGAGGGCCCATTAGGGGAAAGGAGAGAGGGAGAAGGGGCCAAGGGGGTGGCCAGCCCCCCATGCGGGGCCCATGGGGTGGCCGGCGGCCACCCATCCCCCTTCCTCTCCTTTGGTCCCACCCCGAGACTTTGAGGGAGGGTGTACCCCCTCCTCCCCCTATATATAGTGGGGTATTTGGCCAAGATAAATACAGCAATAATCAATAAAGGTATCCCCACTTTTGGGAGGACCTCTAATTGATATTTTCTCTCTCCTCCACTCTCTCGTGACTCTGGTCCCAAGTCTGGACTGCGGGAGCGAGAGACATCTTCACCGCGGAGCGCCGTCGCGCTGTGGGATTCAGATTCGGGAGCTCTACTTCCGCAACTATTGCTGGATCAAGGAAGCGGGAGTCATCGTCAGGCACCGGACATGTGTAACTCCCCGCGAGGTGTCGCTCTTGAGGC
Source organism: Avena eriantha (assembly GCA_910589775.1). Classification (NCBI taxonomy): domain Eukaryota; kingdom Viridiplantae; phylum Streptophyta; class Magnoliopsida; order Poales; family Poaceae; genus Avena; species Avena eriantha. The sequence continues at coordinate 26,201,016 of OU342741.1, forward strand.
ACTCAAGTCATTGGAGCCAAGGAGCGCATGGACTTCATCACGACCTTGAGGTCGGCTTCGGCTCGTCTACATCAACCACGCTCTTCTGAGCGTTGACGACGCTTTTCGGTCTTCAAGGGTATATCCTATTGTGTGCTAGTATTAGATACTCGACGGTAGCCTAATAAGATGATCCCTGTTAAAATTACCAACGATTGTGTTCCCCATTAGTGTGCACCACCAAGAAAGTTCTTCGGTATGAGGCGATCCAGGGTTACAGGCATGGGTGTTAGACATATCTACATTCGCATACAGTGGGTGTAAGCCATGTTGCACATCGAATACACTAAGGTTGAGTTGGCGAGCCTAGCACGCCACAGAAGCGTGGCCTCGGAACACGGATGGTCGAAAGGTCGAGCACGCACTACTAGGAAACGGCCTATAGATAGACAGGATGTTCAGTGGCGCATATGCGAAAGCATGCGCCACAGGAAAACATCAGTGGCGCACCAGAAAGCATGCGCCACAGAAGATTGGAAGTTCTGTGGCGCATTCTCCAGAACATGCGCCACAGAAGATTGGTGGGACCCGCCGGCTGGGGTGGGTTGATCCAAGTTCTGTGGCGCATTCTGAAATATGCGCAACATAAGTTGCCTCTTTTGTGGCGCATATTTCCTAATGCGCCACAGAACATGGTGGAGGCCCCACCACGGAATCTAATTCACCCAAGTTCTTATAGATTTCTTCCTTTGCTCTTTTTCCAACATTCCATTCCAGTTGTGTTGCGCAGAGACAAATACTGCACACTCATCGTCCTTTCCCCGAGGTATTCGCTAGCCACGTATTTCGACTCGGGGAGTTTGACGAAGAAGAAAGACTAGACCAGAATAAGGGGTGTTCTCAATGAGGCTCTCGAGGGCTACGCCAAGAAGGGATGCACCTTCGTATATAAGGGGGAATGTATCAAGGATGGTAAACACGTGTTCAAGAACGTGCTCGAGTTCCGCTGCGTCAAGCAGCCGACTACTGGTGGTGCCAAGGAGGCCTTCTACGTCCTCCATCACCTTAAAGGCTATGTTCGGGATTGCCAGAACCTAACGCTGCCATCTAGTCTCCGAGGATGGGCCGAAACTTTGGCGCGAATCGTTGATGATGATCTTAGAGAAGACTTCCATCGCATTCAGATGAAGTTGTCGCAAATCATCATTGAAGATGTCAACACAAGGGGGGGGGGGCTACAACAAGCCGGAGGATTGAGTAAGAGGGAGATCGAAGAACGCCTCCGTAAGCAGGGTGACACAAGGACGTGGATGACGAAAGAGGGCTATCTACCGTTCCTGAAGCCGAGCAAGAAGAAGAAGTCTTCATGATCGATGTGTGCCTCTAGCATGATCCGGTGTGTGTATATTCTTGATGGACGTCTGCTGTAGTGTGTGTGTGTCATAAACTTTACTATCTTGTGGTCGAAATGGTCATTGTTGTTGGACTTAAACTACCTTGTGGTCGTGTTGTCGTTGAACTTATTACTTCTATGATGATCGCGAGATGCTATCTTTTAGGTTTATGGATCTTTTGTTTTATATTTTGTGAACATATATATATATATATGGATGTGAACCCTTTATTAATTCTTTTCCTTGTATTTTTACTAATATGCCTTGTCGTCTATAGAGATGGCGACGAGGTGGTATGTGGTGTACATGGGTAGGGTTCCAGGAGTCTACGAGGAGTGGGAGGATTGTCACAAACAAGCGAACAAGTTCAGCGGCAACATCTACAAAGGATACGCGACTAGAGAGGAGGCGGTAGCCAAGTGGAGGAACCACTTGTGGAAGAAAAACCGGATGAAGATATTGGTCGAGCTAATGCTCTTGCTCACCATTATCACAGTTGTATTCTATTTGATCCTAGTGTAGGCGGCGGTGGCCACTTCATATTTGTAATGTGAGATGATATGAACTTTGTATTCGACGCTTGTGTAAAAATTTGGCACTTGACACTATATATGTATCTCGATCGGGCTCTAAGTGTTTGTATTATATATATGTCGGTTTTCATGCATCTACTACTTGTGCAATGTATTTTATACTCATTTGGATAAATACTGTATAAATCCTGTATAAATACCTGATTATACACCAGGAAAGTATTTTACTTTGAATATGTGTTACGCAATCAGTGGCGCATATAATTATATAGTAAGTGGCGCATGGCATTTTTGTGGCGCATATACGTAAATGCGCCACAGAAGTCTGGAACTTCTGTGGCGCATATCCATATGCGCCACAGGAAGAAGATATCAGTGGCGACTAGGATATGCGCCACAGAAGATGTATTTTCATGCGCCACAGAAGAGCTGTTTCCTAGTAGTGACGAGTCGCATGAATGATGTGACCGATGTTTAGCGTCCACCTTTGAACCCACATCGATGGCCGTGATCAATCGGGGGAGATGTGGCTGACAGGGGTCGTGTTATCACTAGGAACCCTTTTGGGGATAGGTGTTTCTGAGTGGAGTTATTATTAACTCATTTAATTATAAACTTAGTCTAAATTCCTTTTGTAATTATAAATGTAGAAAATGGTTCTCCCCGACATTACCTTCCCTATCGACAATTGGTTAAAAGGAGAAAAGCTCAAGTTAGATGGATCCAACTTTTCTGCATGGGTCATACGCCTGTTTGATCTCCTTGGTGAGAACAATGCAGCTGACTACATGACCTGCGAGATGTATTGGGAGCCACCCTATTCTCATGAGACCCAGGAGCAACGGGATCTACGTTATCATCGTCGTGTGATGGCCACATTTATATCGGTGACCATGCGCCTCAGAATGGAGGATGGGCTATGGCCAATAGTGGGAAGTCTCAATCCCCGAGTGGTCATGGCACATCTGAGATCGCATTTCGTGAAACAAGTGCGCATGTGGGAGTATGAGCTGATGGGGGACTTCCTCTCCGTAAAGATGGAGGAGGGCTCCTCACTAGGAGAGCACTTATTGAGCATATACGATGCATAGATGAGTCTGGCATACTACCTGGACAACTGGTTCTCAAGCTCATTTTTGATGGGAGTTGTGCCACTGTCGCTGCCACCAAGCTACCAAGCACAAGTCAGGACTTGCGTAATGAGGGGCGACGTGGAAACAATGGAGTTCCACCGGTTCATGACACGTCTCAGGAATGTGTTGGTTGAACCAGATGTCGCTCAGGTCGTCAACGACAAAGGTATATATTGGATATACAGTTTTATAAATGTTATAATCTTGCAAACACATTTGCAGTGTTAAGTATATCTGATACTTGTTCTGTTTTGCTGAAAACAGGTCCTTCTACATGAGAGGTGCTTGCTGGAGAGGAGGTGACATTGCGTGTTGATGGTGAGGATGATGATGATGGCCAATGACACTCTCCCTCGACATTTATCATTTAGTTTGTGTTTAGGATGATTATTGTAATCAAGATATTGTGAACTTCTTTAGTGTGTCTCACACTTCGTGAGACTGTTATTCATATGAGTTTGTAACAAACGGTTGTTCCACTTTTATGAATGATTTCTATTCGTGTTCATATCTTGTTTGATTATGTGTGAATTATCCTTGTTGTTTGAAATGAATTGATAATACATGAACATTTGTAAAATATTAAAATGCCTTGTTTAAAATACCCAACTTAATGATATGTTCATTAATGAATGAAAAATCATTGTTTAAATTCAAAGTTATGTGATAATATGTGAAAGACATTCGATTTCTTATCACATATAAATCATGCCTAAGTTTGGCAAAATAACTTGAACACCATGTATTACTTGAATACAAAGTGTTTAATGAATTGATAAAAGTAATTACATATTCGATGTATTGGTTTTTAACGAAAATGGTAATTATCATTATATGATTGTTTAAATGTGTAAAGTAGTTTACCAAAGGAAACATGAATATGAAACTATTTGATTTGATCAAAATGTTTCCTTAACAAAGGGTATAAATATATAAGAGAATCTAATTGCTATGATTTGATCAATAGTAATGAAATTTAACTTTATAAGAATGGCATAAAAGAAATTGTGGAATGCAAAGCGTTTTGAAACGTCAAAATGCAAAGCATCACAATGTGATATTAGATATCAAAGGGGTTGAATAGAAGGCACCAAATGAATCGTTGTAGTGTAGATGTAGAGACCATTAGTTAGAAATAGTTAGCACTTAATTAGAATGTAGTGAACCATTTGAATTCGTGAAAGTTTTGGGGTTATTCGATATAACCAAAACAATGGCGAATAAGTCCTTGTAGAGTATTCATTGGAAACTTTGAATACGAAATCCATAGCTAAACCAAAAGAAAAGCAAAACTGTATTGCTTGGATTTTGGTGCATTCTTGAGAAAGCTCACTTCTAGTGATGTTTCTCAATTATGGAGCAAATGGAAATTAGTGAAAAACATGATGAGGATTCAAACCCTGCATCAGAGTGTTGAGAAGCGCAACAGACAACGTTCCTGAACGATTCTCTTCACAGAAGGAAAGAATCAATGATTTTGATCATTGTGTTTTCCCCACTAGTGTTTTCACTACATGAAGTAGGATTCCAAATGTAATCCATATCTTGTATGGGGACATTTGTGAATCATTTGTCATGATTATTGGAGTATGACATACCTACGAACTACTAAGGAAATAATGGTAAACTAGAATTGTGATAAATCCTAAGAGCAAAATTCACTTGAGATTAGAAAGCAATTCGTTGCTGAATCTCACAAGTAAGAGATTACTTGAATTTTCCCAAATGACTGCAAAGCCATAAGGAAAAGGGGTGAATGACAAAAGCATAATTTGTCAAGTATTGGATAAATTCAAATGAATTTGATTCATGTGTGCTAAATGTCTAGTGGATTTAAAACTAGTAATAGTACTAGTATCTTATAGTAAATCTCCAAGTTTGATATTTGATCAAAGGATTTTGAAATTGTTCAAAATAGTGAGTGGATATGCAATTTGCATAAAATTGAGTGGGAGCTATGAAAGTCTTCCTGGAACAATATGTGATTGACATATTTTAAGTGGGAGCAATATAAGCCTCAGATTCAAATATGTGGGAACATATTTTGAGTGGGAGCTTATAGGAGCAATTCTTAAGTATGTTAAGAATGAAAGCGCAAATACTTATAAATAATGATTCATAAGATGTAGAAGTTGATAATAAGTATTTTATGATATTATGTAAGTATTCCTTAAGGGATTATGAAAATGGTTTCAGAATAGAAGTTAATTAAGGAACTGGTCCTTAATAACTGAAATTAGGAATAGTATTAAGTTTAGCATCAATGGTTGAAAGAAATAAAAGGATGATAGTCATCCAATATGTTGAGACATAGGTTCTATCTTAGTAAACCATGATGATAACTTAGCATAATATGTGATCCAAATAAGGAACGTTTGAAAGTGATTAAGTTCGAATCACAGAACGTTGAGCTAAGTTTTGTCCACAGTATCTATCGTCGGATTGATGACAAGTACGCCATGAGGGGGTCCTCGAGGCATGCGGAAGAGAGGGGTGTGAGACGTAAGGTGTTCCGGGACGGTGAGCACACACGTTTACCCAGGTTCGAATCCGCCGGCTTTGGATGGATCCTACTCCTGCTAGCAATCCAGTAATACGGCAGAGCCAGAATATGGGTTACAAGGGTTTCTCATGTGCGAGTTGAGATTGTGGACTATTGAGGTGTGCCCTAAAGGCTCTCCATAGGACGGTTTATATAGATATCCGGCCTAGGGTTTACAGGAGAAATCTATCCGGCTACGACTAAGAGTCGGTTACAGAGTACATCTTGAACTACAAGTAACACTATGGGCCTAAGTCTGTAAGTCTTCTGGGCCTTCCCATAGCCGGACTGGACTCCGTCTCTTCTCCCTGACTGGGCCGCCTATGAAGCAAAGCTCTAACCCAAAGTGGGCCACCCTGGTCAGTGAGGAACTATGAGGATACCCGGAAAGTATATCCCAACATCAGCCCCCGGAAGTCTCCAAGATCCAAAGTCGGATTTATCATTTTCTAGCTTGATCTTCGGCTTGCAGAATCTTGAAGGGTTCCTGAAACTTCACAACAACAAATATGATCTGGGTCTTTAAAAAATAAGTCGGACCTATCAACATGTTACTCGGATTTTCTAGCTTAATTTCAAACTAAGCTGGAACTTGGTTTCTAACGCCACCTGACACTAGTCATGGTCAAGTCACGACATCTGACAGACATCCTGTCAGCACAACCATTGGTGGGTCCGCAGTTTGCGGAACCGAGGCGTCGTTTCAATGCGTACGCGGAGATCGAGGCGACGTAATCATCGCATGGGTCCTTCCTAGTTCCTTCCACGACACGTGGCGGTTTTACAGTGTCATTTGCACGAATCTTGGCGCGGTTAGGTGGATATAAGGGGTGAGGATTCTCCTCCTCCTTTCTTCACCTGGTCCTTCGCTATTTCTTCTCCTCAAAATCTCCCCCGCGCACAGAGCTCCTCTGCTTTCCCCAAAAAATCCCAGCACTGCCCATCTTAGGTCACCGGCGCACCAGAGAAATGGCTTCCTCATCCTCTTCTGGTTTGTCGGCGGCACCGGCGACAGAGGCGGCGACAGAAAAGGAAAGCTTCCGCGGGGTTGGATCTCCTGCGTGCTTGACGACGACAAGCTCCGCGGTGTGGAGATAGAAGGGCTCCTCCGCGCCGGCGACTAGCGGAGCGGCGTCGGGGAGACCATCCCCAACCCGCGTGCTGGTGAGCGGGTACACTTCGGCACCCACCTCGACAGAGGTTTGTCATTTCCTCCCTCAGAATTCTTTTCCGAGGTGATAAATCACTTTAGTGTTCAACTCCACCATCTTCCTCCCAACTCCCTCCTAGAGATGAGCGCCTATGCGGCTTTGTGCGAGGGATTTCTCGGCATTAGGCCGAGTCTTACCTTATTCCGGTACTACTTCCATGTCCAGATAAATTCTATCACCGCCGGTGTTCCTTATATCACTAGTACAATTAGCTTTTTACTTAGACGTGAGCGCGCATATCCTAAGATTCTAGCCAGTGACTCGGTCAAACAATGGCCAGCCACCTTCTTTTATCATAAGGATGTTCCGGCTCCCGGCAAAGCCACTGCTTTGCCGGCTTTCATCGACGGAGCTGCCACGGCCCAACCGTCTTGGGACGAGGCCCCTCCGACTCTTAGTGACGATCTGATCCTCGCTAAGAGGTGGATCAAATATCTGATCAAACACAAAGGACTGAAGGGATCCGACTTGGTCCAATGTTGGGTGTCACGCCGGATCCAACCCCTTCAGTACCATGGAGACCGACTGATGCACTCCATCACGTCTTCCAAAAAGGATTCCCTCCGCATCAGCCCCAGAGCTTATACCACGCAAGGTTATATAAGCCAGATTAAATGGCTGATAAGGGAGCGGATCGAGAGGAGGATCCCGAAGGTTTCTTTGGACATGCACACAACGGAGAACCCCGTAGTGCCGGTAAGCTTCTAACAATAACCCTTTTTATGTGTTTCAATCTTTAAGTTATATCGCAGTACTGATATGTCTTCCTCTTTTCCCCTTGCTGACCTCCCCGAGTCGGAACTTGCTCCACTCGAGGGATATCCTCCAGAGTTTTCTCAGGAGGCGGAATTGGTCCCATTGTCGGACATTGCGCTCAAGAAGCACAAGGCTCCGATAGTGGCTGTTGGCACAAAGGAGGTGCCCGTCGTGAAGAGGTAACTTTCAATCACAACTTCTGCCTTTGTACCTTACTCGAATTTTCTTCCGAGATGTAATGTTTTCCATTCTATTACATTTTCAGAGCTAAGCAGCTCTTCAAGGGTAAGGGGAAGGGAACTTCTTCGAAGTCCCTATGACAGACGAAGCTTACCATAACTTCTCCTGCCGTGGCTCCTCCGACTCCTGCCCCTCAACCTTCCGCAACGCCGGTGATCACTCCTTCTCCGGCTGTCGCAGAAGATCCGTCTCCTTCAATGGAGCCTACGATCCTTGAATCGCAAACTGACATCACCATGAGTGAGTCAGGTATAGATAAGGGTGAACCCTCTTCGGGTAATGATCCCTCGGCAGAAACCTTTGCCCAAAACCTTCTCAGCAATCCGAGACTTGCCAAGTTTGTCCTATCTCAGAAATCTGTAGAAGAGACCAACGGCTGGCCAGGCAGTGCCTGGAGAAAAGAAATCTATCTGCCGAAGAAGAAGTGCAAGAGGCAGAGGACATATAACACTCTGACCTTCTTGAATAAGTGCGTCTTCGCAATGAGAGGATAAGGTCCGATGAGCTTCCAACGGCTCCAGTGACTCCTCTGACTCTAGTCGAGAAGGTTGTTGTGAAAGTGAATGCGAGTTTGGATAAACTTAATCGCGAACAATATGTAAGTCGAAATTCTAACTCCTGTTTTTCCTTTATTTCATATCATATCCTCTAGCCCCCAAGCATGAAGTAGGATATATAATCCGGGTTTATGCTTCCTTAGGATGCCAAAGAATGAACTAGTGTAGCCCCAAGGCTCGTGCTGATATTAGTAAAAATATTAGCCTGAGTCTTTAGTAGACTTATGACTTTGGGTATTCTGACTTACAGAAAGTATATTCCTATAACCAGGATTTGTTGAAAAATGTCTGCGACAAGCGGAGAGAGATTAAAGCTCTTCAACTTAAGAATGATGAGCTCAAAGTTGCCAAGGATGAGGCCAAAGGTAAACATTCCGAGACTCAAACCTTGTCTTTCATGTTTTCATAGTCAAATTTATACTGAACTGTTGTTCTTTTTGACTTATAGCGCTGGTAAAACAGTCCTGCGTTATGATTGAAGAGGCCGGGAACCTCAAAACCTTGGTGGTGGAGAACAAAGAACTTCGCCAAGAGCTGGATAAGCTCAAGGCGGATCATGAGAAGAGCATAGCTCAAGTTTTCGAGTCTTCCTCCATGGCCACTGACAAGCGTGATCGTAAGATTGCTGCTCAGGATCAGAAAATCTCGGACCTCAATAATGAGCTTTTCAGAGAGAAGGACCTTTCCGAGGCGCTCCGGGCTGAACTCCGGAGTCTTCAGGAAGAGAAGACGAAAGTTGACAATGTCATCTTCGGTATGTTCCATCTGTCTAATTTGTCTATTTTCTTCGACTTCTTTCAATGTCAGATTTTCTTAACTGTTTTGTGTATAGGTCCTTTGAACTTGACGGACTCCACCTCCACCGAGCCCCGCACCCACCGGCTTACCCAAGTCGGTGACCTGCTTCATGACTTCCGCCAATCCCTTGAGGATATTGGCGAAGCTCTCAAGATTTCGGATATGCATAGCATGTCGGATTTTTAGGTGCGGGACATGGCGAAGGATATGCCACAACTTGTCCAGGATTGGAACATGTCCTACGCGCGGTCCGCAACACAGAACGCTCTCACCGTGGTCATGAGCATGTCCGACAGCTCCTTCCTCTCCTCCTGCATCATAGATTGCTAGAAACATTTGTATTATTCTGAAAAACATGATGGGTTTGTAAATATGCAGTACTATGATTTTGCTAGTGCTAAGCTTTTGATCTATTCAACACTTTTGGCTTTAATTTTTGTGTGCCTTTAATATTTACATAAGCACTTGTATTTTTTCGCCTATACTTATCGCTTATCTGGCTTTCCGCCTCGTCCCTTTCATGAGCCGGCTAAACCTTCTGTTCAGAAACTTTGCCGAGCAACGGAGCTCAATTGCTAAACCAGTTTAAACTCGGAAACAAAGCCGACTTCCAGTACCAACAATTCACTACTCGGAAAATATCCGCATCCGGCAATTAGACAAATAACCAAAGTATAGACTAGAAACTTTAGATTTATACCCGAAGGTAGCATTTATAGAATCGGAAATCTAAACCAGAACGAACATGAGCATAAAGTACTTTCAAGTATTCTGGGATTTTCGACTATGACATGATCATTCGGAAATAAGATGGTAAAAACTTCTCAGAAAAACTTGAGGTAACCAAAACTTTTATTTCTCACAGAACATGTACATATATATGATTACAAAGAAGGATAAACTAAGAATAAAAGGGACGTAGCTGAGCAATATTCCATGGTCTGTCTAATTCATCCGGATTTGTACTGCCTCCAGCTCTCTTTCTCTTCTTAGTAGCAGGTCTTTCTTTGACTGGCCTCATGTCAATTAAGTAGTACGAACCATTGTGCAATACTCGACTAACCAAGAAGGGCCCTTCCCATACTGGGGAAAGTTTGTGCTTTCTTTGTTGCATAAGCCGGAGAACCAAATCGCCTTTATTGAAAGATCTGTTTCTGACTCTCTGGCTATGAAACTTACGTAACTTCTGATGATAGGCTGTTGATCTCATTTCAGCAACGACACGAACTTCTTCGACTAAGTCGAGATCATTTTGTCGAGAAATCTCGGCATCCTCTTCAATATACGCAGCCACTCTAGGAGAAGTATGAATTAAATCACTAGGAAGAACTGCTTTGTCATAGACCAAGAAGAAAGGTGTGTATCCGGTTGACCTGGTTGGAGTTGTTCGTAAACAACATATTACAGAGGGTAATTCCTCTGCCCAAGCCCCCACAGCACGTCGTAGTGGTGCTTCGAGTCTCGTTTTGAGGCCTTGCAGGATTAAACCATTTGCTCTTTTGAATTGTCCGTTAGCCTGTAGATGTGCGACTGACGCAATGTCAAGCGGGATATTTTGCTCGTTGCAGAATTCAGCCAATTCTCCCATAGAGAAATTACTCCTGTTGTCCGTGATAATGCTATGCGGATAACCATACCGGATTATAACATCCTCGACAAATCTTTTGGCTGTTGCTCCATCACAACTAGTGACGGGTTTAGCCTCAATCCATTTGGTGAACTTATCCACCATCACTAAGAGGTGAGTAAATCCACTTGGAGCCCGTTTAAACGGTCCTACCATGTCAAGCCCCCAGATCGCGAAAGGCCATGTTATAGGTATTGTTCACAGCCGATCAGCCAGAAAATGAGCTTGTTTGGCGTACTTTTGGCAGCCTTTGCACGTCTTGACTAATCGTTCGCAATATGCCTGAGCTGTAAGCCAGAAAAATCCGTGTCTAAAAGCTTTTGCCACTAAACATTTGGCTGCAGCGTGGTGACCACACTCGCCTTCGTGGATTTCTCTTAAGATTTCCACTCCGTCTTCCGGAGATACGCAGCGCTGAAAACCCCCAGAAACACTCCGCTTATAGAGCTCACCCTTAACTATAGTATAAGCTATTTCTCGTCGGACGATCTGCCGGCTCAGAACCTCGTCTTCGGGTAATTTGCCATCTACCAGATAATCTAGGTAGGGTTGAGTCCAGTTAGGAATTACAACCAGAACTGCTATTAGAGGTGAGTCGGATTTGGTCGGATATTCCTCATCTACTCCCTTTATTGAGGGAACTTTGAGGTGCTCTAAAAAAGCGCCATCTGGGACCTCTTTCCATGTAGAGCCTATCCGAGATAATGCATCTGCTTCCTCGTTTTCTGCTCGAGGGATGTGTTGAACCTCAAACCCTTCGAACGATTTAGATAAATCATCCACGACAGCTTTATATGCTGCCATGTGTTTATTTGCATTACAAATATCCGACACTTATTGAGCAACAAGATCCGAATCTCCGTAATGCATCAAACATCGGATGCCAATACCTTTAGCAATCCGGATTCCATGCATCAGTGCTTCATACTCGGCAATATTATTTGTCACTGTGAAGTGGATCTGCAACATGTATAGAAGTTTATCTCCTTGGGGTGATTTGAGCACCACGCCAGCCCCCGAGCCCCCTCGAGCCTTAGACCCATCAAAGTAGAGGGTCCAGTGTTCCGACTTAGGGAGGGTCATATTCTCCTTCGTCTCTGTCCAATCAGCGACAAAGTCAGCAAGGATCTGGGACTTGATTGCTGTCCAAGGTTTATACTCAATATCAAAAGCTGAAAGCTCTATGGCCCATTTGGCGATGCGTCCTATGGCGTCACTATTTTTGATTATATCTCTCATGGGAGCCGTGCTCACCACAGTAATTGGATGCTCCTAAAAATAGTGGCGTAGCTTACGTGATGCGAGAAAAACACTGTAAGCCAACTTTTGATAGTGCGGATATCGCTGTTTTGATTATGTCAGGACCTCGCTGACAAAGTAAGTCGGACGCTGCACCAAGTGTTCATTATTTTTCTCCGGTCTCTCCACCACCATGACGATACTAACGACCTTGTTTGTCGCAGCAAGATAGAGCAACATCGGTTCCTGTGGTTCCAGCGCAGCAAGGATAGGAGCAGATGAGAGTAATTTTTCAGGTCTTGTAGTGCAACTTCAGCTTCGTCGGTCGAAACAAAATCTTTGGTCTTTTTTAGGAGTTTGTATAATGGTGCGGCTCTTTCACCGAGCCGGCTTACAAATCGACTGACCGCATCGATGCAACTAGTTAGTCTTTGTACGTCCTTCAGGCGAGTTGGCCTGGAAATATTGAGTATAGCCTTGATTTTGTCCTGATTCACCTCTATGCCTCTTTGAGACACGATGAAACCTAACAATTTACCGGCTGGTATTCCAAAGAAACATTTCTTCGGGTTAAGCATGATGTTGTATTTTCGTAGATTGGCGAATGTTTCCTCCAAGTCGGAAATCAGCGTTTCCTTCTTTTTGGACATCACCGCAATGTCATCCACGTATGCATGTACATTGCGTCCGAGTTGGTCATGGAGGCAATGCTACATCGTGCGCTGGTAGGTAGCTCCTGCGTTTTTCAGCCCAAAGGGCATCGTAACAAAAGAGAAGGTTCCGAAGGGTGTTATGAATGAAGTTTTGACTTTGTCAGATTCTTTCATCCGGATTTGGTGATAACCGGAGTATGCGTCGAGAAAACAGAGGAGTTCCGAGCCTGCCGTAGAATCGATAACTTGATCAATCCTAGGAAGAGCGAATGGATCTTTTGGACAAGCCTTGTTCAAGGCAGTATAGTCAACGCACATCCTTAAATCAGTGGTGTCCTTTTTAGGGACCATTACAGGATTGGCCGACCACTCAGTGTGGATGACCTCTTCTATGAATCCGGCTAACTCGAGCTGTGCTAGTTCCTTAGCTATTGCCTTATGCTTTTCATCGCCGAAACATCGTAAGGACTGTTTGACGGGTTTAGCGTTCGGGTTTACATTTAAAGAGTGCTCGGCAAGTTCCCTAGGTACTCCGGTCATGTCAGATGGCTGCCATGCGAAGATATCTTGATTTGCTTGGAGGAACTTGACGAGCACGCTTTCCTATGCACTATCTAGGCCTACGCCTATCTGGGTCACCTTGGAGGGGTCATCATCCTTCAACGGCATCTTCTTTGTCTCTTATGATGCCTTGAACTCCGGATTTGGCTTTGTCACCTCCTTCTTCGTTGCGGGCATCTCGGACGGATCTATGCTCTTCTTGATCTCCTGGTACTCCTGGGCGTGCAACACGTCTTCAGCAAAGGCGACATTTCCATCCTCGCACTCTCGCGCTTTCTTCGGGTCTTCCCTGATGGTGATTACGCCGTTGGGACCTGGAATTTTCATCATATTATAAATGTAACACGAACGAGCCATAAAAGCCCAGTAAGCCGGACGTTCGAATATAGCGTGGTACACGCTCTTGAATGGGACCACTTTGAAGGAAAGTGCCTCCATCCGATAATTTTTTGGAGTTCCAAAGGTAACATCCAAAGTGATTTCTCCCAGGGAATTGGCCTGCCTTCCTGGGACAACTCCATGAAAGATCACAGAGCTATGGTTCAGCTGGGTCTCCGAGATCTTCATTCGGCGTAGCGTTTCGACATAGAGAATATTGATACTACTGCCACCGTCCATGAGGGTCTTGGAGAAACCATAACCGCCAATAAGTGGATTGACGATTAAGGCGTATTTTCCTCGCCTGTGCAACTTAGGAGGATGATCAGCGCGGTCAAATGTGATTGCCACTTCTGACCAGTCCAAAAATTGGGGGACAGCCGGAACTGTTGCATTGAGCTCATGTAGAACTTCTTTCTTAACCTTTGCTGGTTGAGATCCAAGGAAGGTGACATAAGTGTCTTTCTTGGTCAGAAATTTTTTCTTCCCTTCCGGCTTGGGATTTGAAGCATCAACTTCCTCCATGTCGGAATCTTCCTTGGTCTCTTTATCTTTTTCGGGATTCTTCTTTCCCTTCTTCCGCTTAGCTTTGTAGCCCGCGGTGTCATCTCTCTTGATGTCGTCATTGAAACGACATTCGACGTTGGTGTGGGATGAGCCCCCATTGGCGTCTAAGTGATGCACACATGGGTTATTGGCAATGTCGGCCCAAGTGTAGGTTTTGCCTGGTTGTTGGTCTCCTCTACCTTGGACTCTCGAAGTCCCACAGCCACGCCCGCGGCCTTCGCCGCGTCCTCCTGGTCCTCCAGACCCGAAAGTTGCAGTGACCACTGCCGTTTCCGCGTTGGGTTTCTCTTCCGAGGTATTTTTGCGCTTCTGAGCTTGTTGCTTTGGTTGTTTTGCCGACTGTGGCACAGCCAGGGCATTGAGTAATCCCTCTGCATCATCGTCAGCATCTGCATACTTGCTCGCTGTTTCTATCATCTATCCCAAATCAGTGACTTTGTCACACTTCAAGCGATGACAAAGTAGACCAATTGGGAGACCTGCAATGAAAGCTTCAATCGCAGTTTGATCATTTACTCCTTCACAGGAGTTCTCGGTGTCGATCCATCATCCGAGGTAATCCCGGCAAGTTTCTCCGGCCTTCTGGGTGCAACGTTGTAGGTCTCCGACCGTATAGGGCTTCCGATATGTGCCTTTGAAATTCTGAAAGAACGCACTTTGTATGTCATACCAGTTGTGTATGGTGTTCTCCGGAAGTTCATTGAGCCATGATCGTGCCGTCTTCCGCAACATAAGTGGGAGATATCGGGTTGCGACCAGGCTGTTTCCGCCTTTGGCGATGCAGCAAGCTTGGAAAAAATCTTGTAGCCAGGTATCTGGCCGAGGAATGCCGTCGTAGGTTTGGATATGTCTTGAGATAGCAAATCCTTCCGGGAATCTTGTAGCTCTGATGCGTGGTCCAAAGCACTTTAGGCCCACGTAGATATCATCATTTTCGTAGCGCCACGCCTCTATGTTGGAGTTGATCATGTGCCTTGCGTCGTTCGGGGATAGAGATCTTCCTGAATGTCGACTGTGGCTGCGGTGCCTTGGAGCCGGACTTCGGCTTCTGCCACCACCTCCTCCGCCACGTCATCCTCCTTGTCCCCCTTGAGAGCCGTTGTGATGACTGCTTGGTGGAGAGGGTGGGGCAGCTGGATTGTTTCCGGCTATTCGCCAACCTCCGTCTGGAGCGTCATTATTCAGGTTCCGAGGAGGGTCTTCACTACGACGAGACCCCTGCCGGCTTGTCCTGGCATGGTTTCCGTCGTTCCTTTGTCCATCGTTCCTACTTCGGTGAGGCTCAGCCGGACGGCTTGCATGTCTAGGAGGTGGCATTTTTTGACGATCCTCCTCTTGACATTTCTCTTTATCTTCTCCCCTTCGATCGTTCGACTCTCGTCGGGGAGGATTCCTCGGATACAGTGCAACAATGGCCTCTTGCTCGGCCGCTGGAGCGACGTTGCTCCATTCACGTGCAGTTCTGTGATGTTGTCCTGATGATCCGGTTCTAGTGTAGTTATCTTCCCGTGACGCTGTTCCGGAACACGCTGGGGCCTTATATCATTCCAGGCTGAGTCCGTGTGGCATTGGTCGGATTCGGAGACCAGTTTTCCACTTCCGGATTTCACAGCCATCTGTTGCTCCAGACCCTTGGTGAGTAGCTTGATGCCCAATCGAACCTGTTCTGGGCCTGGGTTATTTGACAAGATATCTCGAGCTGTGATAGTGTTCTGTACCAGTGTTGGGTACACCATATCTCCTTTGCTGTCAAGATGAGGCATCCCTGGATCTCCTTCAAAGAGGACCCTGTTCACTTCCGGAAATTGACCATCACGTGTGTAACATTTCCGTGTCTTCTGATGCAACCGAGACATGTAATCCTTAGTTGCCATGCGTTTCTTTTCCTCCTTGATGTTTTGGCTTCATCCAGGAGTTGTTGACGACGCGCTTATAGGGCTTGGGCCCTTTCGTCCAACTCTTCAGCAGTAAGTTCTGTAGATGTAGGGATAGGTGTGGTTAATGCAGCATCGATGAGTTTACGCGCACCTTCGGTGATCACGTGTCCATCCACCGATTCTTCTTTTTTCGGCTGTTCTGGGATAAGTGCTCCATCCGAGTCTTCCTCATATTCCTCGGCAATCACCTCCTCTGTCAGAGGTTTTTTTGCCGGGGTCTTGTTCTTCTTGTTCTTCTTCTTTGTCTTCTTGGCAGCGCCGGTAGCAAAGACGGCTTTGGGCCCGTTTCCCGGAGTCAAGCTTTGATCGGTACTTTCGGACATCTAGACTTCGGGATTGTCTCCGACTTCCATGTCATCCTGCGCTTTGGGAGAGTGTTCCCTGGATCCTTCATCCATGGCTTCTCCTTCATCTGCAGCTTTGGAGTTATACTCCTCTTCATATTCCGTGGAGAACTTTCGGAAATCCGCTAACGTCATCGATTCATCCGAGGATGCGGGTACGTCGGCATTTGTTCCAATTGCCTCCACCACAAAGTCAGTGTTGTCTCCAGCATCGGCAGAGCGGATCCGGATCCCACATATCCGACAAAGTGTGACGCGTGCTTCCTGAGGTACTTGCGGCTCTCGCGATCAGCTTCGTTGAAACTTTTGATGGTCTCGAGAATTGCATCTGCGCTTGCGTCTTGCATTATCATACGTCACAGTGTGTACCTTAGGAAAGGCCTGTCTGCCCCAACGTCATCAGAGCCAAAATCAGTGTCGTTGATATGTTCCTCCTGGATTTCGACTTCCGCGGGTGGGTCGATCTGGGATCCGGCCTCTCCAAGGGGATCCACTCCAGATTCGACTTGGACCGCTAGGTCTTCTTCAGGCTCGGATTTCTCCACTATCTTCACAGCTGGTGCGGGCTAGGTGGGATTAGGGTTTTCTGAGATCCGGAACTCTGCCGCCTTTGCGGACAAAGGGGACCCAGAAGATTCTTCTGCCTCTATCATCACCGCTGGGGTGGGTGGGACAAGTTCAGCAAAACTGATGTAAACATCGATCTCGCCAAAAGAGATGATGGTGTAGGCAGTCACAACCTGCCTAGCCGGAATCCAGGTCTCGTCGAGAACAACGAGAGGGACGTCGCTGGCGTAGAGGATGCGACCGACGGTGATCGTCTCGCCAATTCCGATTCTTGCAGATTCCGCTCGGAACACAGATCTAAAGCTCACTTGCCCCATGGTGCGCGCCAACTGTCGTCATATTGATGACAAGTACGCCATGAGGGGGTCCTCGAGGCGTGTGGAAAAGAGGGTGTGAGACGTATGGTGTTCCGGGAAGGTGAGCACACAAGTTTACCCAGGTTCAAATCCGCCGGCTTTGGACGGATCCTACTCCTGCTAGCAATCCAGTAATACGGCAGAGCCGGAATATGGGTTACAAGGGTTTCTCCTATGCGAGTTGAGATTGTAGACTATTGAGGTGTGCCCTAAAGGCTCTCCCTAGGATGGTTTATATAGATATCCGGCCTAGGGTTTAGTGGAGAAATCTATCCGGCTACGACTAAGAGTCGGTTACAGAGTATATCTTGAACTACAAGTAACACTATGGGCCTAAGTCGGTAAGTCTTCTAGGCCTTCCCGTAGCCGGACTAGACTCCGTCTCTTCTCCCTGACTGGGCCGCCCGTGAAGCAAAGCTCTAACCTGAAGTGGGCCACCATGGTCAGTGAGGAACTGTGAGGATACCCGGAAAGTATATCCCCAACAATATCTAAATAGAGAACTGTAGACATATTTTCCAAATCCATAAAGGATGACATATCTTAAAGCATAAAGGGTTATGTTATAAGGTAATATGTTGGAAACTCCCGTAGATACTGATTAAAGTTAAGTAGGAAGAAAGGTGAACAAAACATCGAAAGTTGCACAGAGTGCACTAGTGTTTCGATGAATACATTTATAATAATAGATAAGGGTACCATCTAAAGTGTTGTATAATGTTATGGCGGGGCTAGTTCGCTTTTAACGTAGAATGATGTGTCCTAGGGCATAATACCCATGAGAAATCCCTCGAGGTTGATCTAACGTCACTGTAGGCTCCTGGAATCAGGCCTCATTCTGCTGCCATAACGATGATGCATACACACAGATGCTATCATGTGATGATAAAGTATTAATGTCAATTAAGGTGACATTAGTAAGTTGCAAAGGATTTGGGACTGTAAAGTACAGACCCAAGACTCAACCTCTTCTATGAGCAAGCATGTTCAGGGTACCGGGTATATGGTGCCAAAGATTGAGAACAAATGCAGCTAGTGTATTTGTACTCTAGTGCAAATGGGAGACTGTTGGAAATATGCCCTAGAGACAAATAGTAGTAAGGACTATTATCATATTTCATATAGTTTATGATTAAGTTTTATATCATGCTATAACTGTATTGAGTGGAAACATCAATACACGTGTGATATACAAACAACCAAGGGTTCCCAGTGAAACTCTAGTCACTGGTTCATTGGTCAACAAATGATCATGTTTCCTGATCATGTGGCATTTATGCCAGTTGGAAATGAGGTCATCTCATTCTGAGAATGAGATGATGAACCAACACCCAACCTAAACATCGTGACCCGATCATGTCATGAAGTTCAAGTTACGATGATTAGAAATGGATCCTCGTAGACTATTCCTTAGACCGTGAGGCTATATCAATCATTGTCTCCTGAGAGTGCTTTGATATCATCAAACGCCATCTGGTAATACGGTGGTTATAAAGGTGTGTTCAGGTACTCGGAGGAAAGGATTGAGGCAATATATGTCAACAGCAGGATTTGTCCGTCCATGTGACGAGAAGATACTCAAGGGCCCATTCGGAGGAGTTATATCCAATAGTTGCGCAACGTGTGATTTGATCACGGGGATATCACTTGTCGGAACGAGTCAAGTAGCATTGTTTAGTAACAAGATTGAACACGCCATGGTGATATCATTGATCAGATCTCGGGCAATGCAAGTATCGAATGACAACGGGAATAAGACACGACTGTCCCGGTTCAAACGACAAAATATCTTCGTGGAACGCACAAGGGTCACATGGCCATCTAGGTCCCTCTGTCGATCATTGGTGCCATGTCTGGAGTGTTCCTGAACTTTGGGGTATCACGCTTAAGGGCTTTATGATGCTTAGAGAGTGTTTATAGGATCGGTAGAATCACCGAAGAAGAGTAGGGAGAAAACCGGAAGGGTTTCGGTAAATCTGGAGGATGTCCGGAGTGGAGGTGGAAGGTGTTCCATAGCCACGGAGATTGAATAATGTGTGAATGAATGTTAAATGTTGATTTAATCATTTATTCATAATTATTTAATAAAGAGAAAAATCAATTTAATGGTCAAAGGCTTAATGGGCCAATTTCTAGAGGAAGAGGGCCCATTAGGGGAAAGGAGAGAGGGAGAAGGGGCCAAGGGGGTGGCCGGTCCCCTAGTGGGCCAGCCCCCCGCGCGGGGCCCATCGGCCACCCCTTCCCCCTTCCTCTCCTTTAGTCCCACCCCGGGACTTTGAGGGAGGGTGTACCCCCTCCTCCCCCTATATATAGTGGGGTATTTGGCCAAGATAAATACACCAATAATCAATAAAGGTCTCCCCACTTTTGGGAGGACCTCTAATTGATATTTTCTCTCTCCCCCTCTCTCTCTCGTGACCGTGGTCCCAAGTCTGGACTGCGCGAGCGAGAGACATCTTCACCGCGAAGCGCCGTCGCGCTGCGGGATTCGGATCCGGGAGCTCTACTTTCGCAACTGCTGCTGGATCAAGGAAGCGGGAGTCATCTTCAGGCACCGGACGTGTGTAAATCCCCGCGAGGTGTCGCACTTGAGGCACTCAAGTTGTTGGAGCGAAGGAGCGCAAGGACTTCATCACGACCTTGAGGTCGGCTTCGGCTCGTCTACATCAACCACACTCTCATGAGCATTGACAACGCTTTTCGGTCTTTAAGGGTAAGTTCGCAAAAAGCCCCTCCCGTTACTGTATTACTAATAGATAGGTCCTGGCAGCTTCAGGGGTTCGGGGACGTAGAGTAAAATTTATTGTTTTCATACGTGGAACCCCAACAATAATGATGTTTGAGATGGGAATCACTACATTAAAGCCAAAGATAGGAGATTTCCAACAACCCAAATAAACCAGGAGTCGTGAAGTGTAGACTCATGGCCCAAGATATCTCGAGCTCGTTGGGGAACCCCAAGAGGAAGGTATGATGAGCACAACAGCAAGTTTCCCTCAGTTATGAAACCAAGGTTATCGAACCAGTAGGAGCAAGGAAACACCTCCAAGGTGTTGTTGCCAACTTGGAATCCTGCACAACACAACCACAAAATTTTGCTCCCAACTTACAGTGAGGTTGTCAATCTCACCGGTTTTGCTGAAAACAAAGGATTAAACGTATTGTGTGGAAGAAAGTAAAAGCTTGCAGAAAGTAAACGGAAAGCAGTAAACATTTGTAGATGATGATAAAAGAAAGGACCGGGGTCCATAGTTCACTAGTGGTGGCTCTCCTTAAGATAGATGACATGTTGGGTGAAAAAATTACAGCGGGGCAATTGACAAACATCGAGAAAGCATACATGCATATACTAATCATCTTGACTCCTATGAGATTTGATTGGGCATTACAACATTATACATAGACCGTAATCCAACTGCATCTATGACTCATAATCCACCTTCAGGTTATTATCCGAACCCCCTCTAGTATTAAGTTGCAAGCAACAGATAATTGCATCACGCATTGCGTGTAAAGTAAACAATACGATTGTTCTATGAACAAGGGATTGCTGTTTTCTCCCTAGTCGCAACAACACATCTAGTACCTTAGATATTTCTGTCACTTTCCTAGATTAGTAGAGGCATGAACCTCCGCGCGGCCAGGTGGTGTGGAGGCCCCCTGGCCCCTCTCCGTCTTGTATTCTGGCTCCTTGTGTCCCTCGGTGAAAACTGACTTTGGCTTTTGTCCCGTCCAATTCCGAAAATATTCATTTTCCGACTTTCCTGGAACCAAAAATAGTAGAAAACAGGCAGCTGGCACTGTGTCTCTTGTTAATAGGTTAGTCTAAGAAAGTGTATAGAAAGTACTCCAAAGTTGGAACAAAACATAAGAAAGTAGATAAAACCAAGCATAGAACATCAAAAATTATGGATACGTTAGCAACGTATCAGGTATTAGCTCCGGCTCGTCTATATAATACACGCTCCCCCGAGCGTTGACAACGCTTTTTGGTCTTCAAGGGTAAGTCCGCTCCCACGTTACTGCATTACTAATAGATAGGTCCTAGCAACTAGGGTTCTAGGCGTAGGGAATTTTTTATTGTTTTCATGCGCGAACCCCTACAAGACGATCCTGCCGAAATCCGAGTGCCTACCCTGGCCGCCAAATTGCCTCGGTCTCGATGGCGCTTGCGCTGCCAAATGCGAACGGGCCTGGACATTTTTGCCTAGGATGCCCGCTGTCTCCGCCACCCGAACCAGAGGCAGCAGACGCTCCACGTCCTGGATCTCCGTTGGCCATGGCCGCCGAACGACTGTCGACGGTTGGGGAATCGGGGTGGGCAGCAGGACGTCAATCATTGGGTGCGGACAAGGCTTTCAGGAGCGATGGGAAGGTGCAGATGGATTCCAGTTTGCTGGTTGGTTGTTGAGAGGCTGAGTCTGTGGCTGAGTCCAATTGCTGCCTCGCTAGACAACACGACCCAAGCCAAAGGTCCATTCACGGCTGACGAATTTTGTCCACGACCGATCTGAGTTTTTTGTTTGACTCCCATGTCCCGCTCGAGGCGCGTAGACATGAAGCCAAGGCGAGCGCCAGGTGATAGGGGCACTGTGTCCGACCATGGTACCATTCACCTTATAAGGTCAGCGACTCCTAAGTCTCCACCCGAATCTATGATTTGATTGGACACTCGGGGGCTACTGACATAGTTATGCCCTACAAGCGTTCATCCTTGGCCTATCCGGTGCAGCCTAGCTAGAGGCCCACGTGACGATCTACTGAGATTCCTGAAAGCATATGAAGATTCGAGTGAAACCAAGCCCATGGTGGCATCGAATCCTTGACGGACAAGACAAAGGCTAGATAGGAAACCTTTAGGGTTATGCTCTCAACTTGTAACCGACTCGGACGGTGCCCGAGACCTAGCCTCCTCATATAAAGGCTAGGAGGGACCACCGGGGAGGGCATCGAAACTCTGACCATATACACGCCAGATCTAATCTACGCAACCATAGCCATCTCGGTGCCATTGTAACCTTCGATTTCTCCATCAATCAAGAAAATACAAGTAGGAGTAGGGTTTTCCCTCCCGGAGCCTGAACCTAGGTAAACTCTTGTCCCCTTATTTGTCTATTAGCCAACGAAGTCTCTAGCGCATACCTCTTCCTCGAAAACCCAAGTCCATAAACCATGGGAATTAACGTGATCACCCATGCCAGTAAGTACCAACCATGCTAGTGATAATACGCTTATAATTAATAACATGGCATATTTGTTGTGGTTCGTAGTCACTTTCATATACATGCACATGTTCCAATCATTGGAGTATAGTTACAACACCAACTGCCACCTTATGGTTACTCGATACCAATTTCCTTACCGAAACATCTATAAATAACTTTTGTCTTCTCCTTTCCCATTCATGCATGCATTCCATATAATATAGATTCGTCCAATTCTGATGGAAATGCTAATGAAGCAGCTACATGAATATCTTCGGCAATGTGAAATGTTTCCATATTTTAATGTATGCGTTTCAATTTTTATTTCCTTATGTTGGAATGAGCATGGAGGTAATGGGAGTTTGATATCCTATATCCTCACCAAGGGCACTTCGCTACATGAGACTGATTGTATTATTAAGAAGTTAGTTGGGTGTAGATAGTTCCAAGAAATTACTTTATCAGTGTATCTTATGTGAGTTTCTTTTGAAGGAGACAAATGTATTCAAACCGGTTAATTTTTGTGTTAACTCTGCTCGGAGAAGAAAAGATGGGTCTGGAACAAAACGAAATAATCTCTCTCCTTCCTGTTATAATCATTTGGTGTGTCCAAAATATTGAAGATGGGGGAATTTGTATGTGTTGCTTCTTGGTGTGTGATGTATCTACTTTTAATTGCTTGGAACAGAACCAATATGTTGGTTAGCTTCTTCCCGATGGCGCTTTGTATCAGCGAGAAACATGTATCGATCCTATTATAGACGCTACTTTCTAACCACTTTCCACTACAATGGATGGTATTTGGAGACAAACTTGAATTAAGGTGACCAATATCCTACAAGATAACTTTATTTACCCACAATAGTGTTCTCTAAGGAGTGGAACCTTATTTGTGTTTTAGCTTAGTGTCCAATTTTCATTGCAAGAAGAACTAACAACTCTTTCGCTGACACATTGGTGTGGCGTCATGTGTAGATCGACGATCTTCCAGATGTTACTGTTTATCCTTTTAATTTTAATTTTACATTGTTCCAGATAGTATACAAATCAAAGGAAGGAGTAGGATTTAAAAAAAAGAGGAAGGAGTAAATTTTTTGCCCAGTAGCATTTGGTGATCCGAGCATCCTTACGACCAAAAAAAGACAGTGCTCCCAAAAATATGATCGCGAGACATAGAGATTTTAACCCGGGACAAAAATGGGATATGCAAAAAAATTGACAATACCAATATAATCACAATGAACTCATCATACACCACCATTACTGAATGTTGTTGACAAGAAGGTCAGAATCAAAGGTATTGACAATTAACGGTCACATGGAAGATGCAGCATCATACAAACAAAAATAACACAGCAGAAATAGGAGGTAAAATCACCTTCCAAGTACTCCCGTCAGGGGTGCGGCATCAAACTATTTCACCTTGAATAGCACACCCTATCTAACATGACATACTTTTTTCATAGATGTCCTCCAGAAGTAAACTAGAACAAGCGAAACATTAATTTTTGGTAACATAAAAATGGTAGCGTGTCCTAGGGATTCACCGGTAATTTTGGATTATCTTAGAAAGGGAGGAGTATGTGCCAACACCAGCACAACAGAGACCCATGGCAATGATGAACACACATAGTACTATCTGCAAGAGAAAACGTGCATCGCTCATTACAGGTTATCTTCAGATATTTGAACTTTAAATCTACTGTAAAAAATCTGATAATATGCCTGATCAGGAACATGATAAATAAATAAATATATGATTTAGTCAAGCATTTGAATTTGGAGAGAAGGAAGGTAGGTGAGTTCCCAAAAGAATATGCGTGTTATTTGAGTGAAGTAAAAACCGTGATGCAAAAAAGCCGTTTAATTGTTTGAAGATGGAAAATGTATGTGGATTTTAATTTCTGGATCAAGAATACATGCATTTCAATCCTAAGCTATCCCATATATGCACCACTTCTATTTTTCGTCAGATGTCATGTTTGGTGTCATGATATAATATTTTCATCAATAGGACATTTGTAAGAACTTGATAATTTATTGCGCAAACTAAAAAACATTTATACCTGAGACCAAGTCACTGTACTCCTCAGGATGGCTAAAAAACATGCACATGGAAGAATATACGCCTAAAAAGCATTGTATATTAGCCACAGCAGTCGACATAGGAATGTGGAATGTCACTTAAATTAAGAAGAAAAACTTACCACAAACATGGTGAGAAGAGACCCAACTAGGGACATCACAAGTCCTATAAAGGTCAACAAAATCGGTTAAATCAGAAAAAAATCTAATAAATGAGAAGAAATACTAATTTTGAAGCAAACTTACCAAAGAATGGAACAGATAGAGCAACGACAAGGGAAGATAAAACCAGTGCTGATCTAAGCATAATTATGTTCGGGTACGTCTGTCGATTTGGAGGCAGCAGCTCTTCCAAACTCAGGGCAAGAGGAGTCATAGTAAGTGCATATTTGGTTATTGGATTTGTTACCTGAAAGAAAATGCAGAAGCATACACCATCAGCATGATGCAGTTTTGCACCAGAAAAGGAAACCAGTATTCTTAGTAAGAAGCTATAAAAGATGTTAGAGAGAGTAAAATTATGTATTCTATCTAGAAATGCACCATTTCCTACTCCACTAATTTAATCAAGAACAATTACCGTTGTCCAGACAGCAATCTTGGAAGACACAAGATTTGGGGGCAGGTTCAGCGTGAACTGAGACTCAGTGGATTCACCAAACATTATGTACCCCATAACCGCAGCACCGGCGAACAAAACCGTAGATAGTGCAATGCTGACAACAGACACAAACACAGCCTGAGATCATATATATCACCAAAAGGAAAAGTTGTGGTTACATACAGTGGTTCTGGTGCGGTTACCAAGTGAAAAGAACAGCATTGAACTGGTTGCGTTTCTTCAGAGAAGAGTAGATGTTAGGGAACACCCCATGCCCGGAGTAGCAGTACCCATACAAGCCAATGGCAATGGGGATCCCAGGGAGATTCAGTGCCGTCCCTTCACTCTTGTTGATACCAACATGGTCAACAAGCCCTGCCCAGAAGAGGCATGCGACGATGACGATCGACGCGACGACTCCCCCAGCTGCAAAATTCAAAATCACAAGACGAGATCATACATATGGTCAATTGAAATAAAGAAGCAGAAGGTGAGTGAATTGATACCTGAAATGAAGCTTAGACAACTGAGATCGCGAAGCCAAGTTGTTGGCATGACAATAAGCGCAGTCAGGATTGCGAATACCACATGGGAGTCCAGGGTGAATCCCCCTATGGTTAGGTGTGCATTGGGGAACAACTTTGATAGGTTGTCACTCTCTAGTATGAGATACTCAATGCAGCAGGCCTGCATGGAGAGATTAGGAGCCGTTACAGGAGGCATTAATATGATTATGAACAGGGACATTGTTCAAGTTAAGCATTTGTGTTGTGAAAAATACTATAGTTCAGAGAAAAAGTTAAATTTTTATGCTGATTCGAGCAGCACTGTCATGCGCACCGTTAACAGAGAATATAGTATGGTCTAAAAAAGCAGAGCATATAGTATTTTTTTTAGGGAAAAACAGAGCATATAGTATGTTCAAGAAATGTTTCTAAATAATGAAACATTAAGCCAAGATATAGCAAGTCTTGATAATTCAGATGGTTCAGAAGAAGTACTTACATAGAGTTCCATGTACAGGATTATCTGCATAGAAGGTGGCAAAAAATAGAGTGACAATAGTTAGCACATAATCCTCCACTATGGCAACATACTGAAATGAAAAACATTCAGATTTGGATACAACTTACCGATATGACGATGCGGCCAGGAGTACCGAAGGCAGCCTGTCCGATGTCTGGGTAGGTCTCGATGCCTTCCTTGCTGTCCAGGCAGCGCCGGAGGAGCACGCCGGTGTACCATGCCAGAACGGCGAGCACGGCCAGTATCACCAGCCCAAGCCAGCCACCTTGCCTGACGGCATAAGGTGTTGACAGGATCCCCACACCACACAAGACATTCACTCCTGCAAGCGACAAGCCCTGAATCAAGATTCAGAAATTCTAAATGGCACAGTAAAAGTTGATGATGGAAGCATATCAAGCATAGTGCCCAAATTATGCAGTTAGCATTCGTTGCTCAAAACTTACAAGCTGCAACATTGTCTTAATCCTTAAAAAAGACAATGATGCCATGGTATCGAACAAACAAATGTAGCTAGACAGAGACGTCTTGTGAAATAATGGTATTGACACTGACAGTTCCACATGCACATGACCAGATAGATGCCAAACACCTGAGCTTTTTAAGCATGTCATCAGTAGATTCTATGATTTGATTACGACAAGGTTCATCTTTCTCCTGTCAGATCTTAATCAATATGCCTGGGCGCAATCATAGTCCAATCAATAATATTGTTTGTGACCATGTTCCATCACTATGCTGTACTGACCCATCAACCATGTGATGCATGTCTACATCTTACAAAGATGACCAGAATCTGCTGAGCTAATAGTAGGAAATTTTGGCTGTTATATTAACACTGTGGCTGCTTAGTGGAAATGGCGAACAGTATCTGTACACTGCACCTTGGTGTTAGGCTGTCAGCATGTGGGGTGTGTGTGCGTACAGGTTCAGGTTCAGCAAATATGGCATCAGTTTTGTCATATTATGCAGGCTGTCCAAAGTGAGCATCCTAGGTTGCATTTGGATATGAACTATGTAGTACAGTACTAGTTAACTGTTGGACTACATGGCTCCATGTTAACTTGATTATCTAGTGTACAGTACAGCTATTTTTCTATATTTTTTTTCAGAGAAAGTCATATATCTGAAACCAGTTCATATAGAAATGTCCTTATAAAGTAAAGGAATAAAACACATGGCCTTAAAAAGTTCAGCAGCATCTTACTTCTGCATCCCTTGACCGGTTTACCAAGTCAACATAAACTCCATTTTATCGAAAACTTTGGGATACAATGATAGTTGTTTTTTAGAGGAGTATAATCATAATTTCTGTTAATGGTACTGCACAAATTGTTTAATCATTTATATGCTTTTTGTGAGTGTGAGAGAGTAAACATTTTTTTATCATTTTTTGACAAAATTAATTACAAGCCAGCTACTGACTGAATTTTGTGTTTTTCGTTAGATGAAACTACAGATAGCAAAAAAAATAAAAAACTACAGATAGCAATGCCTACCATTCATGACCCCCTGGGTGTAGGAGCACTGACGGTAGGGCCCCACATCATGGCCGACACCCACCGGCTTCTGGTCCTCGGGGATCTTGAACAGAGACGACGCCTTCCTCGACGGCGGCAGGTACTGATGTGAGCTCTTCCTGGCGTCGTCATGGTCCTCACCATCGGCGGTGGCGACGGCGGTCGGCAGGAGCGGCTTGACGATCTCCGGCACCGGCTTCCCCCGGAAGGAGCCGGAGAGCCTGGCGAGCGAGGGCGTTCCAAGGAACCCGCTCAGGCTGGGGGACTGCACGCTGCTGTACATGTCCATCGACTGCCTGCAGAAGGAGATCAAAATTGCTGTCTGTTTACTGAATGTACACCCGTTCCCATGGTGGATCGAGTAAAGAAAAAAGATTGTGGAGGTTGCAAACGATCGAACACTATGATCGAGAATCAGGTAAATAAATCATAAATGGTGCGCAAATAGATAAGTATGCTAAGATCGATAAATCTGAGTTAAGTTTAAGTAGATAAAAAAAATATCTGATGCCCTGCTGGTTCATTATCTATCTGTTCGTTGAGATTTTTTTTTTTTGAACTGTGCTCGTTGAGATTTGGACGCATAGAACCATTTCTGGATGACGAATTTGCCACGTCGGCAAACCGGCTGATGAGCGCCCTGGACCCACATGTGGTAAACGAACAAAAAAAATCCGCAGGGCCCACACGTCAACGGGTCTACAGGCCATCACACGCTCGTCTGCGCGCTCGGCCCTCCCGTAGAAACACTAGCGGGCCATCGTCGATCCACCTTCATTGGATTGGATCGACTAGCTAGCTAGCTCTGGATGCAGCTGCACGAACGCCGAGCCATGTACGTACCTGTAGCTCTGCGGCCACTGGTGGCTGCTGTAGGAGCTGGGGTGGCCGGCGGCGGCCGGACCTCGCGGGCTGCCGCACGACGACGACCCGTCCGACTCCTCGTCGTCGTCGCGCCCCCCGGCCTCCACGGCCTCCTCCTCGTCGTCGTCGTCACTGTCCATGACGAAGCTCCGGTCGGATAAGGACGAGTTCCTCATCGCCGCACGCGCCCTCTTTGCTCAATGCAAATTAATGGAGTAATCCACGGAGGAGAGGGAGATAGTAAAGTGTGAGGAGGAGATGGATCGAGCGAGCGGTTGCGGAACGTGTTTATATGCAACGACGACGGTGATCGATGTGGCCGACGTGGGACTGAATATACAGGCAGGTCCCTGGTTTGTCTCGCTGACAGGTTGGTCCGGCCATGAGCTAGCACATGTCAATGACATCGAATATACTCCCTTCACCTCCAAATAGATGTCTAGGTTTGATAAAATTTAGATGAATCTATATAATAATAGTGTCTAGGTTCATCAAAATTTTGACAATGTAAGATATCTATTTTTTTTTTGCGAAAACGTAAAAGCCTTGCGTTTCGATTCATTGATAGGTAAAAGAGAGTTGTGCACATACAATATACACAAGCTCCGTAGAGCTAACACCCATACAATTCAACCCACTAGGTCTAGGTTTTGAGACGGAGAAAGTACTATTAGTACAAAAGGCCGACGTACTTATATATCGTGGCCGAAGGGAAACGGGACTCGTTACAATCTGCCTGGTGAGTAGTAATGCCTCCGTTTCAAAGGTTAAATCTTTTTTTCTTTGAAACGTTAAGCTACGGATAGTTTGATCAAATTTTTCTAAAAACAATCATCAACCCACGCAAAGAGCATGGATTTCATATTGTAAATATTAGTATTTTTCTAAAAATTTGGTCAAACTTCATAGTTTGACATTTTTAGAACGAAGAGAGTAGTAATATTATTATTATTTATGTACTGGCTTATTTTGAAGTGCTCACTGTACACAACTACACAATGGTGATTTGATTTCTATGTGTGCACGAAACATACTACTCCCTCTGATTAAATTACTTGACTCGGGTTTGCATAGATTCGGATGTATCTAGTCCTATAACATGTCTAAATACATCTGAATCTAGGCAAATTCGAGTCAAATTAATTTGGATCGAAGGCCGTACTTCGTTTCTTGTTACAATCGTTGCGAAATTGAGCTCGAAGAAGAGTGCATTTCATCGTGCCATAAAATGTATGTGTCGTCCAGCGTATGAAACGACGGCTGCCGGCCAGGATAGAAAGTGCCCTTTGCGTCTACCGATAGGGTGGGTTTGCGTTTTGTTCCGTGATCGTTACGGCCGGATGGATGGATGTTTTTCTCTCTACTACTGTACAGTTGCTATGCACTGGTCCTCATAGCCCGGATGGATGGATGGATGGATATCTGTGGGGCGCGACGTACGCAAAAAACCGCAGAGGAAGGAACCTTCTCTGCCGTCGAAAGGCCGCGCCGGATCTCCGATCTATCAGCCCTCATGCATGTCATTCTCGCAGTCACCTTCATTGGATTGGATCGACTTGCTAGCTAGCTAGATCGACGATCATGTGTGCTGACTCACACGGCTAGTATCCCTCACAACCTGTCAATGATTAGCCTAAACCAGTGGATGAATCAACTGACGACTACTGATTCATGTACTACTAATTAAGAAGGAGAGTTCACAAAGATAATAATACCTGGGATGGGAACAAACCGTCTGAACAGTGTTCTACGAAGCTGTGTGTATGTATGGCTTCACGTGGTGCGTTGCTACTCCTACACATGCATGCACTCCTTGTGATCGTCGTTTCTGTTAATCTTATCTCTTCTACGACTTCAGACAACAGCACTGCTAACAATATGCACGCATCCATGGACGTGATACAGTAGGCACGATATAGGCCCACCAGTCAGTGACACGTGAAAGATGATGTCGTCCATACCAGCTTCTCTGGCCGCATGCTCCACAGCTCCATCGTTGGTTCCAACAGTTTCCCAAGACGATGGCTCCAGGCTCCCCCCGCTACAGTTCCCCTCCGAGCCATCCCGCGCGCCGGGCCGATCCAAAGCCAACCTCGCTGGCATTGCCGGTCGAGGGAGGCGGAGGAGAGGTGCCAGCGCATGTAGATTAGCATGTAGCTGTAGATCGCGGCAGTCTGCCGGTAGTTGGAGTAGGGCTCAAGCTCTCTGCAGCTGGATCTTAGGCATCTCGTTTGATCTCTCCGGCGGCAGCGCTCCGTTGGTTGGTGAGCGCGGCAGCGGACATGATCCCGAGGATCTCCGCAATAAAGCTGCTGGGTGGGCTTCCCTCCTTGCTGGCGCCTCCCTGGGCCCTCTCAGGCTGGCCCATACTTATACAGGGCCCAGGTGCAAAATGACAGCAAGGGCCCCTGTTCACACAAAACTACTAACACAATATATTTCAAGCTAAAAAACCTTCATATTTCATTAACAAAGTAATATTCAGTACTAGCATGGATCCATGATCTTTTGACTCTTGTCATACTAATCTTTTGACTCTAAACTAACATTATTTATCTCGATCAAGCGGACTAATCATTGAAGGAATGTCATTTGTTCCTAATGGCTAACATCTAGAGTATAATAAAAAATTATGGCCGTTTTAGGAATTTGGGGAGGACTCGAGGAGACGAGTCATCTCGTATGGTACTGGTTACTGGGGGGTCGAGAGATTAGATGAGAAGAGCATGCACACATGCACGATTGGTGCTTTTTTTCTGAGCAATTGATCCATTCGCTAGGTGTGCTCCCGTATATGCTGTTCTAGGTGGGCTGCACATGGGCCTATTTTTTAATGCCTAAAACCCAGAAATTTCAACTACTAGTGGTAATACTACTACCTAGGCCAGGGCCCCTGGCTTGCGGGGGCCCAGTGCGGGCGCACCTTTGGCCCAGCTTGTGGGCCGGCCCTGGGCCCTCTTTTCCCACCGGCCGGCCATGGCGGCGGGGGATGGGAGTTTGGGCGCGCGCGGCGGCTGTCGAGAGGGAGTCCCGCTGCTTGGGCTGCGTGCTTGCTGCTGCTGCTAGTTGTCATGGGTCCCGCTTTGGCCGGCCGTGGTGGCGGGGGATGGGGGTCTGGTTCTGCGGTGCGGTTGTCTTGCGCGCTGCCGGCGAGTTACTCCCGTGTGCTGTCGAGTGGCAGCGGGAGGTCGCGGAGCCTCCTTCTTCTTCATGCTCCCATGGATGGAGGCTGCAGAAGGAGGTGTGGTTCTTGCGGCTCGTTCATAAAGCTCGCCGATCTCTTTGCTCCATTGATGGCGGTTTGCCCTTCCTCCCTCTACCGGCCTGTCGTGGTGGCGAGGGTTAGTAGGGAGATGGGCCTGACGCCGAAGATGTGGCTGGAGTCGGTTGTTGGTGAAGCTGTGCCCACGAGATTATCTTCGCAGTGGTCCTTTGGTGGCGGTGCCGTCGGGCCACTGCCCGTTCTGGTCGAAAGGCGACCCTGGGGTTCAACCTCCATCGGAGGTCCTTCTTCGAAGCGTCACGTCGGTGCTCGACGCCTCGCAGTCAGCAAGTGGATAGTGGAGCCTCACGAGCAAGAGCCTCCCATGAGCGTCACCTTCTCCGCGGATTGCAAGGTGGCCGGCGGTGCTGCTTCGTCTCTGGATAGTGGAGCGTCACGAGCAAGAGCCTCCCATGACCTCGCCGTTGGCTGGAGGTCGCCGGAGTATGGTGGCGGAGGCGCGCGAGGGCTTGATTGCTTTTTATCTTTTAGCCCTAGGGTGTTTTTTGTTAGTGAGAGGCCCTTTTCAGTTTTATCTAGTTTTGCTAGGATGCTTTATGCAAAGGGCCTTTCTGTAATTTGTACCCGCCACGTGGTTTAATGTGCAGCTTCTAGGTCTTCTGGCCCCTGTTTCCCATTCAAAAAAAAAGACGATGGCTCCCAATGTTTTCATCACATCATGCACTCATATACTGTACGGCCATATACAGATTGTATGATCGAGGAAGCCATCGTAGACGAGGACTCCTGTTTTGGAGTATCCAACCAATAGTGCCTCAAAAAATAAGAAGCCACCACCAATGTACCACTTCTGGCTGTTTTCCGTAGAAACTTGTGTTGATACAGCTTCAAATTACTATCTATCAATTAAATGTTATAGATATATATGTTTTCTACATTTTTTAGCGAGTGAGGAATTAGGGTTTAGGGAGGTGGAGCTGGAAATTGTCTTAAAAAAAGAAGGGATCCCTAAAATATCGGGTTGGCTCACTTCGCCCACCCCGATCAAGAGACCACTTCTCTCCTAAAATATGTCATCTCATGTGTGGGAACTTAAAAAAAATACAGGGCCCACTTTGTTTTTCGTGTCAGAACTTTGAATAATAATTTAGTCAACAAAATATGAGTTAGAAGTCATTTGAAATGTGCATCCAATGGCCTACTTTTTATATCACATTTTGTTCATATAAATAATGGTCAAAGTTAGACCCAAAAATATAAAGTGAAATTGTATTTACAGATGGAGGAGTATGTTAAGCACCAAGTAATTCTAATTAGAAATTAATGAATACGGACTGTGCAATGTTTTAGTTTGATAGACGTATTAATTCACATGAATGAAAAGGACGACTGAAATTTGTTGAGATGCAAATGCAGGACCACCAATCTATTGCAATTGGTTTTAATGACCGAAAGCTATTACATCGGCTACTTCTAGTCAATTCATATAATGATGAGCAAACACACAATGAAGATGATGAGATCAAGCCTATAAGTAAAGAGATTGTTCGAGAGCGTATTGAAGATATGCCTTGAAGGCATGAGTTCCAAATGAATCCACATCAAATTAAGCACTAGGGAGAAATAGGGAGATTCAAAGATTGGTACATACAAAAACCAAAATGACAAAAACTATAATAAATACAAGGATAAGACACCAAAAGTCACTTTCACGGATTTATTCAAAACATATCGAAAGGAGAGTGAAGAAAAAATTGCTTATCGACCAAGTAATGCAAAAGCATAAAGGTAACTTCCAAAGCAAAAGTCTAAAGACAGAAATTGGTGAAAAGAGATATTTAATGCAACAAGTTCCTATCCTATTTTTGGCAACCAATGCCAATGTCAGGTATGTTGGGTTTCGCAGAAGAAAACAAAATATTTCCTAACAACGATAACGATATAGCCAAGATCTATACTATACAGATGTAACGTAACGGAGGGATTCAGTGTTCATACCCTTGAAGACCGAAAAGATATTCACGTTCCAATGAACGTTGATGATGTAGTCATACGACGACGCTGACCTCAAGGTCATGTAGTCGTATAAGCGATGAGTGCTACAACCGGAAACACTATCATAGTTCCACGTGTCCGGTATAGACGACGTCCCCCGAGCTCTAGTCCAGCGAAACAGAGGAAGAAGAAAGATCCGGACCGAGGATCCAACAACACGACGGTGTGCGTATGATGGAGATTTGAAATCCCGTATGCACGTTCCCATATTCTGGAACTACACATGAGAAGGAGAGAGAGGGAGAGAAGCCAAAAGTCAAGGGGATGAATAAGGGGAGGGGTCTCCTCCCCTTTATATAGAAGGGGGAGGGGGAGGTGCCCACTAGGGACACCTCCACCTGGAGTGGGCCTACCCTAGGGTGCCACCCCCTTCCTTGGGCTGCCCGCCACCTTGGGATGTGGGGCGCCCCCTAGCGAGCTGCCCAAGAGGTGTCGCATTAGGGGTTAGCCTATATATATTTAATATATTTTAAAATTTAATTCTTTTAATTAAATACTAAAACACATTATTTAAGTTTCTGAATAATTCATTGACTCCGGAACTTTTTCGACATCTTTCTAGAATAATTCTGGAGTTCTCTCTCATTTCTACAACGGTCCCGAATCAATCCCTAATCGTCGCATACCCTTATGCGTGCCACCATACAGTTCGGGAATGTGCAGACATGATCGAGACACCTCTTCGAATAAGGACCAACAGCAGGATCTAGAAACCTATGATGTTCCCTACGCATTTCACGAATTAACTTTATCTCTTGAACCTTAAACGTCGATTCTCATTCCCTTTGCTACATGATACTTGATTTGTCCAAGATCTGATCATCGGTATCTCTATACCTACTTTGAGCTTGTTATGGACAAAACACATTTACTCATTCTTCCTATGATATTACATTCCCGTAACCTAGTCACATGCTTGCAAGCTTCATATATGTAATCTCACCGAGTGGGTCCAGAGTATCTATCTGTCACGCGGACGGATAAATCCCGATCTTGATGCATACGCCTCAGCCTATTCGTTTGAGATATGCGAGAGACACCTTTATTATCACCCTATTACGGTGTGACGGTTGATGTTGTCAAAGCTCCCTCTGATGATAGTGATTAGATATGATCTCATTTTGGGATACTATGTTTTCCTAGTTATCGTAATATTGAACTTTGTGACTATACCTCATTGCAATACTCAAGTTGTGTGTTTCCATCACATTATTCGCCCAATGATATGACCTTATTGTCAATTGACATAAATGTTCATGATCAAGAAACCTTGATCATCAATTGACCAATGGGCTAGTTGAGTAGAGGCTACTAGGGAATTGGTTTGTTTATATACCACACATGTACTAATTTTTCTGCTTAATACAGTTATAGCATGGCATAAAACTTATTATGAGCATTTGATGTATGTTAATAAAAACATCTTTACTATTTGCCTCTAGGGCATATCGCCAACAGTCTCCCACTTGCACTAGAGTACAAATAATCTAGTTTAAATTTGACAAAAATCTAACACCTATCTCCTCTTGGTGCTGATCATGCTTCACTTGTGAACGAGGTTTCATCAACAAGTATGCAATATTTAGATTTGTATGTACTTTGCAAATATTTGCCCCTCTCCCCCCTCTATCTCTCCCTCATGTGCGGTTTCATAATATTGGACCAAGCATATGGGGTTAGAGTTCTCCACCATATGCACGTTGTCATGTTGCTGGTATCTCGGTCTGGATCAATCTTCTTCCGCTGCTTCGTTGAACCAGAGTCCCGGGGACATCATCTACACCGGATGCATGTAAAACTTGCGACGTGCTGCCAGTTGTGGCACTCATCGCTTGTACGCATGCACGACCTTGAGGTAGGCGTCGCCATACGACTACATCATCAATGTTCATTGGAACATAAAGCTTTCTGGTCTTCAAGGTTATAAACACCGAATCCGTCCATTATCTTACATCTGCACATAATAGATCTTGGCTATGTTGTTCTCGTTGTTAGAATTTTTTTTGTTTTATGCTAAGAAACCCTTCAAGAACTATCTGTTTGCTCGGCATGGTCAATAAAGAGGCCACGCGAAAGGGTGTGCCGTCATCATTGAGGTTATTGCATCACAAAATCTCTATATTTGACACTCTTTCTTCCGCATGACAAGCTCTCTGATACATTGCAAATGTATCTATAATTTTCGATGCTCCATGCTTGGTTTTATCCACTTTCTTGTGTTTTGTCCACACTTTGGAGTAGTTTTCATATGATTTCTTGGACTAACCTATTAACAAGAGCCACAGTGCCAGCTGCCTGTTTTCTGCTGTTTTTGGTTCCAGGAAAGTCAGAAAATGAATATTCTCGGAATTGGATGGGACAAAAGCCAAAGTGCCTATTTTTCTAAAAGACTCACGGAGCCAGAATACAAGACGGAGGAGGGCCAGGGGCTGGCCACACCCCTCCCAGGCGTGGGCTAGGCCTGGCCGCGCCAGGGCATGGTGTGGTGGCCCCAGGCACCCCCTCGCTCTCCCTCTTCGCCTATAAGAAGCCTTCTGACCTAAAAACTTCGGAAGGTTCGACGTTTTTCTAGAAGGAGTTCTGATCCGACGCCACCACCAGATTCCACGAAACAGCACCAGAAACTCTGTTCTGGCACCCTGCCGGGACAGGGAATTGGAGGAGATCATCGCCATCATCATCACCATCGCTCCTCCATCGCCCATCCATGTTTCCCCCATCTATGAGTGAGTAATCCCCCGCTGTAGGAGGATGGTAGGGATTGGATGAGATCGTTCATGTAATGGCATCAGATTGTTAGGGCATGGTGCCTAGTATCTTTTATTAGTGCTTTATGACTTTGCTGCGACTTGTTGTGCTTAATGCTTGTCACTAGGGCCCGAGTGCCATGATTTCAGATCTGAACTTATTATTGATTCATTATGATAGTATTGTTCTTGGTCTTATTTGCAAGTTGTATACACACGTCGTTGTCTGGAACCTATGGCCCCGAAGTGACAGAAATCGAGATAACCGGAAGAGAAAGGCTTTGATGTGAGGATCACATGTGTTCACGGAGTGTTAATGCTTTGCTCCGGTGCTCTATTAAAAGGAGCACCTTAATTGCCAGTAGTTCCCTAGAGGCCCCGCTGCAAACGGGCTGGCAGGACAAGAGATGTTGTGCAAGTTCTCATTGTGGGCACGTATGACTATATATGGAACACATGCCTAGGATTGTCTAGTAATTGGGTGCTTTATCTTATTTATCTGCAATTGCCCTATGTTCTGATTGCTATGTGAATTGTCTTGTCCATGCAACGCCCGTCCATCCATCCCTATGCCTACCGCACTCGAATCCCACTGTTACTGCTTTTGTTACTACTGTCTTTGCTTTGCTACTGCTATTACTTTACTATTCCTACTACAAAACTGTTGCTACTGATAAACTGTTGTGAGCAAGATTGTTTCCAGGTGCAGCTGAATTGACAACTCAGTTGTTAAGGCTGATAAATATTCTTTGGCTCGCCTTGCGTCGAATCAATAAATTGGGTTTCACTTCCCTCGAAAATACTGCGATACACCCCCTATACTTGTGGGTCATCACTCTCATATTGACATTAATGTGCTTCAACGCTCTTCGGAGTTCTCTAGGCTTGCGAAAGGAAATGTTCCAATGATCAACTATGAGATCAATGGCCACCCTTATGACAAAAGGTACTATTTTGTCGATAGTATCTGTCCTCTCTAGACCACATTTGTGAAGATAATCTGCACACCTCAAGACGAGAAAGAGAGTAGGTTTGGTAAATAGAGGAAGGAAGGATGGTGTGCTCCAATTTTATTGGTCTATTATTCGGCACTGTGCTAGGACATGGAGTAGGGAGCAGATGTGGGAGGTCATGATTGCGTATATGATCATGCACAACATGATTGTTGAGGAGTGCAATGACAACGTATATGGCCAAGAGTGGACATTTTAAGGTGAATTGGTTGTGCCCAAGCCCGGGCCACCGAATGACTTTGCATATTTTTTTACAATGCAACATGAAATATGGGACCATGCAACTCACAACCAACAAAAAAAATATTTGGTTCATCGTTCGTGGAATCATGTTGATATACACTAGTCCTTTCTTCATTTTTCTGTTTGAGTTCAAATCATTGTAATACACTATGCAATGAACCACGGATTTGTTTAGTTTTACGACCAATGATGTTTAAATGTTATTATAAACATGTGGTGTGTGCCAAAACAACCATGGGCAAACTAACTAGGGAGCCACTGGGTCTAGTGACCACCCCAAACATACAGAGTGAGGACATAGGTCTCTTGTCTATCCACGGGCCACCGCAAACGAATCGATTCGGATTTTTTATAGAAATGAGCATATATTAATATCGCGAGATACCAATTACACCCAGTCTCTGCAATAACGCATTACCCTAATGGTATTACAGATGCACACAACCAACAGAAGAAAGAAGAATTACAGAAAAAAGAAAGTCCCGCTTTAATGATCTATGCCCTACAACAGCGACCAAACACCACCAAGGCAGCACCAGAAATCCTTCCTCTCTAAAAGCGACGCCTCCAAGAAGGGAATAGTGCACTAGCGCCGTCATCAACGATCATAGGTTATCACACTGGAGAAAGTCCACGCTGACAAAACAATGCCTTCAACAAGGTCATTGCCAGGGACAACCAATTAAGATCAGACCTTGGATTTTCACCCTGCATCTTGAACTCTGGAAATCTCCTATACTGTCGCCCCACCTACTAATGTCGCCGCTCCAAGACCTAGAACACCAAGTCAAAACCTCATCGCAAGCATGATTCACACCACTATTACCATTCTTCAGACCTTGGCTTTCATGTCATCTCCATGACTGACTTCACCATGGGACTAATGGCATGTCCTTGATGGCAACAATCTGTAAAGCTTCACAACTCTCCCTCTAAAACCAAACGGTCAGGTAAAAATATAGTTGCGCGCGACCGAGATCCATCCAATCTGGCGAACTCTGGCATGTCGTCCATTGGAGTTCACCAGCGGAATCTTCCAGAACATAACACTCCAACCAGATCGATGAAGTCATGGAGCAGGTAGATCTTCGTCCTAGCGCAAGAGGGATCCTAAGATCAACCCCCTTTATTCAAAGCCAGACCGGAAGCCCCCACACCGCCGGTCTTGACCGGCCACCAAGAACCACGGAAAAGAACGGCAGATCCATGGTGACCCAGGCCGCCATTACCACTAGCTCGACGAAGAGACAACACCGTAGGTGGAGACTAGATGAGCGAGCACCGACCCGCAACCCACCGTCCTAGATCGGGCCAGATGGACCGCTAGATCGCCGCGCCGCTAACCGGATCCGAGTCGCCGCTCCACCCCAACCGCCGCCCCTCCACCTCGCCAAGAGCAGCCATGGCACCAGTACCTTACGCGGGCCCCGTCCAACGCCGGGGAATCCCTCCCTTCCACCACGCCGGGGCCAGGAGGCCGGATCCCCGTCGCCGCCATCACCGGCGCCGTGCTCTTAGGCCGGCGGGCCTCTGAGGGCGACGAGGAGGGAACGGCAAGGAGGGTGGAGGTGGCGGCGGCGCTAGGGGTAAGCCCCCTCTGTCGCCAGGAGGGGGGCCAAATCGATTCGGATAGAATTGTTGTACGAAAAGAGGGTGTTGTTGGAGCTGCCCTTAGGACCTCGGGGAATGCAACATCTTCTCTTTGTGCTTAGCAAATTAAAGCTTAAGCTCTTGAGTAAAGTCTTTACAAAAATAGATGGGAAGTGAGTGACTGACAGTGCGTTTCAGACGGGACTCAGTCGGGTTCTAGCATGTACGGCCTCGATCGTCTCCGACACACATTGCACAGGCGTCTGATTTCAATTCCAGACGAGATAGAAGTTGTGTCCGTCTGATTTCGATTGGGTTCCTCCTCTGCGCGCGTGAGGCCGTGTTCCATATATATATATATTGGAAACCGCGAGCTATGTACGTACTACGGCAACTAGTTGAATCGACGATGGCAACGACGCCGTTGATCCTCCTTCTCGTCGTTGCCATATCCCTGCTGGTGCTACAGGCCGCTGCCGTGTCGGCCGCGGCGCCACCCGGCGGCGGCGTTACGCTTCACGTGGATCGTAAACAGGTGGTGGTGGACAATGGCGTGGTGCAGGTGACGCTGTCGATTCCTGATAAGGGCAAAATCACCGGCGTCCGCTACGGCGGAGAGCCAAACCTGTTGCACTCCAGCGGGAGCAGAAGTTCAGGCGGGTTAGTACATACTGTTCTATCTGCTTGCTCGTGATATTCATACACATGCGTTTTAATTTATATATAGTAGGCGTCTAATATGATCTGTAATTTTATGTTCTTGCTTGTGATATACATGCACGTGCCTTTTAATTTATATAATATTGGCGTCTCTATATATATGATTTGTATTTTTTTTTTGTTCAGGTACTGGGATTTGGTGTGGAACATCCCTGCTGCTCAGCAAGGCCTGCTCAATTCGTACGTCGTCACACTACCGATCGACTTCCCTTAATTATTGCATTAATGATGGTTATCCTTTTCTTTCTTCACTTGCCTAATAATAATAACATTGCACCACGTGCTGCTGCAGGCTCGATGGTTCGGAATTCAGAGTGGTGACCCAGAGCGACGAGCAGGTGGAGATCTCCTTCCGGAAGACATATGACGACTCCAAGGGCGGCGTCCGGCTCAACGTCGACAAGAGGCTCGTCATGCTCAAAGGCAGCTCCGGGTTCTACTGCTACGCCATCCTCGAGCACGCCGCCGACACGCCCGCCATAGACGTCGTCCAGACCCGCCTCGCCTTCAAGCTCGACAAAGACAAGTTCAACTACATGGCCGTCTCCGACGACATCCAGAGGTACATGCCGAGGGAGAGCGACAGGGACAAGAAACACAGCGCGCCGCTGGCGTACAAGGAGGCCGTGCTGCTTGTGGACCCCAAGGAGTTACAGTTCAAAGGGGAGGTGGATGACAAGTACCAGTACACCGTCGACAACAAGGACAACAAGGTCCATGGCTGGGTCACCAGAGGCGGCCATGTCGGCTTCTGGATCGTCTCCCCCAGCAACGAGTTCAAGACCGGCGGGCCACTCAAGCGGGAACTCACCTCACACGTCGGACCCGTCTGTCTCAGCGTACGTAAACT
Source organism: Avena eriantha (assembly GCA_910589775.1). Classification (NCBI taxonomy): domain Eukaryota; kingdom Viridiplantae; phylum Streptophyta; class Magnoliopsida; order Poales; family Poaceae; genus Avena; species Avena eriantha. Next base: position 26,242,129 of record OU342741.1, read on the forward strand.
AGTATTAGCTACTACTGATTATTTGATTTTCCTTGGTTTGTGCCGACTGATTTTGTGTGCATGCTGATGACAGATGTTCCAAGGAAGACATTACATCGGGGACGACATTGTGGCGCGCATCAAGGACGGCGAGTACTGGAAGAAAGTCCTAGGCCCGGTCTTCGTCTACCTCAACTCCAACTCCAACCCGGACAATAATGGTGAACCGCGAGCGCTCTGGGAGGACGCCAAGGCCGCGGCAGAAGCCGAGGTGGCGAAGTGGCCCTACAGCTTCCCGGAATCGCCGGATTTCCACAAGGCCGGCGAGAGAGGCTCGGTCACCGGCAGTTTACTGGTCAGAGACAAACACGTGAACGTGCCTGGTGGGGAAGCTTACATTGGCCTGGCCGCTCCTGGGCAGCCCGGATCCTGGGCGACGGAGAGCAAGGGCTATCAGTTCTGGACCAGGGCGTCGGCGACTTCCGGTGACTTCAGCATCGACAATGTCCGGGCAGGAGAGTACAACCTCTACGCGTGGGTTCCTGGTGTTCTCGGGGACTACATGAACACCACCCGTGTAACGGTTGCACCCGGTCAGTACACTATATATATATATAGTGTTTCAGTTTAAGTTTGCAGAGTTCTTTAACTTTTTTATGTAATTTTGCTAACGATAGTTTCTTCCAATCATCCTTTAAACAGGCCGTGGTATCAACCTAGGTGATCTTGTGTTTGAGCCTCCGAGATCCGGACCGACCCTATGGGAGATCGGTGTTCCTGACAGGAGCGCCGCAGAGATGTTTATCCCCGACACCGGGAACAAATACTTCAACAAGCTATTCCAGAACAAAGACAAGTGAGTCTCTCACTCATAATTCAAACATAACGATCGATAGAGTTTTTATAGTAGCACTTAGTGACTCATGGGCTTTATTTATTGGTCTGCTTGCCACACAGGTACAGGCAGTATGGTCTATGGGAGAGGTACGCCGAGTTATACCCAACAGATGATCTTGTCTACACCGTCGGAGAAAGCCATCACTCAAAGGACTGGTTCTTCGCCCACGTCACAAGGTATTATACATATGATATTAATATTTACCATCCAAGTCAAATTACCGAGACGCCACGACCACTAACGTACGCCGTTGGTCTGCTATGCAGAAAGGTAGGCGACGGCATTGTTCCAACGACCCGGCAGATACGGTTTCACCTTGATCATGTCGTGCCAGACGGCACCTACACCTTACGGGTTGCCCTTGCGGCCGCTCACGTGTCCCGATTACAGGTACTAATAATTCTCACAAGCAATGGCAAAAACTAACCACGTGTGCATGGTCTCATCGTGAACCTGACCGATCGTTTCCCCCGGTGCTGTGTCGGATTGTAGGTCCAGGTGAACGGAGCAACAAGAAGTGGCGCGGGAATCTTTGCTACGCCGGTGTTCGGCCAAGGCAACGCGATCGCTAGGCACGGTGACCATGGCACGCAGTGGAGCTTCGACTTCCCGATTACAGGGAACCTGCTCCGAGAAGGCGACAACACCATCCACATCACGCAGACGAGGGCCAGCACCTTCGTTGGGGTGATGTACGACTACATACGGTTGGAAGGATCTCCCAGATCTTACTAGTCGACGTTGCTAGATCCAGTGAGTCCATGGATGGTAGACCGAAGTTATTGTTTAGAAATTCATTCATTTGTTTTTTCCAAGCTTAGCTGGTAGATCGTAGCAAATAACGGTTCAAACAATTTCGGACTAGCACCCTCTAATTCTCTGCTAGTCCACTTGTAAATCCATTTTATTTTGGCCTGTTTGTGTCCTTTATTAGTTTGACTTTGTTTTACTCTTGTTACTTCCTGAAATGTTATTACACGTTGCAGCTTTCCAAATCCAGTTCTGTACCAGTAAAGATATTATCGAAAAACTCTGAATGGATTTTTTTAAAACATTGAATGTGATTTGTATCCACCTGCAGCACCAGCGTCGTACAAGTGTTTTTACTTCTTAATCCAGTGAACACTATATGATAACAGTATGGACAACACTGTCCTTCAGATTAAATTAGTTTGCATCACCCAAATAAACACGCCCGTTACAACGCCCGTTACAACACGACCAGACCCTCCTCTACACTAACGCCAAGACAGAGAACCTATATATAGAGTATAGCTCTTTATGGGCTAAAACAAGCTCCTCGTGCCTGGCATGCTCGGTTGAGTTCTGTTCTTGGAGGACTTGATTTTACACCCTCTACTTCAGATACGTCCTTGTTCATCCTACATCAGCCAATTATCTCCCTATATCTGCTTGTTTACATTGATGATATTATTGTTGTGAGTTCTTCTACTACATTAACTGGTCACCTCATTCATCAGCTTGGTCAGTCTTTTGCTCTCAAAGATCTTAGCCCCGTAAGACTGGATCTAGCCTGCTGTTAAGGAACATCGGCTGGAGGAGCCCTCCGAACATATTTAACGTTGGATCCATGGCTAGAGCCACCCTTCCTATCAAGCGGCCGAATCCTCCACCATCCACCACAAACCAGCAGCAATCCGCACTGCCGCACTCCAAGGCCACCAGGACCAGCGGTGACGAGATCAACACCACACAAAACCGGAGCACACGCCCGACGAATACACAATCCCACAAGCTTCCCGACTTCGTAAACGTCACCGAGATAGCCAGATGGGGTTGAAACCGGGGTACCATTATTCAATGTAGTGCATCCACCGCCATCTGAGATATGCCACAATGACACCCAAAAAGGCTAACTTTATGGATCTTGATGAACGCCAAGCGTAGGTCCTGGTTCCCCACGCCCACCGGCCCGCGCGAGCAGAAGGAGGGAGGTGCGGACCCGTTGATCGCCGGCGCGGATGAGGAGGCATTGGCTACGCTTTCTTTGGAGGAGGCGGCTCCCCTCTAGCCGGCCTTAGCCGGTCCTTTCACAAGTGTCACTAGATTGTTGTGGTTTTTTTGCAATTAACTCCGCGGTCTATGGAGATATGGGAAAATAAGGCGCTTTGAAGTTTGAAGCACGTGGCGCAATGTGTGAGTCGACTAGTAGAGCACACGATTGAAAAAGTAATTCTGTAGAGCAACCACCACGAACTTCACCCTCGTTCTTACTAGTAGTAAGAAATAGAATAGAATGGAAGAAAGTAAAACATAACCATGAATTATTACCGGTTAATCATAATCTTTTGACCACTAGCTAGTCATTTCAATTAATATATAGCCCCACCCATGACCCATTACACACTACTAGTTTCCTCAATTACTGATGATCAAGCTAGAGAAGTGGTGGCACGCTCTGCTCGTTCCGGAAGTAGTCTCCGGAGTCTACCTTGCGCTTGATCATGGCGAGCCTCCTAAAGTTCCCCCGAAAGTACCTCTCACCCCATGCCTTGCCGCTCTCGTAGGTGCTGACGCCGCCGACCATCTTGTTCACGCCCAAGTCCAGGTCGCGGTAGTTGGCGTACGCTGCCCTCGGGTTCTTGGTCACGAACGGCGCCATGTAGTCGTACATGGTATTGATCCAGTCGGGCGTGCTACTACTGTTTCCCCCGGCCGCCGCGTTGCCGTTCCAGAACTGGACGTACTGGATGTTGTAGAGCACGCCGGTCCGGTGAGGGAAGGGCGTGTCGTCGTCGGCGATCTTGGCCATTCTTCCGCCGTGCGGCTCGAGGATGAGCTCCCCTTGGGCGGCGCCGCTGGGCCATGTGAAGATCTTCTCCCACGTGTTCTTGGGGAGGGCCTTCCTGACGTAGTCGGACCTGTTCTTGACGAATGGGCCTATGGGCATGGTCCGGTTGAGCAGGAGCACGTCCAGCGGCGTTGTATTGATGGCGTCGCCGAAGAATATGTACGCCACGTACTGCAGCCAGCTCATCTCCCGGCAGTCGGCCGTTGTCACGGCGAGCTCCGGGAACCGGTCGCGCAACGTGCTCACCACCTGGCTGCACCTGCCGAGGTACAGGGACTGGAAGTTGGCCTGACGCTGCTGAACGACCACCCGGACGCTGAGGTCGTCGGGGAGCGCCGGCGCCACCGTCTGCCACTTGGTCACGGCGTCGACCGCGCCCTGCTCCATGGTCTTGGTGACGCTGAAGTACGTGACCTTGGGAGGGACCGGCACCAGCCTCAGCTTAAACGACAGCACGATGCCGAAGCTCCCGCCGCCGCCGCCGCGGATGGCCCAGAACAGGTCGTCCCCCATGGCCTTCTTGTTCGGCAAGAGGTTCCCGTCTGCGTCGACGATGGCAGCATCAACGATGTTGTCGGAGGCGAGGCCGTACTTGCGCATCATCAGGCCCTGGCCGCCGCCGCTGAACTGGCCACCGACGCCCACGGTCGGGCACACGCCCGCCGGGAATCCTAGCCCCGGCGCCGCCTTGCCGACGGCGTAGTAGAGCTCCCCGACCGTCGCCCCGGAGTCGACCCACGCGGTGGCCGCCCGCGGGTCGACGCGCACGGCGTGGAGCTTGGCGAGGTCGAGCACGGCGAACACCTCGGGGTGCTGGGACCGGTACGAGAGCCCCTCGTTGTCGTGCCCGCCGCTGCGCACACGTAGGCGCACGCCGGTATGGCGTCCGCAGCGCACGGCCGCCTGGACGTGCGACGCATTGGTGGGCGTCACGATGCACAGCGGAGGCCTCGCCGTCGCCGGCGCCACGAACCTGGCGTTCCGGATGGAGGACACCAGCAGCGGCTTGAACGACGGCGACGTCGGCGTCAGCACGAGCTGGCTGGGCACGTGGATAGAGAGGCACTGGAGGAAGTCCCCGGAGAACCACGCCAGGGCCGGGACGGGCACGTAGAAACCCACAAAGCAAACTGTGAGCAGGAGCGCTATGGGAGTGGACACCGCCATTTCCGCCGCTGGATTAATTGTACGCCTTGCAGGCTGACACGGTGGTGCTTATGGTTATCGTCCTGGATTAACCTTGTTATATAGGCTATGAGGGGGATGGGATCGTGGTGGTGTCGACATTAACTTGAAGAGCCGGTTATGAATTACTCCTTCCATTCAGAAATATAAGACGTTTTAGCTTTGTGAATTGAATGTATTTAGACATCTTTTAGTGTATAGGTTCGTGGAGGTTCGAAGTGAACCTATACACTAAAAAGTGTCTAGATACACTCATTGTACAAAGCTAAAGTGTCTTATATTTTCGAACGGAGAGAGTACATGGATAGCAGGGTAGCCTTTTCATTACTTTCTCCTAAAATAAGTTGGATGTTAATGTTTCCACTAAAATAAGTAGAAAGTGAATGTTGTGGAGTAACACAATCCCCTCAATTAAAGACTACATTTATATCTATATCTATATCCATATCTATATCTATATCTATAGAATCTATATCCATATCTATATCTATATATCATATTATATGTATACACAATAATAATGTAAGACCTTTTCAATGTTTTCGCCAGCCAACATTTTTCTTTCCGATTTTGTCCTTTCACTAAATCCCCTCAATTAAAGACTAAATCTATATCTATATCTATATCTATATATATATATATATATCTATCAGTGTATATGTATCATATCTATATCTATATCTGTTATGTATCTTGTATCTGTATCTGTATCTATAGAATCTATATCTATATCTATAGAATCTATATCTATATCTATATATCATATAATATATATACACAATAATAATGTAAGACCTTTTCAATGTTTTCGTCAGCCAACATTTTTCTTTCTGATTTTGTCCTTCCACTAAATCACATATGACCTGCGTTCACTAACGTTCACTAATGTAAGATCTTTTCATTATTTTAAAGTGGACTACCTACACACTATAACACATCTAGATACATGTATTGTTGTATTGTTCGATGTTTCTTTTAATGCCAGAGTCATATTCGTAAAAGAATATATTTCTCCTAAAATAAGCAGGAAGTTCATGTTTTCCCTAAAATAAGTGGAAAGTGAATGTTGCAGAATAGTAACGGACTCTCAATGAAAGACGCATCCCAAATCGAGTATAGAAGACCGCTAAATATATGAAACTAGAAAAATACCCCACGCGTTGCAGCGGAAATCTCTTAAAAATATATATTGTATAAATAAAAAGATATAATACGTATAGAACTTAAAGTTTTCTAAACGAATTTATAGAGAAAGATTGAATTTGTTCAAATTAGTTGAAATCATAAATAAAATTGATGTAAAATTATCATATATTTGACGAACATGAATTGGTGACGTGAATAGTTGGATGGAAGAAAATAGATGATGTGGATTGGTTTGCATGTAAAATACACTATTATAAATAATTGTTAGTGGGATGATGTGGAATTTTGAGTGGCTATTAAAATAGGTGATGTGGATAGCTTGCATGTTGAGATAGAATAGTTAGTGGAGGTCTACTTTATAAGAAGATATAGATAAAATATTGGTAAAAAAAAAGCAAACCATCTTATATGGCCCGGCCCAAGGGCGGAGCCCTTAAGACATGCCCATCGGTGTGGTGGTGGTTCGAGAAAAGGACCTCATATAGACTTTTCCATTTACCAGCTCCATGTTTTTGGAGCTTCCCTCGCGACCATGTACTTTATTAGTATGGCTTATTTTCGGTAAGGGCCTACCTTACAGGAGGATGGAGGTCTCTTTTGGGTGTGCTCTTCTCGCACCAAGTGGTGTATTCTTTTTCCGTATTGTTTCTAAGAGTGTCGTTGGCGTTTTCCACGTCACTTGTCTCTAAGAGAGGAAAAATAGGAATTAAGTTGTTGGATAGTTCGCTCCTGGCCACAGGTGTCCCTTGTGTGCATAGCAGGGCGAGCCTTCCCACCTCCGTCGGCTATTCACCTCCCTTAGCCCTTCCTCTCATTCACCCTACCCCCTTAACATCGACGCGCTGACCCGCATGTCATCCTTAGGGGTGGCAGGGGATCAAGCCTCCAGCACCACCAGAATTCGTGACGGGAATGTACTGTAGCCTTGCAATCAACATAGGCCGCGGTGGTAGCGAGCAGTTTCCAAGGATGGGTCAGGGCCATCCTGCCGAGGTGCGGCCCCCGACCAGTCTCGATCAACACACCGGGAGCATCCCTGTTCGGGCTAGACGAGCCCTGCTCGGCAGGCATGTGCATGTGAACCGCGGGGATGTCGGAGAGATCCTACCTGGCGAGGACCCATCCTTCATGCATAGTAGATCCTGGAGGTTGGCACCCTCGGTTCCAAGGAACCCCGCCTCTTCTAGCAAGAGCCTGTAGAATAAGACGTCTCCTCCTGGGGTCTCGGGGCTGATATCATATTGCGAGTCTTTTATCTCTTTTATTTGTTCATTTTTAGATCATAGAAAATACTTTATGCGCAAGTTTTCTTTTGCACTTGTGAAAATTCCGTATGCAGACGTTAGCTTAAGTTTTCTGGTCTACACGTTTTCTGTTGTTTTTATGTGGATTCTGGAGTATTGATTTTTCGACCCTCAAAGTCGCGTTTTTACTCCTTAGGTTCTTGACAGTGCTATTAAGCATCATCACCTGAGGGCGAGGCTCTGTACTAAGAGTTTTCTGTCTCACGAAAATTCAAGCATAAGAACCAGAATAATGGATAAGCCATCACTTGCTTAAATTATATACATGTCAGACTTAAATAAGTAGTTGGAGGCTTATACTCGAGTTTTTCGCCTTACTACAAGTAATATTTAGTGACATATTTGATACAACATTGTTTCTATGACTCTGATGCAGGGGACTTCGACGTAACATCATCAGTAGCAAACGTTATCGCTAAGAAAAATGCCTCAACACCATACAAATATAATTAGCTAGCAGCATGCACTTCTCTCTGATAAGCACCATATAATTCATACCATGATGCAAAGAGATGCTCTGTTAAGGGGTAACCCCGTGGGTGGCCCGATCTTCCCGGATCTCGTGGTCAAATCGATAAAAAGCGAGGGGAAAGGGAGAAGGTAGCGGAAGAGGACGCACACCTCGCGAAGAACACGATGAACACACGAAAAACTCACACGATAAAAGGCCGATTGCTCCTGCCGGTGGCCACCGGTCCGATAGAATCCTTGTAAGGAAAGATCGGTCAACGTGCTCCCTCGATCCCACACGGAGAGGGAAGAACGCCTTGGAGAGGGTCTTGACGTCTTGGCAAAGGGACACCGATGCCAAGGCCTTGTACAACGAGGGAGTCGCGATGCAAGCTCCAACGAGGTGGTGCCGATAGTCAATCCCCTTTGGTAGAAGGGGGTGAGGCAAAACTAGAGATTCTACAAAGGGGGTTGTCTTTAGTCTATCATCTATGCCTAAGGGATACATGAGGGGTGGGGGCTCTATTTATAGGCCAGCCACTTACATAGGGGTAGTTTGGACATAATAATAGGGTTGCAACATAATAAGGGGGTACATGGGTTATGGCCTAGCTGTTGAGGCGCGCGGGCCCAGTCTTGACCGGTAGTACCGGTCGTCGGGTCCGGTAGTACCAGACCGAAGCGGTAGCAGCTTCAAGCGGGGTGGTAGCTCGGGCTCCAGTGGAAGGTGGTCTCCAGGTCCGGTAGTACCGGTGGTGTAGCCCGGTAGTGCCGCATGGGGCCGGTAGTACCGCAAGCCGGTACCGGGGCATCTAGAGGCGATGGCGCGGGCTTTAGTCGTGGCTGGTAGTACCGCTGAGGTCGAGCAGTAGTACTGGTGCGAGGTAGTACCGCTTATGGGAGCGGTAGTACCGCTCACGTCTATCTTCTTGGGTGACTTGGGGATGAGTTTTGGGACTTGGCGTTGTAGATGTAGTAGTCTCTGTAGGACGGGCTGCATCAACTCCCCCCTTCAAAAAGAGTCGTCCTCGACTCTATACGCTCGTCATGTGGAGGTGGTCGAGAGACATTCTTGATCCCGGGGTTCGCCATGTAGTCGTCCTCGAGAAGCTTGATGTGGCAACTCTTCAATGTTCCCTCACTTTCCATGTAGCCTACAAAACCGAAGCAACACTCAAAGAGTAGCCAATTCATGAAGATTATAGCATGAGTCCTCAAGTAGAAGGAAGTCACCTTATGGTGTAGAGATAGCTCCATGAAGGGCATCCATAGGTAACTCTCTACGGTTCGTCTTGTCAACTCGTGGTCCATAGAGGTTGACTTGTAAGCAATTGTACCTTCACATAACAAAGACCAATTAAAATATGTTTGTGTGTGATTGAGGAGCATGTCATTTGTGGCATGTCCTTTCTTGTTCACAACACAATTAGCATAACTCAAGTATAGCAAACGGGATGCATATGCAAGGTCAAAGTGCATGGAAATTGTTGGAACATCATCCAAATGTGGAAACTCAATAACTCCATATAATGTCTTAGTGTGGCACTCAAATTAATTGACTAAAATATTGATCAACATCTTTGATGCAAGAATAGGAGAATTCGGAAAAAACACATGAGAAAGAATATCCAAAGCAACATCATTATGTGTGCAAACCAACAATTGGAAAGAGAAAATGTTCAATATGTTGGATGCCATACACATATCATCAAAAGAAAATATCATGGGGGTATGAATATCGCAAGCAGAAGCAAAAACAACATGTTTCCAAACAAACCATATAAAATAGCAAGTGGTCCTTATGTTTGTTGCAACAACAATACGAGGTACTTGGACGCTCTCATGACAATACATGCTCATAATGGCATTGTGGTTGCACACAAAACATCGAACAGAGAAACTATTAAATATTTTTTTTGCAACACACAAAGCATCAATGTCCAATAGCAACGAAACATGATTCTCACAAGGTGAAAGAATACCAGTAACATGCTTGTAAGCTAACCATATGAAATAGCAATTTGTCAACATGAAAGATGCAAAGTATGTAAAAGGTATCAGAGCTGGGTTCGATCTTGAACTCACTTGGGGATGCTCTCTAGAGCTCTTTTTGTCAACTCATGCTCAACCGAGGTTGACATGATCGTGCGGATACCTACATACATCAAACACAAAAGGAAGAACGGGTGTGCATGGTAGAGAAACACATCATCCATCATGACGTATCTCTTCTTGTGCATATCACCATGAGTGTCAATAAAGTGTAAAATAGATGCATGGTGAGTATGCAAGTGGGGAACATGCTTATCATGGAATTTACTAAAATCTCCAAAAATTGAGAAAGCTATGGGGGCCATTGATACATTGCAAATGTATCTATAATTTTTGATGTTCCATGCTTGGTTTTATCTACTTTCTTTTGTTTTGTCCACACTTTGGAGTACTTTTCATATGATTTCTTGGACTAACCTATTAACAAGAGCCACAGTGCCAGCTGCATGTTTTCTGCTGTTTTTGGTTCCAGGAAGTCAGAAAATGAATATTCTCGGAATTGGACGGGACAAAAGCTAAAGTTATTATTTTACCGGGGGACACTTGGAGCCAGAATACGAGACGGAGAAGGGCCAGAGGGTGGCCACACCACCTGGCCGCGCGGCCAGGCCTGACCCGTGATACAATGCAAATGTATCTATAATTTTTGATGTTCCATGCTTGGTTTTATCCACTTTCTTGTGTTTTGTTCCAACTTTTAAGTACTTTTCATATGATTTCTTGGACTAACCTATTAACAAGAGCCACAGTGCTAGCTGCCTGTTTTTTGCTGTTTTTGGTTCTCGGAAAGTCAAAAAATGAATATTCTCAGAATTGGACGGGACAAAATCCAAAGTGCCTATTTTTTCGGAAGGGATCAAGTGCCAGAATACGAGACGGAGAGGGACCAGGGAGCCACCACACCACCTTGCCGCGCGGCCCAACTTGGCCCACGCCAGGGGGTGGTGAGGCCAGCCCTGGCACCCCCTCGGCCTCTCCTTCCGCCTATAAGTTGCCCTCGGGACGAAAACCCTAAGGACCCGATCAAAAATCCACGAAAGAGTATAGCCGCCGTCATCTCCATCCCTAGATCGGAAGGGATCTGAAGCTCTTCCCGGAGAGGGGAATTCACCCTGGAGGCCTTCTTCATCACCATGCAAGCCTTCGGTGTGATGCGTGAGTAGTTCATCCTTGGACTACGGATCCATGTAGTAGCTAGATGGCTGGTTTCTTCTCCTTTGTCCTTTCATGTTTAGATCTTGTGAGCTCCGTTCATGATCAAGATCATCTATTTGTAATTCATACATGTTGTGTTTGCAGGGATCCGATGGATATTGAGATGCTATTTCAGATTGATTATTGATTCTATCATGTCTTTGTTATTTGAGATCTTGCATGCTTTCCGTTGTTAGTAGCTATCTTGGCCAAGTAGATGCTAACAACTCCAAGAGTTAGTATTTATGCTCGATAGTGGGTTCATGCCTCTGGTAATCTGGGGAAGTGACAGAAATCTCTAAGGTACTAGATGTGTTTTTGCTACTAGGGAGAAAACAACAATCCTTTGTTCATAGAACAATCGGATTGTTTACTTTACACGCAGTTCGTAATGCAATAATATTTTGCTTGCAACTTAATACTGGAGGGGGGTCGGATGATAACCTGAAGGTGGATTATTAGTCATATATGCAGTTGGATGGCGGTCTATGTATAATGTTGTAATGCCCAATCGAATCTCAAAGGAGTCAAGATGATTAGTATATGCTTGATAACCTTGGTTTCGTACTGAGGAAAAACTTGTTGCTGTGCTCATCATACCTTCGTCTTGGGGTTCCCCAACGAGCTCGATATAGTTTGGGCCAACGAGCAACAACTCTTTCTGGCGTCGTTGCCGGGGAGTCAAGGACATCTTCACAAGGGGATTCCCTCATAAACAATCTCTTTACTTTGTTATTTTTGTTTTGCTTAGTTTACTTTTGTTTTTCTTGCTTGTTTCTTTATCAAAAACACACAAAAAATAGTTTTACGAGTTTGCTTTCTTTATCAAAAACAAAAAAATGACTACTCTAGAAAATACTAAGTTGTTTGATTTCACTAGCACCAACAACAATGATTTTATGAGCACACCTATTGCTCCACATGTTCCTGAAGCTACTTTCTTTGAGATTAAACCTACTTTACTCAATCTTGTTATGAGAGAACAATTTTATGGTATTGGTAATGAAGATGCTGCTGCCCATCTAAATAACTTTGTTGAACTTTGTGAGATGCAGAAGTATAGGGATATAGATGGAGATATTATTAAGCTGAAATTGTTTCCTTTCTCTTTGAGAGGAAAAGCTAAAGAATGGTTGAATTCCTTAACTAGGAATAGTATTGATTCTTGGACTAAATGCAAAGATGCTTTCATTGGAAAATACTATCCTCCTGCTAAGATTATATCTATGAGAAGTGAAATAATGAAGTTTAAACAATCTAATAATGAACATGTTGCTCAAGCTTGGGAAAGAATGAAATCTTTGGTTAAGAATTGTCCCACTCATGGACTGACTGCTTGGATGATCATCCAAACTTTTTATGCAGGATTGAACTATTCTTCAAGGAACCTATTGGATTCTGCTGTTTGAGGTACCTTTATGACTATTACTTTGGGTGCTGCAACAAAGCTTCTGGATAATATGATGGTTAACTATTCTGAATGGCATACTGAGAGAGCTCTACAAGGTAAGAAGGTAAATTCTGTTGAGGAAACCTCCTCCTTGAGTGATAAGATTGATGTTATTATGTCTATGTTTGTTAATGGGAAAGCCTATATTGATCCAAATAATGTTCCTTTGGCTTCTTTGGTTGCTCAAGAAGAGCAAGTTGATGTGAACTTTATAAGAAATAACAATTTTAGCAACAATGCCTACATGAATAATTTTAGTAACAACAATTATAAGCCATATCCTCCCAACAATGGTAATGCTTATGGAAGTTCCTACAACAATAATAGGAGTGCTCCCTCTAAACTTGAAGTTATGCTTAAAGACTTTATTAGTAAAGAAACTACTTTCAATAAAACTATTGAGGAAAAACTCTCTAATGCTGAAAGAAATATAGCATCTTTGGCTGAAGCTCAATCTTCTTTGAATAAAATGGGTGCTAAACCTGAAACTAATGATAATCCCTTTGCAGCTACTAATTCCATACAAGTTAGAATTGATGAAAATGTTAGACTATTAGCTGAATTACATGCTAAGTGGGAAAGGGAAGATGAAATTGCTAGAAACATTAGTGTTTCTACTATCACCACCACTAGTGTTGAGGCTAGTAATAGCTCTACTACCTTAGATGATAATTATGATGTTGATCTTGATGGTTGCAATATCTCTGAAGTTATTAAGTTCCTACAAAAGCTTGCTAAAAGTCCTAATGCTAGTGCTATGAACATGGCCTTTACAAAACACATTACTGATGCTCTCATAAAGATTAAAGAAGAAAAGATGAAACATAAAGCTTCTATTCCTATAAAACAAGAAGATGGTTGGGAACCCATCATTAATATGAAAGTGAATGATTTTGATTTCAAAGCTTTATGTGATCTTGATAGTAGTGTTTCTATTATGCCTAGAAGGATTTACGATATGCTTGATTTGCCACCACTTGAAGATTGTTATTTGAATGTCCCACTTGATGATAATGCTAAAAAGAAACTAATGGGGAGTATTAATGATGTTCTTATTATGGTTAACAATGCCTATGTTCCCGTTGATTTCTATGTTTTGGATGTTGAATGCAATGCTTCTTGTCCTATTACTTTGGGAAGACCTTTTTTTAGAACTGTTGGTGCCATTATTGATATGAAAGAAGGCACCATTAAATATCAACTCCCATTCAAGAAAGGTATAGAACACTTCCCTAAGAAGAGAGAGAAGATAGTTTGCTTAGTTTGAATAAATTGGTTGGACCCCCTCTTTCATACATTGGTTTTCAAATAGTTTGCTTTGGTTTGGAAAAGAGTAGGAAAGCTCATGCTTAAGTGGCAAAGAGAGTTTGTTTTTGACTGTGGCCTATGCTTTGTCATGCCATGCTTGATATTTTTTTTGTCTTTATGCTTAGTATTCTTTTCTGTAGCATGACCTGTTATAAACAATTGAGATTTCTTAATGTGCCTTGGATGAATCATGCGTTGTTTTAGCATATTAAAGCATAGTATTGTGGTATTCTCCTTTGATGCTTTATTTGGGTTGACTTGGCGCATGCTCACACCATGTTATGACTATCCAAAGTCACCATAGCCTTGATGATCCTTGAGTTTTCAACTTGTAGTATCACTTTATGCTTTGATCAATGATGTTTTGTCGCTCTACATGATTATGGCTATTATTGCTCTCTTAGTTTGTCGCTCCCAGTCTTTTGCTAGCCTCCATAACCAAGTATGAGTTCCACTCATTCATCCAATTCCCTAAACCAAGTTATTCCAAAGATTCCACCATACCTACCTACTAGCATATGCTATTCCAAGTATGTTCATGTTTTGTCTATCTTCCGAATTAAACTTGTTATGAGAAAACTAGTGATTAAAGCTCTCACGAACTTGATGACACACTTTAATTTTCTTGCCCTTAATAAACTTGAACCATTGGGTCCTTCTTTGTTGCGTATATTCTTGCGCTTTATAATTTGAAGTTAGTAGAACCATGTATCATGGGGAACGCTTTCAACATTGCACATGTACTTTGTACCCCATTGATATCATGTTCTTTTTCTTATGGATCCTGGCGGTGTGAAATAAAAGTGGAACTTGTAAGATCATGGAGTTTGTATGTGTGTTAGAGAAACGCCTGGGCTACTAGCCTAAGCCATGCCTAACCATGGTGGAAACTTGCAGCATCACCATAATGAGCACTCTATGAAGCATCCTCAATAAAAACCTATGAAAATAGCAAATAAAAAGATCGCTGAGATGCTCATTGTCTGCTTGCCTTGTCATTTTGATTATGGGATAGCTCCTGTATCATGTGCAAGGGGTACCCCGTTGGCGGTTCTTTTTGATACATATGTACTTACAATGACAAGAGCTTACTTGTGACTAAAGTTGAGTAGCATGAGGTTCGGTCTTCATAAGTAAGGGGCATGAGATTTCAGTTTATAACTTGTCAAGCATATCCTCTTAGTTGTGTCACTTTAACCTTAATCACTTCAAGATGCTTATGATATGGGCAATGAGAGCTGAAAGCTATAAGTACCATAATTTTTGGAAGCTCTTTATGAAACTTGAATCTCTGCTTCCTTCTATGAAGGCCTTTCTTCCACCATTATATTGAGTCTCCACTTTCTATCTTTATGCACCTAGTTTGAGAGCATAGTGGCCATTCTTAGTTCTATGTGCATTGTCCCAAGACTAGTTGATTGATGCATACCTTGATATTTGCTACTCTATGAGGGACAAGTTGAATGCTATTATGCTATGTTTTCTTTATGTGAAACAAACAAACATCTTGCAAAGCATTGTTATTCATGAATCTTTTGTTTGTGCCTTTTCGTGTTGCAACATAGTTTCTTTGTCTTATTGCTAGAACTTTGTCTTTCATGTTATGATTGAAGTACTATGATCCCAGCTTTGAATGTTTTACAAATACTTTGATCAAGTTTATGATGGTGCATGTCACCTCAAAAATTATTCTTTCTTTTTTATCACTTACCCAATCGAGGACGAGCAGGAGTTAAGCTGGGGGATGTTGATACATTGCAAATGTATCTATAATTTTTGATGTTCCATGCTTGATTTTATCTACTTTCTTTTGTTTTGTCCACACTTTGGAGTACTTTTCATATGATTTCTTGGACTAACATATTAACAAGAGCCATAGTGTCAGCTGCCTATTTTCTACTGTTTTTGGTTCCAGGAAGTCAGAAAATGAATATTCTCGGAATTGGATGGGACAAAAGCCAAAGTTATTATTTTACTGGGGGACACTTGGAGCCAGAATACGAGACGGAGAAGGGCCAAAGGGCGGCCACACCACCTGGCCGCACGGCCAGGCCTGACCCGCGCCAGGGGTGGTGTGGCCAGCCCAGGCACCTCCTCGGCCTCTCCTTCCGCCTATATATTGCCTCTGATAGGGAAACCCTAAGTACCCGATCAAAAATCCACGAAAGAGTCTGTAGCCACCCTCATGTCCATCCCTAGATCGGGAGGGATCTAAAGCTTTTCCCGACACCCTTCCGGATAGGGGAATTCACCCTAGAGGCCTTCTTCATCATCATGCAAGCCTCCGGTGTGATGCGTGAGTAGTTCATCTCTGGACTGCGGGTCCATGTAGTAGCTACATGGCTGGTTCTCCTCCTTTGTACTTTCATGTCTAGATCTTGTGAGCTCCGTTCATGATCAAGATCATCTATTTGTAATTCTGCATGTTGTGTTTGCGGGGATCCGATGGATATTGAGATGCTATTTCATATTGATTATTGATTCTATCATGTCTTTGTTATTTGTGATCTTGCATGCTTTCCATTGTTAGTAGCTATCTTGGCCAAGTAGATGCTAGCAACTCCAAGAGTTAGTATTTATGCTTGATAGTGCGTTCATGCCTCTGGTAATCTGGGGAAGTGACAGAAATCTCTAAGGTACTAGATGTGTTGTTGCTGCTAGGGAGGAACCAACAATCCTTTGTTCATAAAACAACCGTATTGTTTAATTTACATGCAATTCGTAATGCAATAATCTGTTGCTTGCAACTTAATACTGGAGGGGGTTCGGATGATAACCTGAAGGTGGATTATTAGTTATAGATGCAGTTGGATGGCGGTCTATGTATAATGTTGTAATGCCCAATCGAATCTCAAAGGAGTCAAGATGATTAGTATATGCTTGTATGCTTTCTCGATGTTTGTCAATTGCCCTGCTGTGATTTGTTCACCCAACATGTTATCTATCTTAAGGAGAGCCACCTCTAGTGAACTATGGACCCCGGTCCTGTCTTTTACATTCAATCTACAATCAACTGTTTACTGCTTTGTGTTTACTTTTTGCAAACTATTACGTCCTTCCATTCGATGCGTTTAATCCTTTGTTTTCAGCAAAACCGGTGAGATTGACAACCTCATCGCAAGTTGGGGACAGAGTTCTGTGGTTGTGTTGTGCAGGTCTCCACGTTGCTGCTGGCACCGGTAGTGCGCCCTGCCAACGTTCAGCTAGCTACACCTTTGGGGTGTTTCCTTGCTCCTACTAGATTGATAACCTTGGTTTCGTACTGATGGAAAACTTGCTGTTGTGCTCATCATACCTTCCTCTTGGGGTTCCCCAACGAGCTCGATATAGTTTGGGCCAACGAGCAACAACTTTTTTGGCGCCGTTGCCGGGGAGTTAAGGACATCTTCACAGGGGGAGTCCCTCATAACCAATCTCTTTACTTTGTTATTTTTGTTTTTTTAGTTTACTTTTGTTTTGCTTGCTTGTTTCTTTATCAAAAACACAAAAAATTAGTTTTACGAGTTTGCTTTCTTTATCAAAAACACAAAATTTGACTACTCTGGAAAATACTAAGTTGTGTGATTTCACTAGCACCAACAACAATGATTTTATGAGCACACCTATTGCTCCACATGTTCCTGAAGCTACTTTCTTTGAAATTAAACCTGCTTTACTCAATCTTGTTATGAGAGCACAATTTGATGGTATTGGTAATGAAGATGCTACTGCCCATCTAAATAACTTTGTTGAACTTTGTGAGATGCAAAAGCATAGGGATATAGATGGAGATATAATTAAGCTGAAATTGTTTCCTTTCTCTTTCAGAGGAAAAGCTAAAGAATGGTTGAATTCCTTAACTGTGGGACCGGTAGTGCGCCCTACCAATGTTCAGTTGGGGACAGAGTTCTGTGGTTGTGTTGTGCAGGTCTCCACGTTGTTGCTGGCACCGGTAGTGCGCCCTGCCAACATTCAGCTAGCTACACCTTTGGGGTGTTTCCTTGCTCCTACTGGATTGATAACCTTGGTTTCGTACTGAGGGAAAACTTGCTGCTGTGCTCATCATACCTTCCACTTGGGGTTCCCCAATGAGCTCAATATAGTTTGGGCCAACGAGCAACAGCCATCTCAATAGAAAACATATGATAATTATTGTTGCAAGCAAAAGAAGTGAAAGAGCAATCATCCATATTATTGCAAGCAACGGAAGAAATAGTAAAACACTCATAACAAAGCATTATCCAAGGGGTACCATTGGTAACATCATTGCAAGCAAAACATTGGAAAGAGCAATTGTTCAACAAAGTGCAAACAATTATATCATCCACATAACGTTTAGAGCATGTCATGTCTATGGCAACATCATCACAATCAAGTAATTTCACATTCTCAACATTATGCAAAGGCAAAGTATCACTTGGAAATATCAATGAAGCATATGTGATATCACAAACATCATTTAGTGCATGCCAATCATCACAAGTCATCATGTCCACTAGTGGGATCATGGCATCATCAACACCCATATTTTTACCTTGTTCATACCTCTCATATGAAGTGGGTGTTGTGGTAGTGTTGGCCTCCATGTGGATGAATTCTTCATCATGTATGGGGATGGCATCATCTTCATCCACCATGTTCATCTTCTCAGTTGGAGGCATCATCATCTCCAAGCTTGGCGCTTCTTGATCCATGGAACCTAGCACATCATGAGAAAACACACTAGAGGTAGAGGGTAAGTCGTTAGAAATCAAAGTGGTCCCGCATGACCTATCAACTACCACTCTCAACTCACTAGGTGTATCACTCATGCCCTCCAAGTGAAGCACTCAATCTCACGTATGGTGGAGTCGCTCATCTCACTCTTGTTTTCACTCAAGTGGGCTAAGTGGCTCTCATACTCACATGGGATAGTTGATGGGTTCGTAGCATGGAAAACAAAAAATTTCTACCGCAAGAACGAACAAAACCCAGATCTAATCTAGATAAAAGCCAAGATCTAATCTATTAGACATGTGCAACGAGATAGATCTGTACTAACCCTTGTAGATCTGAAAGCGTTACGAGATTGGATCTCGTGGTTGATGTAGTCGATCACTTTCCGATCTCAAGATCGAGTGGACGATCCTTCCGGCGCCGCGTTCCGGCAGCGCTTCCACAGTCGGTCACACGTACGGAGTCGAAGCAGACCTTCCTCTCCTCGTTCCAGCGAGCAGCGGAGGTAGTAGATCTTCTCCACGGAATCCCAGTAGCACGACGGCGTGGTGGTGGTGGTGGAGTAGAGAATTCTGCAGGGCTTCGCCTAAGCCTGAGCAGAAGAAAGGAGGAGGAGATAGGCGGCTAGGATTGGAGTAGTGGAGGAGGGCCAGGGGGTGGCGCCCCCACCCCTCTATTTAAAGGGGGGAGGCGCCATGGGGAGGTGGAGTCCTTGTAGGACTCCCCTCTCCCTTGGCCGGCGGATTGGGAGGGGGAGGAGTCCTCCTCCCCCACGACTCCTTGTCTTGCCCCATAAGGACTCCTTGATCCTTTCTTGGTTTTCAAGCAAACTCCAAGAAATCTTCCAGAACCTTCCGGAACATTCCGAAACCTTCTAGAATCCTCATACAAATACTCCGGAACAATTCCTAACTCAGAAAATGATCCCCAATATATGAATCTTATTCTCCGGACAATTCCGGATCTCCTCGTGATGTCCCGGATCCAATCCGAGACTCCAAACAACATTCGGTCTCCAACGCACATTCCATATCTACTTAAAACAACTTCGAACCTTAAGTGTGTCACCCTACGGTTCGTGAATATGTAGACATGACAGAGACACATCTCCTATCAATAACCATTAGCGGGACCTGGAGATCCATAATGGCTCCCACATACTCAACGATGACTTCGTGATCGATAGAACCATTTACATACGAAACCAATTCCCTTTGTCACGCGATACTATACTTATCCGAGGTTTGATCATCGGTATCTCCATACCTAGTTCTACCTCGTTACTGACAAGTACTCTTTACTCGTTCCGTGATATGTCATCCCTTGTGACCCAATCACATGCTTGCAAGCTAACTAGATGACATTCCACCGAGAGGGCCCAGAGCATATCTATCCATCATATGGATGGACAAATCCCAATCTTGGTCCATGCGCTTCAACACATACTTTCAGAATACCCAATGACACCTTTATGACCACCCAGTTACGAAGCGGTGTTTGATGTCATCAAAGTACCCATACGGTGATGGTGATTAACATAACCTCATGGTCGAAGGATTAGGTTACTATGTATTTTAAAGCTTATAGCAAACAAACTTAATGACTTGATCTTATGCTATGCTTACTACGGGTGTGTGTCCATCACATCATTCTCCTAATGATATGATCTTGTTATTAACGACATCCAATGTCCATGATCAGGAAACCATGATCATCCATTAATCAACAAGCTAGTTTAACAAGAGGCTTACTAGGGACTCTTTTATGTTTACAAAACACACAAGTATTAATGTTTCCGGTTAATACAATTATAGCATGGGATGTAAACATTTATCATAAACATAAAGATATAATAATAACCACTTTATTATTGCCTCTTGGGCATATCTCCAACAGTCTCCCACTTGCACTAGAGTCAATAATCTAGTTAAAAAACTTGTGCATTCAACACCTATGGCTTTCTGGTGTTGTATAGACACTATTGCTAGTGTTAAAACATAATCTTCGGATCTGACACTTCTAGGTCCGTGTGTATTTGCATGTCCTTGCGTCTCTACGCATTACTCATTCTCCAATGAGATGTACACATAATGGACTATATACATCAATATGTACAAATTCCAATCAGTTAGTCGTCCGTTCCTCTTTTGGCCTACGAACGGAGTTTTAATTATCTCCAGGAAAGTATCACAAGCGTCATTTGATCCAAATCAAAGACTCCAAAAATCCATCAACATGGAGTTTCTTCATATATCCTTTCAATATAATTTAAACGGCGATGTCACTTCGCAAGTGATCTTTCAATCATTTGTCTTGCGACATTTTAGCATTAGTTTTATGGTCGTTATTTCTCCAACCAGACTTGTATATCATCCATCTATTATGGAATATGGTAATTATTTGAACAACCTTTTGTCGTTATAATACCTGATCAAAATAACAATTATTGAAACAAATCTTGAAGGCAAGCTTTGATGTGAACGAGCAACACAACAACCCTTTGTTTGTTTTCGATGGACATCATCACATATTCTCTTGCTAGTTACTTAGGCCATTGCAGTTCATGAATTGTGTTGTCCTGTATGACACTTCATACCAACCAATTCGGTATCCAATACCGGAGAACCACATTGTTTAACAAGCAAGGAATACAACCATAACATGTATATCTTCTATATGCCTAAGTTGGACATCTCCAACCTTTTATTTTCTGCCAAATATTTTATAGATTCTCTTTCAGCAATTCCTTTTCTTTTAAAAGAATCTATCAACATCAATAGTGATGTCATTCACATGACACATAGTACAAAGTGTGTATAGTCAAATACCAATACCTTTGGACTTGCACTTTGAAGTGGATCACCTTCATCAAATGTTTGGCATTCTTTCAAAATTCCATTCTTTAGTAATCTTTTAGTGTAGTAAACATTTTACTTACATCTTCTATTCATCCTTATCATGACAACTTTCATGATCAAGCTGCTATAGCTTATAAAGGAGAATTGCGAGTATAATGTTTCTTTTTAAAACCTTTTGGAGGATTAGGACGACTAGCGTCTCCAACCTTCACAAATTCTCATCAAATATGAGGACGTATACTCTATCATGTTGTAACCAACACATTGTTTTAGATATCGCAATACCTTTCACATATGATGGTTCCTGAAACATTGCTTTCAGCTCTTAGATAAACTTGATATTAAAAACAATCTTTTGAGTATCAAGAATCATGGAGGCAAACATGATACTTTAGATACTAACATTGGAATTCTTACTCTTGATTTAATACTACTTATTAAACTTCATGGAGTAAATAGAGTTTGCTGAAAGTTTGCAATAGGACTTATAAACTTTAAATTGACATTCAAAACAATACGGTACCAGTTCGTAAAGTAAATATCCAGTATTTCTATAGTTCCACTATCTCAACTATAACTAAGCGTAAGGTGGTGAACGGATGCCAATGACTACAACAAACTATGCAAATTCATTTTGATTGTGTTTATGATAAATTGAGTTCGACTAATCCAAATTACAAATGAACACCCACTCAAAACAACATCCCTCGAGTTGTTTTAGTGATTACACGAACCAAATCCACTACACCAAGTCCGATCATCACGTGAGATGATGTAGCTTTAAAGGCGAACAATCAACATGTTCATCATATCATCCATATGACTCATGCTTTACCTTTCGGTATTCCGTGTTCCGAGACCATGTCTGTACATGCTAGGCTCGTCAAGGTTAACCTTAGTTTCCGCATGTGCAAATCTGGCTTGCACCCATTGTATGCACACGTAGAGTCTATCACACCCGATCATCACGAGATGCTTCGAAACGACGAGTCTTAGCAACGGTGCCAACTAAGGGTGAACACTTTATTACTTGATATTTAGTGAGAGGGATCATCTTATAATGCTACCGTCGCGATCTAAGCAATACAAGATGCATAAAGGATTAACATCACAGGTAATTCATAATTAGTGTGATATGATATGACCCTTTCTTCTTGCGCCTTTGATCTCCATCTCCAAAGCACGAACATGATCTCCATCATCACCAGCATTGCGTCAAGGTCAGTGGCGCCGCTTCATGGTTGTCCATCATCACTAGCAACTATTACAACTACTTGGAATAAAGCTATTACAAGATGAATAGACACGCAGGTCTTAACAGAATTAAAGACAACCATTAGGCTCCTGCCGGTTGCCATATTACAACAAGGATCATTGCATACATCAAATATAATCACAATCACATGATGGCCATATCACATCACAAAACCCCTGCAAAAACAAGTTAGACGCCTCTAATTTTCTTTGCATGTTTTACGTGGTTTGGGGCTTTCGAACAATAACGGATCTTACCTACGAAACTGAACCACAACGTTAATACAAGTGCTATCAAGTGTAAAGTGTAGATTGGATCTATACTATGGTGGGAGAGACAGACACCCGCAAAGCCACTTGTGCAAAGAAAGTTACACGTCAAGCGTGGAGCAAGTCTCATGTGCGATGACATGTAAGGTTAGCCCGAGCCGCTTCATCCCATCATGCCGCAAGATGCAAAGTACACAAAGCAAAAGACGGCACGAGCACCAACGCCCACAAAACCATTGTGTTCTACTCGTGCAAAAGATCTACGCATAGATACGGCTCTGATACCACTAATGGGTTCGTAGCATGGAAAACAAAAAATTTCTACCGCAAGAACAAACAAAACCCAGATCTAAGCTAGATAAAAGCCAAGATCTAATCTATTAGACATGTGCAACGAGATAGATCTGTACTAACCCTTATAGATCCGAAAGCGTTACGAGATTGGATCTCGTGGTTGATGTAGTCGATCACTTGCCGATCTCAAGATCGAGTGGACGATCCTTTCGGCGCCGCGTTCCGGCAGCGCTTCCGCAGTCGGTCACACGTACGGAGTCAAAGCAGACCTTCCTCTCCTCGTTCCAGCAAGCAGCGGAGGTAGTAGATCTTCTCCATGGAATCCCAGTAGCACGACGGCATGGTGGTGGTGGTGGAGTAGAGAATTCTGCAGGGCTTCGCCTAAGCCTGAGCAGAAGAAAGGAGGAGGAGAGAGGTGGCTAGGATTGGAGTAGTGGAGGAGGGCCAGGGGGTGGCGCCCCCACCCCTCTATTTAAAGGGGGGGAGGCACCATGGGGAGGTGGAGTCCTTGTAGGACTCCCCTCTCCTTGGCCGGCGGATTGGGAGGGGGGGAGGAGTCCTCCTCCCCCACGACTCCTTGTCTTGCCCCACAAGGACTCCTTGATCCTTTCTTGGTTTTCAAGCAAACTCCAAGAAATCTTCCAGAACCTTCCGGAACATTCCGAAACCTTCTAGAATCCTCATACAAATACTCCGGAACATTTCCTAACTCAGAAAATGATCCCCAATATATGAATCTTATTCTCCGGACAATTCCGGATCTCCTCGTGATGTCCCGGATCCAATCCGAGACTCCAAACAACATTCGGTCTCCAACGCACATTCCATATCTACTTAAAACAACTTCGAACCTTAAGTGTGTCACCCTACGGTTCATGAATATGTAGACATGACAGAGACACATCTCCTATCAATAACCATCAGCGGGACCTAGAGATCCATAATGGGTCCCACATACTCAACGATGACTTCGTGATCGATAGAACCATTTACATACGAAACCAATTCCCTTTGTCACGCGATACTATACTTATCCGAGGTTTGATCGTCGGTATCTCCATACCTAGTTCTACCTCGTTATTGACAAGTACTCTTTACTCGTTCCGTGATATGTCATCCCTTGTGACCCAGTCACATGCTTGCAAGCTAACTAGATAACATTCCACCGAGAGGGCCCAGAGCATATCTATCCGTCATATGGATGGACAAATCCCAATCTTGGTCCATGCGCTTCAACACATACTTTCAGAATACCCAATGACACCTTTATGACCACCCAGTTACGAAGCGGTGTTTGATGTCATCAAAGTACCCATACGGTGATGGTGATTAACATAACCTCATGGTCGAAGGATTAGGTTACTATGTATTTTAAAGCTTATAGCAAACGAACTTAATGACTTGATCTTATGCTATGCTTACTACGGGTGTGTGTCCATCACATCATTCTCCTAATGATATGATCTTGTTATTAATGACATCCAATGTCCATGATCAGGAAACCATGATCATCCATTAATCAACAAGCTAGTTTAACAAGAGGCTTACTAGGGACTCTTTTATGTTTACAAAACACACAAGTATTAATGTTTCCGGTTAATACAATTATAGCATGGGATGTAAACATTTATCATAAACATAAAGATATAATAATAACCACTTTATTATTGCCTCTTGGGCATATCTCCAACAATAGTACCACATCATCACTCAAGCATATGGGCGTAGGCTCGGTTTCCTCAACTCCGTGCGCCTCCTTTGGTGAAGGGAAAATTCCATGCTCACCAATCTTGACCTTGTCATTGCCATCTTGTATAGTAGGCTCTTTACTTGGAGCTTGATCATCCTTAACCGTGGCCTCCTTGGCTTGGGTACACATCCTCTTGACATACTCGTCCAACTTGGTAAAGTAGAGGTCTTCGTCCTCCTCATCCATGAGGTTGCATGCATCATCTAGGACGTAAAGTCTTGGCATTGAAGCTTGATGGTGTGGAAGAGAGCTTGCTCTTGGTGCCATGTTGGTGGTGGCACGAGTAGTTGAAGGTGCCTTATGATGGTGTCGACAGAGGTCATTGGGGTGCCTTGCCAAAGGTTGATGTAGATGGTGCACTTGGTCATCCACATGGCGCTCGCGATGATGCTCCTTGTCCTTGGCACTCTCCTTGGTGAGGCGTTGTAATGAGCGCAAAGCATCATTTATCTTGGCCATCGTGCTCATGGTTTTGGTGAAGTTGTTATCCATGTCGTGCTTGAAGTTTTCCATTTGATGGTGGACCTTGTTGCTCTTGAGGTGGCGGATCCGTCTTGGTTGACGTGACTTGAGGAGCTTGTCGTTGTCATCCTTGAAGTCGTCCATGCTTGGGGAGTCATTGTTTATGTAGTACTCCATATCACCCAAGCATGTGGAGCCATTGTCGGTGTAGTGCTCCATGCATGAGGAGCCATTGTCGATGTAGAGCTCCAATTCCTCCGTGCTTGAGGAGCCATAGTTGATGACGTATGCTGACTCGTAGTTGATGTAGAGCTCGTTGGGAACCCCAAGAGGAAGGTATGATGAGCACAGCAGTAAGTTTTCCCTTAGTTATGAAACCAAGGTTTAATCGAACCAGTAGGAGCAAGGAAACACCCCAAAGGTGTTACTAGCTGAGCTTTGGCAGGGCGCACTACCGGTGCTAGTAGCAACGTGGAGACCTGCACAACACAACCACAGAACTTTGTCCCCAACTTGCGATGAGGTTGTCAATCTCACCGTGTTTTGCAGAAAACAAAGGATTAAACGTATCGAATGGAAAGAAGTAAAAGTTTGCAGAAAGTAAACACAAAGTAGTAAAAGATTGTAGATTTTATGTAAAGAAAAGGATCGGGATCCATAGTTGACTAGAGGTGGCTCTCCTTAGATAGATAACATGCTGGGTGAACAAATTACAGCGGGGCAATTGACAAACACCGAGAAAGCAATACATGCATATACTAATCATCTTGACTCCTCTGAGACTTGATTGGGCATTACAACATAATACATAGACCGCCATCCAACTGCATCTATGACTAATAATCCAACTTTAGGTTATCATCCGAACCACCTCCAGTATTAAGTTGCAAGCAGAAGATTATTGCTTTACGAACTGTGTGTAAAGTAAACAATACGATTGTTCTATGAACAAAGGATTGTTGTTTTCTCCCTAGCAGCAACATCACATCTAGTACCTTAGAGATTTCTGTCACTTCCCCAGATTACCAAAGGCATGAACCCACTATCGAGCATAAATACTAACTCTTGGAGTTGCTAGCATCTACTTGGCCAAGATAGCTACTAACAACGGAAAGCATGCAAGATCTCAAATAACAAAGACATGATAGAATCAATAATCAATCTGAAATAGCATCTCAATATCCATCGGATCCCCGCAAACACAACATGTATGAATTACAAATAGATGATCTTGATCATGAACGGAGCTCACAAGATCTAAACATGAAAGAACAAAGGAGGAGAAACCAGCCATCTAGCTACTACATGGATCCGTAGTCCAAGGATGAACTACTCACGCATCACACCGGAGGCTTGCATGGTGATGAAGAAGGCCTCCAGGGTGAATTCCCCTCTCCGACAGGGTGCCGAGAAGAGCTTCAGATCCCTTCCGATCTAGGGATGGAGATGACGGCGGCTACAGACTCTTTCGTGGATTTTTGATCAGGTACTTAGGGTTTTCGTCCCGAGGGCAACTTATAGGCGGAAGGAGAGGCCGAGGGCGTGCCGGGAGTGGCCACACCACCCCCTAGCGCGGGCCAGGCCTGGCCGCGCGGCCAGGTGGCGTGGTGGCTCCCTGGCCCTTCTCCGTCTCGTATTCTGCCACTTGATCCCTTGCGGAAAAATAGGCACTTTGGCTTTTGTCCCGTCTAATTCCGAGAATATTCACTTTCTGACTTTCCTATAACCAAAAACAGCAGAAAACAGGCAGCTGGCACTGTGGCTCTTGTTAATAGGTTAGTCCAAGAAATAATATGAAAAGTACTCCAAAGTTGGAACAAAACACAAGCAAGTGGATAAAACCAAGCATGGAACATCAAAAATTATAGATACATTTGCAATGTATCAACATCCCCAAGCTTAACTCCTGCTCGTCCTCGAGTAGTCAAGTGATAAAAAGAAATTATTTTTGAGGTGACATGCACCATCAAAGACTTGATCAAAGTATTTGCACAACTCAAAGTTGGGATCATAGTACTTCAATCATAACATGAAAGACAAAGTTCTAGCAATTGGCAAAGAAACTATGATGCAACATAAAAAGGTACAAACAAAAGATTCATGAATAACCTGCCTTGCAAGACGTTTGGTTGTTTCACATAAAGAAAACATAGAATAATAGTATTCAGCTTGTCCCTCAATAGAGTAGCAAATATAAATGCATAGGACACCTTCAAAGTTCATAAGAGTGACTAGATACAATAGTTTAAAACAAGCAATATCAAGTTATGCATCAATCAACTAGTCTTGGGACAATGCACATAGAACTAAGAATGGCCACTATGCTCTCAAAATAGGTACATAAAGATAGAAGGTGGAGACTCAATATAATGGTGGAACAAAAGCCTTTTGTAAAAGGAAGTAGGGATTCAAGCCTCATAAAGAGCTTCCAAAAATTATGGTACTTGTAGTTTTCAGCTCTCATTGCCCCTATTATAAGCATCTTGAAAGTGATTAAGGTTAAAGTGACACAACTAAGAGGATATGCTTGACAAGTTATAAACCGGAATCTCATGCCCTTACTTACGAAGACCGATCCTCATGCTACTCAACTTTAGTCACGAGTAAGCTCTTGTCATTGTAAGTATATGTGTATCATTAAGAACCGCCAACGGGGTACCCCTTGCACATGATACGGGAGCTTTCCCATAATCAAAATGACAAGGCAAGCAGACAATGAGCATCTCAACGATCTTTTTATTTGCTATTTGCATAGGTTTTTATTGAGGATGCTTCATAGAGTGCTCATTATGGTGATGCTGCAAGTTTCCACCATGATTAGGCATGTCTTAGGCTAGCGGCACAGGCGTTTCTCTAAAACACATACAAACTCCATGATCTTACAAGTTCCACATTTATTTCACACCGCCGGGATCCGTAAGCAAAAGAACATGATATCAACAGAGTACAAAGTACAAGTGCGATGTTGAAAGCGTTCCCCATGAAACATGGTTCTGGTAATTTCAACTTATAAAGCGCAAGCATATACCCAACAAAGAAGGACCCAATGGTTCAATTTTATTAGAGGCAATAAAGTAAACTGTGCCATCAAGTTCGTGAGAGCTTTAATCACTAGTTTTCTCATAACAAGTGAAAGGTAAACAAAAGCATGAATATACTTGGAATAGCATAAGCTAGTAGGTAGGTATGGTGGACTCTTTGGAATAACTTGGTTTAGGGAGTTGGATGCATGAGTGGAACGCATACTTGGTGGTGGAGGCTAGCAAAAGACTGGGAACGACAAACTAAGAGAGCAATAATGGCCATAATCATGCAGAGCGACAAGACATCATTGATCAAAGCATAAAGTGATACTACAAGTTGAAAACTAAAGGATCATAAAGGCTATGGTGACTTGAGATAGTCATAACATGGTGTGAGCATGTGCCAAGTCAACCCAAATAAAGCATCAAAGGAGAATACCACTATACTATGCTTTAATATGCTAAAACAACGCATGATTCATCCAAGGCACATTAAGCAATCTAAATTGTTTATAACAAGTCATTATACAGCAAAGAATACTAAGCATAAAGCCAAAACAATATCAAGCATGGCATGACAAAGCATAGGCCACAGTCAAAAACGAGCTCTTTTTACCACATAAGCATGAACTTTCCTACTCTTTTCCAAACCAAACCAAACTATTTGCAAACCAAAGTATGAAAGAGGGGGTCCAACCAATTTATTCAGAACACTAAGCAAACCAAGAAAACTAAAAACCAAAACAAAAACAAAAAAGAAGACGCTCCAAGAAAAACACAACTGTGCATGAAACAATAAAAATGAAGTGTTTGGAAGAAACCTGGGATTTTTATTGATGAAGAAGGGGATGCCTTGGGCATCCCCAAGCTTTGACGCTTGTAATTCTTGGATATTTCTTGGGGTGACACATGTGGCATCCCCAAGCTTGAGCTTTAGTCCATCCTTCATCTCATTACTCATTCCTTCCATACACCTAAAATTTTTCCTTCATACAAAACTTCACACAATCTCATTAGCAACGTTAGTGCACTTAAGATAAATAAGTCTCAAGGTTCAGTTCTAACACCAAATAAACTTCCATTAGAACACTATCTACTGTAGCACTTCTCTCAAAAAGCTCAATTCCCCAAAGGAACTCAAGAAGGAACTAACAAGAAGCAATTGCAGAAAATGGCAGAAATCTGTCAAAACAGACCAGCATGTAAAGACGAATTTTTTAGAAGACCTTATGTTGCTCAAATAAAAAAGTGTTGAACTAACGAAAGTTAGATACCAACCTGGGGCATAAGCACAAAACATGACAGCTCAATCCGACGTACAGATCTCTCTCAGGAATTTTTACGGTGAAGCACAGAAATCTGTTTCGGGACAGCAACTTTCCCAATCATTACTTCTCTCTCATTAGAGGTTACTCTTGGAACAAAAAGAAAATAAAAAGGATAAAGAGAGGTTATTACAGAGGTAATAACTTCCAAGACTCAACTAAAACTCTTGGGTTATCTCCCAACAAGTACTTTTCTTTAACGCCTTTAAGTTAGGCATAAGAAGCAAACAAAGAATCAAGTGTTCTCAAATGAAGAAGCATTAAGACCAACTTTCTTGCCCTTACCTCTCTTATTTTTATTCTTAACCTTTGGGAAAATATGATTGTTTGGTGGAGAATAAAGGAGCATGGTCCCCTTTCCCACATCTATTATTGCTCCAAGGAGTTCTAATAGGGACCTTCCAAGTGTAATTTGTCCTTTTCCTGCACATTCAATAACAAGATAATCAATAGAAATCATTTTCCCAAGGATCCTTGTAAACACTCCTTCAGCTATTCCAAGAGGGTAGTATTATTAGCAAGAGATATTTCCTTTCCTCCCTTAGTGAGTCCCCAAGTATTCAGAGATTTATAAATATCTTTGGGCATAAGACAAAATTCAGACATGATATCACAGCGAGCTTTAAAAGTTTTAGTGTTCATCTCAATCTTTACTGTAGGGAAACACTTTGATGGTTCAGAATTTATGGGAACATAATTGAGATGCTCCCTAAGCGTGTTATAGCAATTTTCTAAGCTAGTAGTGCTAGCCTCAAGAGTGTCCAACCTAGCAATTATTTTTGCGAAAGAAATATCAGTTTGGCTAGGCATAGTGTAAGTGAGGATCAATTTCTTTATAGCATTAGTAGCATCATCCTCATTACATTGGAGGAAATCTCCTCCCACAACAACATCTAAAGCATATCTATAGCAAAGAGCAATCCCAAGGTAAAAACTGCTAAGGAACAAGCTTTGAGTCATTTTAGGCTTAGTTTTTTCATGTAGATCAGAGATTCTAGACCAAGCTTCCTAAAAACTTTCCTCAATTCCTTGTTTAAAAGTGAAAATCATATCCTCGGGTGACATAGTGATTGGAGCAAGGCTAGACATAGTGACAACTAAAGGAGACTTAATTTTTTTTGTGTTTTTGAAGAACCAAAACAAGCAAACAAAGCAAAAAGAAACTAAGCAAAACAAAAACAACAAAGTAAAGAGATTGGTTATGAGGGACTCCCCTTGTGAAGATGTCCTTGACTCCCCGGCAACGACGCCAGAAAAAATCTTGCTGACTCGTAGTTGATGTAGAGCTCGTTGGGAACCCCAAGAGGAAGGTATGATGAGCACAGCAGTAAGTTTTCCCTTAGTTATGAAACCAAGGTTTAATCGAACCAGTAGGAGCAAGGAAACACCCCAAAGGTGTTACTAGCTGAGCTTTGGCAGGGCGCACTACCGGTGCTAGTAGCAACGTGGAGACCTGCACAACACAACCACAGAACTTTGTCCCCAACTTGCGATGAGGTTGTCAATCTCACCGTGTTTTGCAGAAAACAAAGGATTAAACGTATCGAATGGAAAGAAGTAAAAGTTTGCAGAAAGTAAACACAAAGTAGTAAAAGATTGTAGATTTTATGTAAAGAAAAGGATCGGGATTCATAGTTGACTAGAGGTGGCTCTCCTTAGATAGATAACATGCTGGGTGAACAAATTACAGCGGGGCAATTGACAAACACCGAGAAAGCAATACATGCATATACTAATCATCTTGACTCCTCTGAGACTTGATTGGGCATTACAACATAATACATAGACCGCCATCCAACTGCATCTATGACTAATAATCCAACTTTAGGTTATCATCCGAACCACCTCCAGTATTAAGTTGCAAGCAGAAGATTATTGCTTTACGAACTGTGTGTAAAGTAAACAATACGATTGTTCTATGAACAAAGGATTGTTGTTTTCTCCCTAGCAGCAACATCACATCTAGTACCTTAGAGATTTCTGTCACTTCCCCAGATTACCAAAGGCATGAACCCACTATCGAGCATAAATACTAACTCTTGGAGTTGCTAGCATCTACTTGGCCAAGATAGCTACTAACAACGGAAAGCATGCAAGATCTCAAATAACAAAGACATGATAGAATCAATAATCAATCTGAAATAGCATCTCAATATCCATCGGATCCCCGCAAACACAACATGTATGAATTACAAATAGATGATCTTGATCATGAACGGAGCTCACAAGATCTAAACATGAAAGAACAAAGGAGGAGAAACCAGCCATCTAGCTACTACATGGATCCGTAGTCCAAGGATGAACTACTCACGCATCACACCGGAGGCTTGCATGGTGATGAAGAAGGCCTCCAGGGTGAATTCCCCTCTCCGACAGGGTGCCGAGAAGAGCTTCAGATCCCTTCCGATCTAGGGATGGAGATGACGGCGGCTACAGACTCTTTCGTGGATTTTTGATCGGGTACTTAGGGTTTTCGTCCCGAGGGCAACTTATAGGCGGAAGGAGAGGCCGAGGGCGTGCCGGGAGTGGCCACACCACCCCCTAGCGCGGGCCAGGCCTGGCCGCGCGGCCAGGTGGCGTGGTGGCTCCCTGGCCCTTCTCCGTCTCGTATTCTGCCACTTGATCCCTTGCGGAAAAATAGGCACTTTGGCTTTTGTCCCGTCTAATTCCGAGAATATTCACTTTCTGACTTTCCTATAACCAAAAACAGCAGAAAACAGGCAGCTGGCACTGTGGCTCTTGTTAATAGGTTAGTCCAAGAAATAATATGAAAAGTACTCCAAAGTTGGAACAAAACACAAGCAAGTGGATAAAACCAAGCATGGAACATCAAAAATTATAGATACATTTGCAATGTATCAACATCCCCAAGCTTAACTCCTGCTCGTCCTCGAGTAGTCAAGTGATAAAAAGAAATTATTTTTGAGGTGACATGCACCATCAAAGACTTGATCAAAGTATTTGCACAACTCAAAGTTGGGATCATAGTACTTCAATCATAACATGAAAGACAAAGTTCTAGCAATTGGCAAAGAAACTATGATGCAACATAAAAAGGTACAAACAAAAGATTCATGAATAACCTGCCTTGCAAGACGTTTGGTTGTTTCACATAAAGAAAACATAGAATAATAGTATTCAGCTTGTCCCTCAATAGAGTAGCAAATATAAATGCATAGGACACCTTCAAAGTTCATAAGAGTGACTAGATACAATAGTTTAAAACAAGCAATATCAAGTTATGCATCAATCAACTAGTCTTGGGACAATGCACATAGAACTAAGAATGGCCACTATGCTCTCAAAATAGGTACATAAAGATAGAAGGTGGAGACTCAATATAATGGTGGAACAAAAGCCTTTTGTAAACGGAAGTAGGGATTCAAGCCTCATAAAGAGCTTCCAAAAATTATGGTACTTGTAGTTTTCAGCTCTCATTGCCCCTATTATAAGCATCTTGAAAGTGATTAAGGTTAAAGTGACACAACTAAGAGGATATGCTTGACAAGTTATAAACCGGAATCTCATGCCCTTACTTACGAAGACCGATCCTCATGCTACTCAACTTTAGTCACGAGTAAGCTCTTGTCATTGTAAGTATATGTGTATCATTAAGAACCGCCAACGGGGTACCCCTTGCACATGATACGGGAGCTTTCCCATAATCAAAATGACAAGGCAAGCAGACAATGAGCATCTCAACGATCTTTTTATTTGCTATTTGCATAGGTTTTTATTGAGGATGCTTCATAGAGTGCTCATTATGGTGATGCTGCAAGTTTCCACCATGATTAGGCATGTCTTAGGCTAGCGGCACAGGCGTTTCTCTAAAACACATACAAACTCCATGATCTTACAAGTTCCACATTTATTTCACACCGCCGGGATCCGTAAGCAAAAGAACATGATATCAACAGAGTACAAAGTACAAGTGCGATGTTGAAAGCGTTCCCCATGAAACATGGTTCTGGTAATTTCAACTTATAAAGCGCAAGCATATACCCAACAAAGAAGGACCCAATGGTTCAATTTTATTAGAGGCAATAAAGTAAACTGTGCCATCAAGTTCGTGAGAGCTTTAATCACTAGTTTTCTCATAACAAGTGAAAGGTAAACAAAAGCATGAATATACTTGGAATAGCATAAGCTAGTAGGTAGGTATGGTGGACTCTTTGGAATAACTTGGTTTAGGGAGTTGGATGCATGAGTGGAACGCATACTTGGTGGTGGAGGCTAGCAAAAGACTGGGAACGACAAACTAAGAGAGCAATAATGGCCATAATCATGCAGAGCGACAAGACATCATTGATCAAAGCATAAAGTGATACTACAAGTTGAAAACTAAAGGATCATAAAGGCTATGGTGACTTGAGATAGTCATAACATGGTGTGAGCATGTGCCAAGTCAACCCAAATAAAGCATCAAAGGAGAATACCACTATACTATGCTTTAATATGCTAAAACAACGCATGATTCATCCAAGGCACATTAAGCAATCTAAATTGTTTATAACAAGTCATTATACAGCAAAGAATACTAAGCATAAAGCCAAAACAATATCAAGCATGGCATGACAAAGCATAGGCCACAGTCAAAAACGAGCTCTTTTTACCACATAAGCATGAACTTTCCTACTCTTTTCCAAACCAAACCAAACTATTTGCAAACCAAAGTATGAAAGAGGGGGTCCAACCAATTTATTCAGAACACTAAGCAAACCAAGAAAACTAAAAACCAAAACAAAAACAAAAAAGAAGACGCTCCAAGAAAAACACAACTGTGCATGAAACAATAAAAATGAAGTGTTTGGAAGAAACCTGGGATTTTTATTGATGAAGAAGGGGATGCCTTGGGCATCCCCAAGCTTTGACGCTTGTAATTCTTGGATATTTCTTGGGGTGACACATGTGGCATCCCCAAGCTTGAGCTTTAGTCCATCCTTCATCTCATTACTCATTCCTTCCATACACCTAAAATTTTTCCTTCATACAAAACTTCACACAATCTCATTAGCAACGTTAGTGCACTTAAGATAAATAAGTCTCAAGGTTCAGTTCTAACACCAAATAAACTTCATTAGAACACTATCTACTGTAGCACTTCTCTCAAAAAGCTCAATTCCCCAAAGGAACTCAAGAAGGAACTAACAAGAAGCAATTGCAGAAAATGGCAGAAATCTGTCAAAACAGACCAGCATGTAAAGACGAATTTTTTAGAAGACCTTATGTTGCTCAAATAAAAAAGTGTTGAACTAACGAAAGTTAGATACCAACCTGGGGCATAAGCACAAAACATGACAGCTCAATCCGACGTACAGATCTCTCTCAGGAATTTTTACGGTGAAGCACAGAAATCTGTTTCGGGACAGCAACTTTCCCAATCATTACTTCTCTCTCATTAGAGGTTACTCTTGGAACAAAAAGAAAATAAAAAGGATAAAGAGAGGTTATTACAGAGGTAATAACTTCCAAGACTCAACTAAAACTCTTGGGTTATCTCCCAACAAGTACTTTTCTTTAACGCCTTTAAGTTAGGCATAAGAAGCAAACAAAGAATCAAGTGTTCTCAAATGAAGAAGCATTAAGACCAACTTTCTTGCCCTTACCTCTCTTATTTTTATTCTTAACCTTTGGGAAAATATGATTGTTTGGTGGAGAATAAAGGAGCATGGTCCCCTTTCCCACATCTATTATTGCTCCAAGGAGTTCTAATAGGGACCTTCCAAGTGTAATTTGTCCTTTTCCTGCACATTCAATAACAAGATAATCAATAGAAATCATTTTCCCAAGGATCCTTGTAAACACTCCTTCAGCTATTCCAAGAGGGTAGTATTATTAGCAAGAGATATTTCCTTTCCTCCCTTAGTGAGTCCCCAAGTATTCAGAGATTTATAAATATCTTTGGGCATAAGACAAAATTCAGACATGATATCACAGCGAGCTTTAAAAGTTTTAGTGTTCATCTCAATCTTTACTGTAGGGAAACACTTTGATGGTTCAGAATTTATGGGAACATAATTGAGATGCTCCCTAAGCGTGTTATAGCAATTTTCTAAGCTAGTAGTGCTAGCCTCAAGAGTGTCCAACCTAGCAATTATTTTTGCGAAAGAAATATCAGTTTGGCTAGGCATAGTGTAAGTGAGGATCAATTTCTTTATAGCATTAGTAGCATCATCCTCATTACATTGGAGGAAATCTCCTCCCACAACAACATCTAAAGCATATCTATAGCAAAGAGCAATCCCAAGGTAAAAACTGCTAAGGAACAAGCTTTGAGTCATTTTAGGCTTAGTTTTTTCATGTAGATCAGAGATTCTAGACCAAGCTTCCTAAAAACTTTCCTCAATTCCTTGTTTAAAAGTGAAAATCATATCCTCGGGTGACATAGTGATTGGAGCAAGGCTAGACATAGTGACAACTAAAGGAGACTTAATTTTTTTTGTGTTTTTGAAGAACCAAAACAAGCAAACAAAGCAAAAAGAAACTAAGCAAAACAAAAACAACAAAGTAAAGAGATTGGTTATGAGGGACTCCCCTTGTGAAGATGTCCTTGACTCCCCGGCAACGACGCCAGAAAAAATCTTGCTGACTCGTAGTTGATGTAGAGCTCGTTGGGAACCCCAAGAGGAAGGTATGATGAGCACAGCAGTAAGTTTTCCCTTAGTTATGAAACCAAGGTTTAATCGAACCAGTAGGAGCAAGGAAACACCCCAAAGGTGTTACTAGCTGAGCTTTGGCAGGGCGCACTACCGGTGCTAGTAGCAACGTGGAGACCTGCACAACACAACCACAGAACTTTGTCCCCAACTTGCGATGAGGTTGTCAATCTCACCGTGTTTTGCAGAAAACAAAGGATTAAACGTATCGAATGGAAAGAAGTAAAAGTTTGCAGAAAGTAAACACAAAGTAGTAAAAGATTGTAGATTTTATGTAAAGAAAAGGATCGGGATCCATAGTTGACTAGAGGTGGCTCTCCTTAGATAGATAACATGCTGGGTGAACAAATTACAGCGGGGCAATTGACAAACACCGAGAAAGCAATACATGCATATACTAATCATCTTGACTCCTCTGAGACTTGATTGGGCATTACAACATAATACATAGACCGCCATCCAACTGCATCTATGACTAATAATCCACCTTCAGGTTATCATCCGAACCCCCTCCAGTATTAATTTGCAAGCAACAGATTATTGCTTTACGAACTGCGTGTAAAGTAAACAATACGATTGCTCTATGAACAAAGGATTGTTGTTTTCTCCCTAGCAGCAACAGCACATCTAGTACCTTAGAGATTTCTGTCACTTCCCCAGATTACCAAAGGCATGAACCCACTATCAAGCATAAATACTAACTCTTGGAGTTGCTAGCATCTACTTGGCCAAGATAGCTACTAACAACGGAAAGCATGCAAGATCTCAAATAACAAAGACATGATAGAATCAATAATCAATCTGAAATAGCATCTCTATATCCATCGGATCCCCGCAAACACAACATGTATGAATTACAAATAGATGATCTTGATCATGAACGGAGCTCACAAGATCTAAACATGAAAGCACAAAGGAGGAGAAACCAGCCATCTAGCTACTACATGGATCCGTAGTCCAAGGATGAACTACTCACGCATCACACCGGAGGCTTGCATGGTGATGAAGAAGGCCTCCGGGGTGAATTCCCCCCTCCGGCAGGGTGCCGGGAAGAGCTTCAGATCCCTCCCGGTCTAGGGATGGAGATGACGGAGGCTACAGACTCTTACGTGGATTTTTGATCGGGTACTTAGGGTTTTCGTCCCGAGGGCAACTTATAGGCGGAAGTAGAGGCCGAGGGGGTGCCAGGAGCGGCCACACCACCCCCTGGCACGGGTCAGGCCTGGCCGCGCGGCCAGGTGGTGTGGTGGCTCCTTGTCGCTTCTCCGTATCGTATTCTGGCACTTGATCCCTTCCGGAAAAATAGGCACTTTGGCTTTTGTCCCGTCCAATTCCAAGAATATTTATTTTCTGACTTTCCTAGAACCAAAAACAGCAGAAAACAGGCAGCTGGCACTGTGGCTCTTGTTAATAGGTTAGTCCAAGAAATCATATGAAAAGTACTCCAAAGTTGGAAAAAAACACAAGAAAGTGGATAAAACCAAGCATGGAACATCAAAAATTATAGATACATTTGCAATGTATCAACGTACTACATGTCTTCCATGCATGTGGAGCCGTCATAGGTGCAATACTCCGGATCCTCAAAGCATGCGGAGCCAATGTCGGTGTAGTGCTCCATCATGTCCTCTATACTTGTGGAGTCATAGTCGTGGTGGCTCATCATGGATTCTTCTTATATATCATCCTCGGTTCCGGAGTCCCTAGACATGATTCACAAGACCAGGTAGTGTATGTGGAAAAAGTAGGGAGTTAGGGATGCAACGTCAAACCTTACTTTACCTTGGAAGATAATATCGTGCAAGTGGCAACACTTGAGAGCAATCAAAACCAAGCAAAGTGAAATTCACGCGGAACACCAAAACCAACTAACTACTAAAAAACACACACACAAAGCTTATGGTGGATAGGTATGGAAGGTGGCGTGTCCAAGAACAATCCGAAATCAAGATATTGTAATGGGAAGTAAAAAACCACGATGATCACAAAGCAAAACAAGTCAATCTACAAGATAGGAATTATGTACAAGGAAACACACACAATGGGATAAATGGGACTTGTGCGACGGATAAAGTGAGATAAGAACCAAATGATTACCTAGCAAAGACTATAAGCTCGTGTCACACAAGTACAAGGAGAGACGCTAGTTCGATTGCAATAAAATTGGTGGGCTACAAGATATGCACAATAAAGACCACCTATTTGATGTGCATCGAGCTTGCGCTTCCTATTCTATGAGGCACTTGTTTTTTTCTTTCTTTTTCTTCTTTTTATTTTTCTATTTTTTCTCCTTTTCTTTTATTTTTCACTTGCCTTTTTCTTGTGCCAACAACTATAGAAGGTAACTATATGAGATAGCGCGCTCACAACTTTTGCTCGGAATTCTACAAGGTATCAAATGTGCATAGCCCAAGCAATCATAGGAGGAACTAGTATCAATAGGTGTTTGTTGAACGCAAAGATAGTGTAGCTCACAAAGGAAAGCAAGTGGGGAGAAGTGTCGGAATTTGTATACCTTTCGTCGCCGATCTTCACCCTTTATTGGTGGATTCCGCCTTGCTCACGGAATTTGGATGGAGTAGATAGCAGAACCACTTAGATGATGATATAGAGCTCCTTCTCCTCTTCTAAACGAGCTAAAGACACCAAAATCCGAGTTCGTATGCAAAAGTTATTCCCAAAACGGTGAAAGGCTGAAATCTGGGAATTCTGCTATTTTTTCTCTGTACCGGGCGATAGTACCGGGTTTCCGAGCGGTAGTACCGTTCTTCCGTGGCCCCGGTAGTACCGTTAAGGTACCGGGGATGGGCGGTAGTACCGGGTTTTGACCCTGGTAGTACCGGATGTCGCAGAAACACCCAGTTTTGACGCGTTTTCGCGATTTTGGGGCGATTTGGGCGAAAAATCTTCACGAAAAATACCAAATCGAAGGGGTAAAGGATGGAATTAGGCCATGGGAACGCATGGGAAGGTAGATCGGCAAGTTTAGCAAGTAATCCATGGATCAAAACCTACCAAAATGCACTCAAATCACAGATCGGTTGAAAACACGAAATTGGGGCTATTTTTGGTGGATTTTTTTGAATTTATGGGGAAAAGACCAAATCGATAAGAAATCCATGGCAACCAAAAGCTGATGATACCAGATGTTAGGGGGTAACCCCGTGGGTGGCCCGATCTTCACGGATCTCGTGGTTAAATCGATGGCAAAGCGAGGGGAAAGGGAGAAGGTAGCGGAAGCGGACGCACACCTCGCGAAGAACACGACGAACACATGCAAAACTCACATGATACAAGGCCGATTGCTCCCTCCGGTGGCCACCGGTCTGATAGAATCCTCGCAAGGAAAGATCGGTCAACGTGCTCCCTTGATCCCACGCGGAGAGGGAAGAACACCTTGGAGATGGTCTTGACGTCTTGGCAAAGGGACACCGATGCCAAGGCCTTGTACAATGAGGGAGGCACGATGCAAGCTCCAACGAGGTGGTGATGATAGTCGATCCGCTTTGGTAGAAGGGGATGAGCAAAACTAGAGATTCCACAAAGGGGTGTTATTTAGTCTATCATCTATGCCTAAGGGATACATGAGGGGTGGGGGATCTATTTATAGGTCAACCACTTACACAGGGGTAGTTTGGCATAATAGTAGGTTGCAACATAATAAGGGGGTACATGGGATATGGCCCAGCTGTTGAGGCGCTCAGGCCCAGTCTTGACCGGTAGTACCGGTCGTCGGGTCCGGTAGTACCGGACCGAAGCGGTAGCAGCTTCAGGCGGGGCGGTAGCTCTTGCTCCAGTGGAAGGTGGTCTCTAGGTCCGGTAGTACCGGTGGTGTAGCCTGGTAGTGCCGCTTGGGGCCGGTACCGGAGCACCTAGAGGCGATGGCGCGGGCTTTAGTCGTGGCCGGTAGTACGGTTGAGGTCGAGCGGTAGTACCGGGGTGCGGTAGTACCGCTCGCGTCTGTCTTCTTGGGTGACTTGGGGCCGAGCTTTGGAACTTAGTGGTGTAGATGTAGTAGCGTCCGTAGGACGGGCTGCATCATGCTCGCTATGGATATTGGGGGCAACATGTCAATATGAACATCATTGGGGTGACTTGCTTTACTTGCCAAGCATAGTATATCATTTTAACTCTTGCCAAGAGTAGGAAAACATGCACAATCCAAATATTTAGCATGTAATAGTGACTAAAATTGATTAACCCCTGAAATATACTCCCTTCGCCCCTATAAAGTAAGGCGTCTAAGATTAGTCAAAAGACAAATCCTATTAATTTTGACCAAATTTTTTTTTTCAAAAAACTACAAATAAAATACTGAATGGACAAATTGAGAAAATATACTTTATGGTGAATCTATTGAACTCCTTACATGTTGGGATGGAGTACCTCACTAGTAGAAAGAGGGTCTTTGGTCCAGCGCCCAAATTCCATTGGTCCCGGTTCGTTTCCGTAATCGGGACCAATGCCAGGCACCGGTCCCGGTTCATGCTGCCAGGGCATTGGTCCCGGTTCATCTGTAATCATTTGTCCCGGTTTGTGGCACGAACCGGGACCAATGACCCCGCGACGTACACGTGGCTCTCTGCGAGGCATTGGTCCCGGTTCATGCCAAGAACCGGGACCAAAAACCCCGCGACAGTCAGCAGTCCAGGATTTAATGTAATTTTTTTTGTGGGTAAGGAATTAATGTAAATTAATTCGGCGCAGAAATTAATTCGAGGTAGAAATTGAATTGATCACTATTTTTTAACAAATCTTTCACGAATTAATCGAGACAAAGGTCTAAATTGAGACATTTTATTATTCGACCACAAATTTTTCCATACAAATAAAGATGCGACTTCATAAATTTCTAGTCGACAACACTTCCGCTGCCGCTGTCCTCCGAGCCGTTGTCCTTTGTGCCGCCGGCTTCCTCGTCGTCATCGGACGAAATCTCCACGATTTCGGCGTTGTTCGGGAGACAGAGCTCGTCTGCGCGCATAGCGGCGTCGATGGCGGTGTAGATGGTCCGTCCAGGGACGGACCAGAACAACTCCCGCCCTTCTTGGTTGCAGCGATCCGGGTACACCAGGCGCCCGTCCAGGAAACGGTTGCCAAGCTTGGCCTTCCGCTCCTTCTTGAATAGCCGGGGCCAATACTCGCTGCCCGCTGCATACCGGGGCAACGCCCTAATACACGCGGGCAGTTGGCGGCGACGCTCCGCGATGACGTACTCCATCTCGTATCCACGGGAGTTGAGGAGCGGAGCCACGGGCACACCGCCCTCGCTGATGCGAAATCCGGCGGGAAGGG
Organism: Avena eriantha; assembly: GCA_910589775.1. Classification (NCBI taxonomy): domain Eukaryota; kingdom Viridiplantae; phylum Streptophyta; class Magnoliopsida; order Poales; family Poaceae; genus Avena; species Avena eriantha. The sequence goes on from OU342741.1 coordinate 26,283,789, forward strand.
TCGCGCGCGGCGGCACGAGGATGCCGTAGATCGCAAACTACGCCGCCTCGTAGTGGTTGAGCATGGGCACCTCCATGACGGCGGATTGGAGAGGGAGGGGAGGCGAAACGACGACGCGGTGGAGAGGCAAAGTGGTGGGGTGGAGAGGGACTACAGAGAGGCAGAGGCGATGGAGAAAGCGAGCGATGTGGCCTCATATTTATGCACGGGGATGACGAAGCGACGAAGGCATTGGTCCCGGTTATTGCCACGACCCGGGACCAAAGCCCCTCCCGCGCGACACGTGACGGCCCAGCAGCGCGCCCCCCACCAAAGTCATTGGTCCCGGGTCGTGCCATCAACCGGGACCAATGACCTGGGTAGGGTGCGAGCTGCTGGGCCGCCACGTGTCGCACGGGAGGGGCTTTGGTCCCGGGTCGTGGCAATAACCGGGACCAAAAACCCTCCCCTGGCTATATATATAAGCCCAGCCCTTTGCCCACCAAATTTTGCTGGATTGTGAGTGAGGAGTGGGTGCTAGCTTTTTTTTGATTGCACACAAGGTGTTCGACGAAATGTCCGAGCCACACTTTAGTTCGCACAACACGGTATCCTCGGCTGAGGTTAGCAACCTTATCTTCTTTATCTGTAACTGATACAAAAATATTGCATCTATCCATGTAGGGTGGTCATTTTACTATTCACGATGTTATTGTAATGGTTAATTATTATGACGCAGATCGATCCACGGATGTGATGGATGTATGGCGACCGACGCCATTCCGATTTTATTGCAGGCCTCCATAAATTTATCGATTTGGCTAAGGCAAACAAAGTGGATAATTTTATGCCTTGTCCCTGCGTCGACTGTCGGAACGTGGCGGAGCACTCTGCCCCGAGAATCCTTCAAAGCCATCTGCTTCGGAGATGTTTCATGCCCGGATATTATTGTTGGGCCATGCACGGAGAAAGAGGGGTTAGGCTGGAAGAAAATGAAGAAGAGGAGGATGATGACAACTATCCTATATCCCCTGAAGAATACAGTGATACTGCAATGGAAGACAACGAAGAAGAGGGAGGCGGCAATGAAGAAGAACAACGGGCATCAGATGAGCCCGCTGATGGTCTTGGTCGGGTCATTTCTGATGCAAAGCAACAATGTGATACAGAAAGGGAGAAGCTTAAGTTGGAGGCCATGCAAAAGGATCACAAAAAGTTGTTGTACCCAAATTGCGAAGATGGCAGCGCAAAGCTCGCTACCACACTTGAACTGCTTAAATGGAAGGCAGAGACTGGCTTATCTGACAAGGGATTTGAGAAGTTACTGAAAATAATGAAGCCGAAGCTTCCAAAGGATAACGAGCTGCCCGAGACAACGTACAAAGCAAAGAAGACTATCTGCCCTCTAGGATTAGATGTGGAGAAGATACATGCATGCATTAATGACTGCATCCTGTATCGCGATGAGAAGTACGAGAATATGGATAAATGCCCGGTATGCAATGCATGTCGATACAAGATCAGACAAGATGACCCTGGTGATGTTGAGGGCGATGACGAGCCCTCCAGAAAGAGGGTTCCTGCTAAGGTTATGTGGTATGCTCCTATAATACCACGGTTGGAACGTCTGTTCAGAAATAAAGAGCATGCTAGGTTGTTGTGATGGCACAAAGAAGAGTGTAAGAAGGACGGGAAACTGAGACACCCTGCCGATGGGTCGCAGTGGAGAAACATCGAGAGAAAGTACTCGAACTTTGCAGGTGATGCGAGGAACTTATGGTTTGGTCTAAGTACAGATGGCATGAATCCTTTTGGGGAGCAGAGCTGTAGTCACAGCACCTGGCCAGTGACTCTATGTATCTACAACCTTCCTCCTTGGTTGTGCATGAAGCGGAAGTTCATTATGATGCCAGTGTTCATCCAAGGACCGAAGCAACCCGGCAACGACTTTGATGTGTACCTAAGGCCATTAGTCGATGAACTTCTGCAGTTGTGGGCAGAACCAGGTGTAAAGGTGTGGGATGAGCACAAACAGGAGCCATTTGACCTATGAGCGTTGTTGTTCGTAACCATCAATGATTGGCCTGCTCTTAGTAACATTTCAGGACAGTCAAACAAGGGATACAATGCATGCACACACTGTTTAGATAATACTAAAGGTATATATTTGGATAAATGTAAGAAGGTTGTGTACCTGGGGTGTCGTAAATTTCTTCTGACCAATCATCAAGTAAGAAAGAAAGGCAAGAATTTCAACGGTGAGGCAGATTACCGGAAGAAGCCTAAGCTCCCTAAAGGTGCTGATGTATTTGGTATGGTGAAGGACCTAGAAGTAATCTTTGGAAAGGGTCCTGGCGGTCAATCTGTTCCGAAAGACCCCATTACCGGACACATGACCATGTGGAAAAAGAAATCTATATTTTGGGAGCTTGAGTATTGGAAAGACCTAGAGGTCCGTTCTTCAATCGACGTGATGCACGTGACGAAGAATCTTTGTGTGAACCTGCTAGGCTTCCTGGGCGTGTATGGGAAGACAGAAGATACACCAGAAGCACGGGAGGACCAGCAACGTATCAAAGACCCACACAACAAGCATACTAATAAAGGACGTAAATACTTAAGTAGCTACGCTCTTACCAAAGCAGAGAAGGAAATCTTTTTTGAAGTCCTTTACAGTATCAAGGTCCCGGCTGGCTTCTCGTCAAATATAAAGGGAATAATAAATATGGCAGAGAAAAATTTCAGAACCTGAAGTCTCATGATTGCCACGTTATTATGACACAGTTGCTTCCGGTTGCATTGAGAGGGCTTCTACCGGAAAATGTTCGATTAGCCATTGTGAAGCTATGTGCATTCCTCAATGCAATATCTCAGAAGGTAATCGATCGAGAAAGTCTGGAAAGGCTACAGAAGGATGTGGTCCAATGTCTTGTCAGTTTTGAGTTGGTGTTCCCCCCGTCCTTCTTCAATATTATGACGCATCTCTTAGTTCACCTAGTCGATGAGATTTACATTCTCGGTCCTGTATTTCTGCACAATATGTTCCCCTTCGAGAGGTTCATGGGAGTCTTAAAGAAATATGTTCGTAACCATGCTAGGCCAGAAGGAAGCATCTCCAAGGGCTATGGAACAGAGGAGTTCATTGGGTTCTGTGTAGACTTTCTTCCTGACCTTAAGCCGATTGGTGTTCCTGAATCACAGTATGAGGGGAGACTGAGTGGAAAAGGTACGCTAGGAAAGAAAGCAATGATATTTAGGGACGGACATTCTTTGAATCAAGCACACTACATAGTTCTCCAAAGTTCTACCTTCGTGGCTCCGTATATCGAGGAACACATGAATGTTGTACGCTCCAAGTTCCCGGGGAAGGATGACTACTGGATTAAAAAAATCACATGGAGACTTTCGGCACTTGGTTGCAATTACATCTCATGAATGACACCACTATTGGAGATCAGCTCTACTTGTTGGCCGCGACACCATCTGCGACTGTATTGACTTTCCAAGGGTACGAGATAAATGGGAATACATTTTACACGATTGCCCAAGATAAAAAGAGCACCAACCAAAACAGTGGTGTCCGCTTTGATGCAACATGCGAGAATGGGAAAAAGGACACATACTATGGTTACATAGAGGAGATATGGGAACTTGACTATGGACCTACTTTTAAGGTCCCATTGTTTCGGTGCAGTTGGGTCAACATGAATGGAGAAGGGGTAAAGGTAGACCAGCTGTACGGAATGACAACAGTGGATCTCAAGAATCTTGGTTACAGAGACGAACCATTCGTCCTAGCCAATGACGTGGCTCAGGTTTTGTATGTGAAGGACATGTCCTCTAGACTGCAAAAAAGAAAAAATAAGGAAACAAATACATCAGACGATGAGCCCCGGCGTCACATAGTTCTTTCAGGGAAAAGAAACATCGTGGGAGTCGAGGACAAGACAGACATGTCAGCAGATTATGATAAGTTTGATGAAATTCCGCCCTTCACCATGAAAACTGACCCAAGCATCCCGTTAAGCAAAGAAGATGCTCCATGGTTACGGCCTAAGAAGCGATCATAGGCAAGGGATCGACATACGCAACGAAGGATTCATATCCTAAACCCTAAACCCTATGTAAATCTAGTAATGTATGGAAACTTTATGTGATGTATGGAAACTTTATGTGATGTATCGAAACTTTATGTAATGGAGTCTTTCACGGGTTTGTAGGGAAATTTTTCCAAGGCGGAGCTTCCGAAGATGCCGTAGGGCATGTGCACCAACGACATCTTCAAGAAGCTCCTCCACGGGAGATTTCCCAACCCTTTCCCCAACACTGTTAGAGGAGATGGAGTCTTTCACGGGCTTGCAGGGAAAATTTTCCGAGGCGGAGCTTCCGAAGATGCCGTAGGGCGTGTGCACCAACGACATCTTCGAGAAGCTCCGCCACGGGAGATTTTCGAACCCTTTCCCCAACACTGTTAGAGGAGATGGAGTCTTTCACGGGCTTGCAGGGAAATTTTTCCGAGGCGGAGCTTCCGAAGATGCCGTAGGGTGTGTGCACCAACGACATCTTCGAGAAGCTCCGCCACGGGAGATTTCCCAACCCTCCATTCATGGGGATGAAACTCTGTCTACCTACGTTGGCTTGTTGAGCTGCTTGCCATGGCGTATCGATGGTCCTTTTATAGGCACGACGCCGCTTCTACTTTGTCTTGTTCCTCCGACAGGGCGTCGTGCGCTACATGCTTTATCTCGTCGAGCAGTGCGTCCACCCACACGTCCTTATCCCGCCGACAGCTTTAGTCTCGGTTGCACCCACCAGCCGGGACTAAAGGTTACCCACGCGTCCTTATCCCACCGGCATCTTTAGTCTCGGTTGCACCCACCAGCCGGGACTAAAGGTTACCCACGCGTCCTTATCCCACCGGAATCTTTAGTCTCGGTTGCACCCACCAGCCGGGACTAAAGGTTACCCACGCGTCCTTATCCCACCGACAACTTTAGTCTCGGTTGCACCCACCAGCCGGGACTAAAGGTTACCCACGCGTCCTTATCCCACCGACAGCTTTAGTCTCGGTTGCACCCACCAGCCGGGACTAAAGGTTACCCAAGATGCACATGTGTGCACAGTATGGGCACATTATCACAAACTATGCCCTAATTCTAGCCATAACATTGGTGGTTTGACCTAAATGCCATGAAACCTCGAACATGATAGGTCATTTTGTGAAGGATTTTTTATGATGTTTGCAATTTTTCAAGTTCAATATTTTTCCTTGCAACTGTGACACATATTATGACACCACGCGAAGGTTTCACATTGTTTGGATCATTTTTGAATTTCTTATGCCTGTTTCAAACTATATTCAAAATGGCGGGCATGAAGCTTCTTAGCCCGGGGCTGAGCCTCGCTAAACTTGAAGTGGATCTCTGATGAAATAGCATGTTGTGAACCTATAAATGATTTTTTTAAAAATTCACAAGCATTATATCATGTACTTGTAGTTCAAATCTTGGCAACCTCCTACCGATTCGGTAGGAATTTGTCTTTTTCATAAGGGATGGACAGAAAAGTTCCTGATACACCGGTTGGGAAATTGTCTATATAAGGTGGTATAGTATTTTTGAAAAATGGTTTGGTACCAATGCCAAACTTTAATTTGGTGGTTGCTTCACAGAACATCCCGATTTCGGCACCTCAAAAATGGAAATTGGCCTTTTCGTGTGTCGAAAGGAAAACTTCCTCCTGCAACATCGTAAGCCATTCCAAGATGCACATGTGTGCAAAGTATGGGCACATTATCAAAAACTATGCCCTGATTCTAGCCATAACATTGGTGGTTTGACCTAAATGCCATAAACCTCGAACATGATAGGTCATTTTGTGAAGGATTTTTTATGATGTTTGCAATTTTTCAAGTTCAATATTTTTCCTTGCAACTGTGACACATATTATGACACCACGCGAAGGTTTCACATTGTTTGGATCATTTTTGAATTTCTTATGCCTGTTTCAAACTATATTCAAAACGGCGGGCATGAAGCTTCTTAGCCCGGGGCTGAGCCTCGCTGAACTTGAAGTGGATCTCTGATGAAATAGCATGTTGTGAACCTATAAATGATTTTTTAAAAAATTCACAAGCATTATATCATGTACTTGTAGTTCAAATCTTGGCAACCTCCTACCGATTCGGCAGGAATTTGTCTTTTTCATAAGGGATGGACAGAAAGGTTCCTGATACACCGGTTGGGAAATTGTCTATATAAGGTGGTATAGTATTTTTGAAAAATGGTTTGGTACCAATGCCAAACTTTAATTTGGTGGTTGCTTCACAGAACACCCCGATTTCGGCACCTCAAAAATGGAAATTGGATTTTTTGTGTGTCGAAAGGGAAAACTTCCTCCTGCAACATCGTAAGCCATTCCAAGATGCACATGTGTGCACAGTATGGGCACATTATCAAAAACTATGCCCTGATTCTAGCCATAACATTGGTGGTTTGACCTAAATGCCATGAACCTCGAACATGATAGGTCATTTTGTGAAGGATTTTTTATGATGTTTGTAATTTTTCAAGTTCAATATTTTTCCTTGCAACTGTGACACATAATATGACACCACACGAAGGTTTCACATTGTTTGGATCATTTTTGAATTGCTTATATTCAAAACGGCGGGCATGAAGCTTCTTAGCCCGGGGCTGAGCCTCGCTGAACTTGAAGTGGATCTCTGATGAAATAGCATGTTGTGAACCTATAAATGATTTTTTTTAAAATTCACAGGCATTATATCATGTACTTGTAGTTAAAATCTTGAAAAGTTTTTTAAAATTCCAAATTATGCAATGCATATTTTGTTAATGCAATTTTAATTGTAAATAGTACAATTGTATAGTTCAAATAAAAATATTTGAAAACAGAAAATGGTTTTTGATTAGTTATTTAAATTGAAGCACTTTTCCTGTTAAAAGTTTTTTAAAATTCCAAAATATGCAATAAATATTTTGTTAATGAAATTTTAATTGTAAATAGTACAATTGTATAGTTCAAATAAAAATAGTTGAAAACAGAAAATGGCTTTTGATTAGTTATTTAAATTGAAGCACTTTTGCTGTTAAAAGTTTTTTTAAATTCCAAATAAATAATCATCTTAAATTGAAACATCTTATTAATTAAAGAAGAAACAAATTTAAAAATGGCGGGAAGACCAAAAGGTTTGCCAAAATCTGAAAAAACGGGTCAATGATCCCGGTTCGTCCCACGAACCGAGATCGATGATCCCTGGATGCGCGCGCTGCCATTAACACGCCACTGGTCCCGGTTGTTGGCACGAGCCGGGACAGTTGATTCTTTGTTCCCGGATGGCTGGACTAACCGGGACAAAAGGCCGTGCACGTGGCAGCACAGCAACGCTCATGCTCCAGACCTTTGGTCCCGGTTGGTGGCACGAACCGGGACCGTTGGTCCTTTGGTCTCGGTTGTTGGGATGACCCAGGACCAATGGTCTGTACAGTTAACAGCCTCGGCCTTCCTCCTCCCCAACTCCCCCAAGTCACAAAGCACATCGATGCGCGGCTAAGGAAAATTTGCGGCGGAGCAAAATCACGCCGGCAGGCTGCCCAAATCCAGAGCGGCCGGTTCACGTCATCGACACCCCTCGCCGAGCGCCACTAGCCGCCGCCGCGAGCAGGCAAGGAAGCTACGCCTCGCTGCAATCGACCCCACCTTCCCCGACTCCGGCCGCCGCGTTCTCCACTGATTCCGGCAGCGCCCTGCCTCTTCCGGCCTCGCCGCACCCTCCATCGGCCTCCTGGTGAGCCACTAGTGCTCCAGCACCACTCCTACTTCTCCCTCCCTCACTGTATCGTCCTCCCCATGAGCACCTGCCGCCGCCGGCCACCGTCAAACGGCTTGCTCCGGCGCACCTCCCTTAGCGGCGCCACCCGTTTTAGGTAGCCCGCGACGCGCTGGTTCGAACCGTGACAGTGGCGTCACCCCGCGCCCTTCTCTCCGCCGTCTTCCACCACCGCCTGGCAGTTCGCCGGCGAGCCTACGTGGCACCACGGTGGCGTTCACGTGGCGTCGCGTGTGCGTGACGTGGGCGCTGACCAAGCCCCGCCAGCGTGGCATCTGAGGTGGCTTGGGCCCCCCGCGTCAGTCTCTGTGGCTAGTTTAGCCGTGGAGAAAAAAGAACCCCCACCCCGAGCTGACGTCATAATGACATAGTAAAAGTTTAATATTTGTTTAAATAATTTCAGAAAAGAGTTTAATCTTATAAATTCAATAACTAATTATTTCTAAGTCAGAAAAATATGTATAATATATCAAAATGTTCAGAAAAATGAGATCTACACAATAGACTCATAATCATGCATTGTTCAACAACTTTAATTACAAGTTTAATAAGAGATTGAAAGCAACCCCTCGTAGGTGATTTCGGGGTCTCTCCTGTACTAAGGTTTGGACCATTCGGATCCCACTTAAATTGCCAAGCATGCCTTAGGGTTAAATTTCAACTATGTTTAACTTGTCATATCATTATCGATGCCATGTGTTGATTGTTTAACTTGCAGATAGTATGGATCCAACACATCAGGAAAACATCCTCCAAGGGATGATCTTCGAAAATGAAGATATCGATATCGATATTGATATCGATGTCGCGAGTGATTTTCTGAACGATTCCGGTCAGGGAGATGAGTCTCTCAACCGAGGAGACGGCTCCGGTGAGGTAGAAGCCGAAGCCTGGGACAGGGGAGAAGCCGATAAGGAAGAAGGCGACGGCTCCGGCGGAACCTTAAATCTCGCAAACACCGGCGAGGTCTATATATGTATTTTTGTAATTAAAATGCTGATGTCTATATATACATGCATATATTAACACTCTTTCTTCTTTTAGCCCTCCGGATCGAGAACTTCTTCCGTAAGAACGAAACGAGGCCCAACAAAAAATTTGGATGACACTGTGAGGTATAGGATCGACGTGGTCGGTGTAGATGGCGAACCGCAAGCTCCCGTCGATGTCGCAAGAAAATTTGTCAAGCAATGCGGAGTTCTTGTGAGGGACTACGTCCCAATCACCGTTCAAGAATGGAATCGGCCAAGCGGCGATGGAGTCCCGTATGTCGGCGACAACGCCAAAGATAAGCTTTTTGACAAGCTCATGACTAATTTCCTCCTGCCGGAACCAGATGTGACTCCAGATGAGGAGGAGAGAGCAAGAAGGGAGCTTTCGCAAAGAGTCAAGAAGTTTGCTCTCAGCAAGATGGCCGATGCATTCAAGAACTGGAAGAAGAAACTGTACCATAACTTTGTCAAGGTAGAGAAGACTCTGAATTTCGATGAAGCCGGCTATGCTAAGTTAAGACACCAGTGGGAGGATTTTATGAACTACAAGACATCGGAGAAAGCTAAGGAAAGGTCTAGGATAAATACGGAGAACGCTGCTAAGAAACTGTACCATCATAACATGGGGCCTGCTGGCTACGCCGGTTGCATGCTTAAGTGGGATGCACTTGAGGTCAATTACATAACTGCCGGGATTAGACCAGAGCCCGCAACATGGACACCACGGGCGAGAAACTGGTTTTACGGCCATGGGGACACGTTGGACAAAGAAGGGAGGGCAATATATAATCAGAAACACAAAGATGATCCCTACTGCCCATCGATGATATTAGAAATGCAGTAGATGATGTTGTAGGGGGACGGTTCGTTCCTGATAGAGAGAACGACGAGCTCACACGGGCCCTTAAAAATCCTGAACACGACAGACGAACACGAGGCACACCAGGCTCCAAGTCCTGGAAGGTTGCCTTCCCCCCGGAAATAAAGAGATATCCCGATAAAAGCCATCAGAGGAGAAAGGAAAGGGAGGCAGCTGAGAAAGCGGCCGCTGCAGACCGGCTGCGTAATGTAGAAGAACTATTAAATCGATGCCAGGATCAACTCGACATACTTAGCCAGCAAGGTACTAGCGGCCAATCTCAGTGGCACATGGTAGAAGCTGCATTTGAGGGTACCGGCGCCCCATCGAATAAGAAAAGCAGCGTCGCTTCCACGCAGCTCCATGATGTTGGAAGAATCATGCGTTGTTTTAGCATATTAAAGCATAGTATTGTGGTATTCTCCTTTGATGCTTTATTTGGGTTGACTTGGCGCATGCTCACACCATGTTATGACTATCCAAAGTCACCATAGCCTTTATGATCCTTTAGTTTTCAACTTGTAGTATCACTTTATGCTTTGATCAATGATGTTTTGTCGCTCTGCATGATTATGGCCATTATTGCTCTCTTAGTTTGTCGCTCCCAGTCTTTTGCTAGCCTCCACAACCAAGTATGAGTTCCACTCATGCATCCAACTCCCTAAACCAAGTTATTCCAAAGATTCCACCATACCTACCTACTAGCTTACGCTATTCCAAGTATATTCATGCTTTTGTTTACCTTCCAAATTAAACTTGTTATGAGAAAACTAGTGATTAAAGCTCTCACGAACTTGATGGCACACTTTACTTTTCTTGCCCTTAATAAACTTGAACCATTGTGTCATCTATGTTGTATATGCTTGCACTTATTTGTTGGGGATTAGCAGAACCATGCTTTCATGGGGAACGCTTTCAACATTGCACTTGGTACTTGTACCTAGTTGATATCATGCTCTTTTGTGTATGGATGTCGTTAGTGTGAAATGAAAGGGGAGCTTGTAAGTCCATGGAGTTATGTATATGTGTTAGAGAAACGCCTGGGCCGCTGGTCTAATCCATGCTGACATGGTGGAAACCTGCAGCGTAACCATAATGAGCTATCTATGAAGCATTCTTCTTATAAAAAAAGAGTCCTATATTGAGAAAAAAGAGAAAAAAAAGAGATTATGAAAAGAGGAAAGAGAGAAAAAAGCACCATATTCCCATGGTAAATAAGAAGATTGCTGAGATGCTTGTTGTCTGCTTGCCTTGTCATTTTGATATGGGGATTCCTCCGTATCATCGGGCAAGGGGTACCCCGTTGGCGGTTCTCTATGATACACATATACTTACAATTACAAGAACTTATCGGTGACTAAACTTGAGTAGCATGAGGAGTGGCCCTCGTATACAAGGGACATGAGATTCCTAACTTATACTTCGTCAAGCATGTACACCATAGTTTGTTCACTTTAACCTTAATCACTTCAAGATGCTTATGATAGGGGCAATGAGAGCTGAAAGCTATAAGTACCATAATTTTTGGAAGCTCTTTATGAGACTTGAATCCCTACTTCCTTTTATAAAGGCCTTTCTTTCATCATTATATTGAGTCTTCACCTTCTACCTTTACGCACCTAGTTTGAGAGCATAGTGGCCATTCTTAGTTCTATGTGCATTGTCCCAAGACTAGTTGATTGATGCATAACTTGATATTGCTTGTTTTAAACTATTTGATCTAGTCACTCTTATGAACTTTGAAGGTGACCTATGCATTTATATTTGCTACACTATGAGGGACAAGCGGAATGCTATTATGCTATGTTTTCTTTATGTGAAACAAACAAACGTCTTGCAAAGCATTGTTATTCATGAATCTTTTGTTTGTGCCTTTTCATGTTGCATCATAGTTTCTTTGTCTTATTGCTAGAACCTTGTCTTTCATGTAATGATTGAAGTACTATGATCCCAGCTTTGAATGTTTTACAAATACTTTGATCAAGTCTATGATGGTGCATGTCACCTCAAAAATTATTCTTTCTTTTTATCACTTAGCTACTCAAGGACGAGCAGGAGTTAAGCTTGGGGATGTTGATACATTGCAAATGTATCTATAATTTTTGATGTTCCATGCTTGGTTTTATCTACTTTCTTATGTTTTGTTCCAACTTTGGAGTACTTTTCATATGATTTCTTGGACTAACCTATTAACAAGATGCCATAGTGTCAGTTGCCTGTTTTCTGCTGTTTTTGGTTCTAGGAAGTCAGAAAATGAATATTCTCAGAATTGGACAGGACAAAAGCCAAAGTTACTATTTTCCCGGAAGACTCACGGAGCCAGAAGGAGAGTCGGAGAGGGGCCACAGTGTGGCCACACACCCCCTTGGCACGGGCCAGCCCAGGCCACGCCAGGGCATGGTGTGGGCCCCCTGGCTGGCCACCGACCTTGCCTCCTTCGCCTATAAGAGCCTCCCGATACCAAAACCCTAGGGAGTCAATCAGAAATCCACGAAAAGTTCCGCTGCGCCGCCGCCACCGAAGGGGAGATTCGGGGGACAGAAAGTCTCTGTTCCGACACCCTGCCGGGACGGGGAAGTGCCCCTGGAGCCATCTCCATCGATCTCCACCTCCATCTCCATCACCGTTGCTGATTCCCATGATGAGGAGGGAGTAGTTCTCTCTCGAGGCTAAGGCTTCTACCGGTAGCTGTGTGTTCATCTCTCTCTCTCTATGCATGATCATATTGTGATCATGAGCTTTGTAATCAAGTATATCTACCTTGCTACTCAAGTGCTTTAATGAATCTCTGCTCTCCCCATGTGTGTGAAAGTGACCACGTGGGGCCCATGTGGGGAGCTAGCCGGCGGCAGCCCTCCACCTCCTCCCTCTTGATTAGACCCACCCCGGGACTTTGAGGGAGGTGGTGTCTCCTTTCCACCTATATAAAGAGGGGCACCTCTTTCCCCAAATCAATCCCATCAACTAGATTTGCATATTATCCCTCCCTCTCTCCCTCTCCCTTGCATGTGGTCCTCAAGATTGAAATTTCATACGGAATAGGGGTTTCTCCACCATACACATGTCGCCGTGCTGCTGAACTCTCGGTCTGGATCAATCTTCTTCCGCTGCTTTGCTGGACCGTAGCCCGGGAGACGTTTCTACACCAGATGTTTGTAAGGCCACTAGGCACCACCACTTGTGGTGCTAGTTGCGTGGAGCTTGGACGTCTACACGACCTTGAGGTCAGCTAGGTCATTCGACTATATCATCCACGTTTCCCGCGGAATGTTAACCGCTTTCAGTCTTCAAAGGTATGAACACTGAATCCCTTTCATTACTATAAATCTGTATAGATAGATCTTGGCTAGGTTTGTTCTCACCGTAGGAATTTTTTGTTTTCTACTGAGGAAACCCTTCACTTCCTTCATCTCAAAATTTCTCAGGTTTCATCGTACATCGACAATTTTTCGAGGATCTCTGGTTAGCTTTGGCATGAGTCAAAAGAAGAGAGCGTACTTTGCTTTATTAAAAGGCCCGTGGTCTAAAAGATCAACTAAGTTTTCTCTGAAATATCAACCAAAACCCATCACATGCACGCACAAGTAGATAAATAAAGAAAGAGTAAACCAATTATAACTTTATGTCTGCTCCAATTTAAATATGTGAATTGAGCATCATGTGCAAAAATTAAAATCTCCAGATAGCATCCCTAGAATGCACATACAAACTTCTACCTCAAGATGCTTTTCTGCCTCTACATATAGTTTTATAAGCTCTCTTTCAACCTGTGGTTCCTTTGACTACTACTGAGAAAACACTTTCAGAATTGACATGATACTTGAATGATATGCTGACAACTTGTTTGAGTATACTACGAATGACCCCTTATCCTTGTTCAGCCCAATGGCCAATTGTATTGATCGTCCCACTCTAATCGACAACAAACACTGATACCATATATATGGCGCTTTACATTCCTACCTCATTGAGAAGAAAAGAGTACCTCAACTTCAAGATCAAAAGGATATAATAAATATAGTCTTCCGCAAGGGCAAATTTACGAGTCTGTGGGGCGGGTAGGCACTGGCGTGACACCACGAGTGGCCAAAGAAGTGGAGGCGGTGGGAACGATCAAGAGCGCCCTTGGCCTATAGCAAAGGACCACCGATAGAGGCGGAGGGGGCGAATTATGGTGGTAGTGTAGGTGACTACATGGAACAACCTGAATTAGTATTTGGTCACTAGGCATGCAGATCTACATATTAGGAAACTGAGCTAACACACACTATATTGATCATCTTGAGTAAAAAATGGGCCATGACTGATACAATATGTAGGCAACCAACCTTGGAATAGTAGCTGATCATGAGCATTGGACTATAGGTGCCAATATCGTGACAATAGCCTGCATTCAACAGGTATTGGCTATACCACAATATTACAGAGTTCATTAAATATCTCACATGTATTGGATCAGATAATTCCAACTTATTTACTATAGTGAGGAACACATCACAAGTAATACTACCTTGAAGATATAGATTTGAAAGCTCACTCCTATTGTACTTCCATGCCACTAGGCATGTGGTCCAACTTCTATGGTTCTTGCTCCTGCCCCTCCTTCTCCATTGGTCGTCTGGCACAGAGACATCTAATAACTTGAGAATAATTTAAGGTAATGAAGTAAGTGGTGAAAGGTAAATAGAAAGACTACAACAATATTTTATTTGTTTCATTCTGACTACTGGCACCATAGAAGCAAGCAAACAGTGGGGTGTTTTCCATAAAATGGCATCTGAATGATTTTGCATAATATATCTTGAGGGTTTGCACAGGTTGTCAGCTCCACCCTCACTTCTTCATGCCCCAACGGCTCTCCTTCTCTTTTTTACTTAGAGCACCTAAAACGTACCGATATATGCCAACAAACAATCAAATATAATTGACCAAAATACAAAAAACTATGAGTACAACTGTGAGTTCACAACTAAAATTCATGCTTGTTAGACTGAAGAGATAACTTCAACACGATATTGCTAAGCGTTAGTATGTTTTCTAACATATTATTGCCTCCAAAAGTTATATTCTCATAAAGCTTTCCTTACAATTTGGATTGAAGCCATCAACAATATTGAGCCTTCTATTTATAGCATGGACATCATTTGGCGGATGGCATATCCATCTTCTTAGAAGACTCTTAATGAATGTCATTGTGCAGTGATTAAGTTGCTTGTATAGAGTACCCGCAACAAAATAAAGAGTATACAAAACTTACTTTATCTATATGTTTGGGCATATTAGGAGAATTGTCGAGCTACAAAAATAGCTTGAGCAAAACATAGGTAGAAAGCGCAATCCCACCTGACGAGTCACCATAAAAACTATCGCTAAAAATCTCCTTGTTTACAAGATCCTGAGCACCGTCCTTGAACAAATTTGGGACAGATTGTAATGTAAGCCTTCACTATTTTGTAGAGCATCGTCTACCTACTTTTAGAGTGTAATTTACGAGAACATAAACTCTTCACGCTGAAGTTGTAGCCAAATACACATATGAATTTTTTTTACAGGATATAGAAATATAATATCAGATAAGGAATCCGATATATGTACCCATCTATGAATCAGTCGGATTCATGAAAAACAATTCTAAGCAATAGCCAAATTCAGAATAAACAATCACGACAATTCATACAAGTCGGGTAATGGTTATATTTGGTTGCATATGTTAAGCTCATGGAAATAGTGATGGATCGGTGCATAAGAACCAGAAAGATAATGCAATTTGCTAGAAGAGATGACACGCACACACGTTATGCAAAAGGTGAGCGCGGCGATGACACGCACATCACGACCAATGGGTTTCAGCCTGTATTATGACTTCCGAATGTAATGCAGCAATATGGCATTGTGCCTTGGCAACATCTCTGTTCAGCTTTTTGATGGTGTTTGACAGCATCACGATCTCTGTCAGCGGCGTCTCCTGCATGTCTGCATCGAAAAGAAAAAACATCAAACTTATAATATGCACAGAATCATTGATCAAATAGCTATTATTGTGGCCTTGAATCCACTCGTCAATACCAATGGGCTCCCAAATCAATGGTGACTACTGGATTGCGGCAAAGAAACTTGCCCTCTGGTCGCCGGCGCAGCAGAGGCGGCTGGTGGCAAGCTCGAGCCAGAAGTGGAGGATGCGCCAGAGGGAGGAGGCGGATGCCATGAGGGGCCATGCTGATGCTGCTGTAAATCAGCTTCTTTTGTCTTGTCTGTGTTGAACTTGTCCGTTGTTGCTGCTGAGCAGCCTAATTGTCGAACCTCGTTAAGTACCGCACTATATAACCTATATTAGCTACTTTATCTACATCTGCTCTGTTTACTGAATTTATTTGTGGTGCTGGTTAGATTTACTGCTCTATATTTGCTACCAGATTTGGGAAAAATGAGAGCCAAAAGGAACAATGAATAAAGAGAGAAGCTGCTCTAGATTCGCTATCTTTTTGGGAAAAAAACACAACGGTTAGCGAGAGAGAGGGGGGAAAAGATGCTCTTAAAAAGGCCAATCATAAAAATAACAAAAGAGAAAACTTTGAATTCAGCAGGGCGCACGTAACCACCAAACGCGCCCCACATGGTCCCACACCACGTCCCCCATAATCAGCGAGAGATGGATGGCTGGTCCGCTGTGTATCCTGGCCCCACCTATCAGCATGTAACGGTCGAGGCGACGTAACGTAACGCACAACGCACGCCCCCCACAACGCGGTCCCACCGGTCAGCATGTAACGGTCAAGCCTTTGATCTGACGGCATCCCCCGTCCGAGCGCCTATGAGGGTCTCAGAATAGAGGGAGGAGAAAAGTGAGTAAAAACTAAGCGGCTGGTTGAGTACAACTAACGAACCGAAGGCACGAAAATAAAAAACCCTAATAACAATATATGAAGAAGAAATCCACGAATGAATCCTCCGGTATATTTTATCAAGAGAAAGCTTGATTTCGTGAGACCATTTTAGCTAGAATAACAAAGTCAATCAAGAGTGCTTGCTCCTAACCATGGGAACCTCTTGTTCCATTTGAGGCTAGCTATCATCACCAGACGTCGGAACACCATACTCTTCTCAGCTTATCACTACCTGGAAAAAAAGCAGAGCAAGTAAGAATCAACTACTACGTACCAATTTCTGCTGTAAACATCATGAAACAAAGTAAAATTAGTGTGTCATCACTTTAGCTTAAAGATCCACCACCACACTGGAAGCATCATAGTACTAGCCATAGAGAGTGGTGCATATATCATCCAACCTGTTCCGGTAGAACATATCGTGCATCTCACCTTTGACAAAGACATGCAACACAATCCATGTACAATTGATCAGGGTATCAAGTAGAACCTCCTCGATCACCATATTCTACACCATTACGCTCAACAACAATACTCAAACTGTGGACTAGAAAAGGGCGCACACAATGCTTAATTCTACTTGAGAAGCAAAGCCCACTACCTTGAGACAGCTAGGCATGAAGAGGCGGAACAGAGCTGTGGTGGCACTGCAGGAGGACACATCGGAATTCACCCCAAGCAACTTCCTTGATCTCAAATGTTCTCAGGTTTCTTCGTACATCGACAATTTTTCCAGGATCTCCGGCTACGTTTGGCATGAGTGAAAAATAGAGAGCATACTTTGGTTTATTAAAAGGCCTATGGTCTCAGAGATCTACTAAGTTTTCTCTGAAAATGTGAACCAAACCGTGTCACATGCATGCACACGTAAATAAATAAGGAAAGAGTAAACCAATTATAACATTACCTTTGCTCCAATTTGAACATGTGAATTGAGCATCATATGCAAAAATTAAAATCTCCAGGTAGCATCCCTACAATGCACATACAAACTACTACCTGAAGACAATTTTCTGGCTCTACATTTAGTTTTATAAGCTCTCTTTCAACATGTGGTTCCTTTGACAAATCAACAACGTATTAATACTAGTGAGCAAAGACTTCCAGAATTGATCGTGATACTCGAATGATACGGTGACAACTTGTTTGAGTACTTTCTAAATACTACTAGTGTGAATGACACCTTATCCCTGTTTAGCCCAATGGTCAATTCAATTGATCGTCCCACTCTCATCCATAACAAACACTGATATCATGTGGCGCTTTACAGTCCTACCTCATTGAGAAGAAAAAAGTACCTCAACTTGAAGATCAAAAGGGTATAAGAAATATACTCTTCAGCAAGGGCAAACTTATGAGCCCGTAGTGTGGGTAGGCGCCGGCCTAACACCATGAGTGGCGAGAGAATTGGAGGTGGAGGGAATAATCATGTGTCGCGCCCTCAGCCTAGAGGAAAGGGCCATCGACGGAGGAGGAGGAGGAGGAGGAGGCGAATTATAGTGGCGATGCGGGTGACTACATGGCACAACCCGAATTAGTATTTGGTCACTAGATATGTAGATCTACATACTAGGAAACTGAGCTAACACACACTATATTGATCATCTAGAGTAATAAATGGGTCATAACTGATGCAGTATACAATATGTATGCAACCAATCTTGGAACAGTTGCTGATCATGAGCATAGGACTATAGGTGCCAATATCCCAACAATAGCATGCATTCAACATGTATTGGCTATACCACAATATTATAGAGTTCATTAAATATCTCACATGTATGATCAGATAATTCCAACTTGTTTACTATAGTGAGGAACATATCATAAGTAATATTACTTTGAAGATATAGACCTAAAAGCTCTCTATTGTACTTTCATGCCACCAGGCATGTGGTCCAACTTCTATGGTTGTTGCTCCTGCCCCGCCCCCCCCCTCCTCCATTGGTCATCTGGTAGTGAGATAGAGAATAACTTGGGAAACATTTAAGGCAATGGATTAAGTGGCAATCGGAAAGATAAATAGGAAGACTACCACGTGATTTCATTTGTTTTATTATGACCACCGGCACCATAGAAGGAAGCAAACAATGGGGAGTTTTCCATATAATGGCATCTGAATGATTTTGCATATTATATCTCCAGGGTTTGCACAGGTTGTAAGCTCCAGCCTCACTTCTTCATGCTCCAACGGCTCTCCACCTCTTGTTTACTCAGAGCACCTGAAACATACCGATATATGGCCAACTAACAATCAAATATAAGTTAATTGGTCAACATACAAAAAACCACGAGTACAATTGAGAGTTCACACCTGAAATTCATGCTTGTCAGACTTAAGAAATAACTTCAACACGATATTGCTAGGCGTCAGTTCGTCTTCTAACATATTATTGCCTCTAAAAATTATATTTCATCAAGCCTTCCTTACAATTTGGATTGAAGCCATCAACAATATTGAGCCTTCTATTTATAGCATGGACATCATTTGGCGGATGGCATATCCATCTGGTCATAAGACTCTTAACGGATGTAGTTGTGCAGTGATTAAGGTGCTTGTACAGACTACCCACAACAAAATAAAGAGTAAACAATACCTACTATATCTACATGTTTTGATATATTAGGAAAATTGTCGGGCTACAAAAATAACTTGAGCAGAACATAGGTAGAAAACCCAATCCTGCCTGGTGAGTCACCGTAAAAACTATTGCTCAAAATCTCCTTGTTCACAAGAGTCTGAGCATCCATCCTTGAACAAATTTGGGACATATTGTAAGGTAAGCCTTTCCCATTTTGTAGAGCATCGTCTATCTGTTTTTAAAGTGTAATTTATGAGAACTTAAACTCTTTGGGCTGAAGTTGTAGCCAAATACACTATTACTTTTAACGGGATGTAGAAATATAATATCAGATAAAAGTTGGAAACTGAACAAATCGAACTCAATTCAGAGGAATCCGATATATGTACCCATCTATGAATCACTTGGATTCATGAAAAACAATTCTAAGCAATAGCCAAATTCAGAATAAACAATCACGACAATTCATACAAGTCGGGTAATGGTTCTATTGGGTTGCATATGTTAAGCTCATGGAAATAGCAGATGGTACAGTGCATAAGAACCAGAAAGATAATGCAGTTTGCTAGAAGAGATGACAAGCACATACGTTATGCAAAAGGTGAGCGCGGCGATGACGTTTCAGCATATATTATGAATTCAGAATGCAATGCAACAATATGGCATTGTGCCTTGGTGACATCTCTGTTCAACTTCTTTATGGTGTTCGGCAGTGTCTCGATCTCTTTCAGCGGCATCTCCTGCATGTCTGCATCGAAAAGAAAGAAACATCAAACTGATAATATACATCGAGACGCCCAACGGAGGACACGATGGAGGTGTTATTCCACGACACATCAAAGAATGGGTCTGCTGGAAGCACCACCTCGAGATCCCTTGACTGACCGGAACTTATGGCCACCGGTGCGTACCGGTGCGTACTGGTGCGGTGTAGTGAAGGCGTCGGCTCCCGACATCATCGGAAGATGGATCCTTTATGGAGAGTGGTGGGTGATGCGTCGGTGGCGTATCGTGGTTGGATTAGGTGACATACGGATGGCGGCGGCAGACCAAGGAAGGAGAAGGGGAGAGGAGAAATTTCTGAGGGATGACAACAGGGTTAATTTCCCACTTTATGAGGAGATTATGAGGATAAAACACAAAATGGGTGGGTGTTGTATGAAAATGCTTGACGAAGGATGGAACAAACATTCTGGAACGCAGAGTTTTTTTTAGATAGTAGAGATAGGGATAGAGATAGAGATACTCCGATCAAAATATGGCAATGATTAAATGTTGTTCCTATATCCAACTAATTAAGGAGGCAATCCGATTAAATAAATTAATGGCCTTATAACAAAATGGCTTCCATGAATGTAACTAACCGGTCCTTCAATATAAGGATAATCACCCGTAAATGCCCATCATGATCTAATCCCGCATGGGCTATATAACGAGGTTGACCTAGTGGAAGAAAACAAGCACCGGGTGTAGGACTGTCAGCCTAGCTAGGATTGAAAGGGAGAAGAAATGGCCGTAGCCACTCCCATAGCTCTCGTCCTCACAGTTTGCTTCCTCGGTTTCAACCTTCCATCCCTGTCCGTGGCGTCATCCTCCTCCGACTTCCTCCGGTGCCTCTCCACCAACGTCCCCAGCCAACTCCTTCTTACGCCGGGGTCGCCATCGTTCAAGCCGCTCCTAGTGTCGTCCATCAGGAACGCCAAGTTCGTGGCGCCTGCGACGGCGAGGCCTCCCCTCTGCATCCTCACGCCCACCAAAGCGTCGCACGTACAGACCGCCGTGCGCTGCGGACGCCACCACGGCGTGCGCCTACGCGTGCGCAGCGGCGGGCACGACAACGAGGGCCTCTCGTACCGGTCCCAGCGACCCGAGGTGTTCGCCGTGGCCGACCTCGCCAAGCTCAACACCGTGCGCGTCGATCCGCGCCAGGTCACCGCGTGGGTCGGATCCGGCACGACGCTGGGAGAGCTCTACCACGCCATCGGCAAGGCAGCGCCCGGGCTGGGCTTTCCGGCGGGCGTCTGCCCGACCGTCGGCGTGGGGGGCCTATTCACCGGCGGTGGCCAGGGCCTGCTGATGCGCAAGTACGGCCTCTCCGCCGACAACATCCTCGACGCTACCATCGTCGACGCCGACGGGAACCTCTTACAGAGCAAGAAGGCCATGGGCGACGACCTCTTCTGGGCCATCCGCGGCGGCGGGGGCGGGAGCTTCGGCGTCGTGCTGTCGTGGAAGGTGAGGCTGGTGCCGGTCCCACCCAAGGTCACCTTCTTCAGCGTCAACAAGACCATAGAGCAGGGCGCGGTCGACGCCGTGACCAAGTGGCAGACCGTCGCCCCGGCACTCCCCGACGACCTCACCGTCCGGGTGGTCGTGCAGCAGCGCAAGGCCAACTTCCAGTCCCTCTACCTGGGGAACTGCAGCGCGGTGGTGGGGACGTTGCGCGACCGGTTCCCGGAACTCGGCGTGAAGTACGCCGACTGCCGGGAGATGAGCTGGCTGCAGTACACGGCGTACCTATACTTCGGCGAAGCCAGCAAGAAGATCCCGCTGGAGGTGCTCCTGCTCAACCGGACCATGCCCATAGGCTCCTTCGTCAAGAACAAGTCCGACTACGTCAAGAAGCCCCTCACCAATAACACCTGGCACAAGATCTTCACCTGGCCCAGCGGCGCCGCCAAGGGGCACCTCATCCTCGAGCCGCACGGCGGAAGAATGGCCAAGATCGCCGACGGCGACACCCCGTTCCCTCACCGGAGCGGCGTGCTCTACAACATCCAGTACATCCAGTTCTGGAATGGCAGTGGAGTCGGGGGGAAACAGTAGCATGATGCCGAATTGGATCAATGGCATGTACGACTACATGGCGCCGTTCGTGACCAAGAACCCGAGGGCCGCCTACTCCAACTACCGGGACCTGGACATCGGCGTGAACAAGGTGGTCAGCGGCGTGAGCACCTACGAGAGCGGCAAGGTGTGGGGTGACAGGTACTTTGTGGGCAATTTTAGGAGGCTCGCCATGATCAAGCGGAAGGTCGATCCTGCCGACTACTTCCGAAACGAGCAGAGCGTGCCGCCACTTCCCTAGCTTGATGAGGAAATGAGGAAGCTAGTGTAACGGGCCGGCAAGGCATGCAAAATAGTACTGTACTAATCATGTTTGATTGGATTTGTAGTCAATTGCTAATAATTGCCATCAACTTATCATATATATTTCAGAAACTAGAAGAAGGAACTTATTAAATCTTATTTACCTATATGCACAATATTGTATTCAGTCTTGCTTACTCTTCACAGAGAATAACATATAAATTTTGGATTCAGTCCTACATGGATCCAAGAAAGTGGGTACCTCACTACGGGAAAAAATGTCGTTGCCGTGTGCCAAATGGATTAGAACACGGCAAAGTTTGTCTTTGCCGTGTGCAACCTAAAAAGTACACGGCAAAATACGCGAACACGACAAATTTCTGAAAAAGAACACGGCAAAGAAATATACACGGTAAAGACCTACAAAGGAACACGGCAAAGAAAAAAAACTCGGCAAAGTCAACAGCGACACACGGCATAGGTGTCATCACGGCAACGAGGTGGGACCCGTGACCCCACAGGTCCACTTGACGGGAATGAGCCAACGGCTACAGACGGTGGTCTGTTTGCCGTGTGCCCTCGCCTGCCCTTTGCCGTGTGTATTCCGTAGTATACACGGCAAAGGGCATTCTGCAGTATACACGGCAAAGGGCATTTGCCGTGTGTATTCCGCAGTATACACGGCAAAGTTCTTTTTTTTTTCTTTTTTTCCTTTTATCACATTACTCTTAGGAAAATCATAAAAAAATCATTCTAATTCAGAAAAATAGAAATAATATATCAAAATTTGTAGAAAAATAAGATCTATCTATCTACACTCAAATATTAGATATTTATGTTGAATATGAATCTTCATGCTCGCCGTTTTGACCATAGTTTAAAACAGACATAAAAAATTCAAAAATGATCGAAACAATGTGAAACCTTCGCGTGGAGTCATATTATGTGACATAGTTGGGAGGAAAAATATTAAACTTTGTATATTGATTATGACTCAAAAAACCTTCACAAAATGACCTATCTCATTCGAGGTTTCCTGACTTTCGGTTCAGATGACCAATGTTATGGGCAGAATCGTGACATAGTTTGTGATAATGTGCCCATATTGTGCATACATGTCCATTATGGGATTGCGAACAATGTTGCAGGAGAGATTTTTCCTTTTTATCGCACGGAAAAGCCATTTCCTATTTCCGGAGCGCAAATATCGGGGCATTTTGTGAAGCAACACCAAATGTTCAATTCAAAAATACTACCACCCTATTTTTAAAAACATACTAGACCACCTAACAGGAACAATGTCCCAACCGGGGATTTTAAAACCTTTTCGTCCACCCCTGGTGAAAAAGACAAATTTCTGCCGAATCGATAGGAAGTAGGTCAGATATGAACTACATACACATGATTTAATGCTCATGATTTTTTACAAAAATCATTTTTAAGTTCATAATATGATGTTTCTTAAGAGATCCAATGCAAGTTTAGTGAGGCTCAGCCTCGAGCTAAGAATCTTCATTCCCTCCATTTGATTCGGGTTTGACGATAGTTTCAAATAACCATAACTAAATCAAAAAAAATCAAATAAATACGAGACCTTCACGTGGTGTCATATTTTGTGACATAGTTGGGAGGAAAAATATCAAACTTGGTATATTGATTATGTCTCAAAAAACCTTCACAAAATGACCTATCTCATTCGAGGTTTCCTGACTTTCGGTTCAAATGACCAATGTTATGGGCATAATCGCGACATAGTTTGTGATAATGTGCCCATATTGTGCATACATGTGCATAATGGGATTGCGAACAATCTTGCAGGAGGAAGTTTACTTTTTTGTCGCACGGAAAAGCCATTTCCTATTTTCGGAGCGCAAAAATCGGGGCATTTTGTGAAGCAACACCAAATGTTCAATTGAAAAATGCTACCACCCCATTTTTAAAAAATACTAGACCACCTTACATGAATAATGTCCCAACCGGGAATTTTAAAACCTTTTCGTCCACCCCTGGTGAAAAAGACAATTTTCTGCCGAATCGATAGGAAGTAGGTCAGATATGAACTACAGATACATGATTTAATGCTCATAATTTTTTACAAAAATCATTTTTAGGTTCACAATATGATGTTTCTTCAGAGATCCAATGCAAGTTTAGTGAGGCTCAGCTTCGAGCTAAGAATCTTCATGCCCTCCATTCGATTAGGGTTTGACGATAGTTTCAAATGACCATAACTAAATCAAAAAAAAATCAAAAAAATGCGAGACCTTCGCGTGGTGTCATATTTTGTGACATAGTTGGAAGGAAAAATATCAAACTTGGTATATTGATTATGTCTCAAAAAAACCTTCACAAAATGACCTATCTCATTCGAGGTTTCCTGACTTTCGGTTCAAATGACCGATGTTATGGGCATAATCGTGACATAGTTTGTGATAATTTGCCCATATTGTGCATACATGTGCATAATGGGATTGCGAACAATCTTGCAGGAGGAAGTTTTCCTTTTTGTCGTATGGAAAAGTCATTTCCTATTTTCGGAGCACAAAAATCGGGGCATTTTGTGAAGCAACACCAAATGTTCAATTCAAAAATGCTACCACCCCATTTTTAAAAAATACTAGAACACATTACATTAACAATATCCCAACCGGGGATTTTAAAACCTTTTTATCCACCCCTAGTGAAAAAGACAAAGTTCTGCCGAATCGGTAGAAAGTGAGTCAGATATGAACTGCAGGTACATGATCTAATGCTCATAATTTTTTACAAAAATAATTTTTAGGTTTAAAATATGGTATGGATGTCATATTTGGATTCCTCTCATTTTTCTGATCGATTTAGATATTTTATTTGTCGAATTCCGATTTACGGATTTAAATATATGAATTATTCCATATTAAATAGAAAAAGGCAAAAACAATCATTTTATTTTTTATTTGGATTCAAGATTATTATTACTTATTCATTGTTGTAACTTAAATAATTGTTTGGAATCTAAAACTGAGATGTATGACAAAATGGTCCAAGAGTTAATAGGATTGATATGAAAATATTATCGATAAGGTATGATTTCTTGATTATGAGTGCAATTTGACTTGATAAAACATACTTAGAGTTAAAAGTATCCTATATGAGAGACTAACAAGTAAATAATATTTAAAAAAGTTTGAAAAAAATAATTGATTTTTTTTAAATTTATTTTGAAAAGGCAGCCTCTTTGCCGTGTACGTGACACACGGCAAAGGCAGCCTTTGCCGTGTATGATTTATGGACAACACACGGCAAAGGCAGCCTTTGCCGTGTAGGATTTATGAATGACACATGGCAAAGAATAGACACCGTCATCTCCAATAGGAACCGTCATCTCACTTTACTTTGCCGTGTCGGCGTATAAGACACACGGCAAAGGCTTTACCGTGTCTTCTTTAGAAAACACACGGCAAAGGGCCTTTGCCGTGGCAAACGTTGTCATGTGGCATTTGCCGTGTGTATACACACGGCAAAGCCTTTGCCGTGTTTCAAAAGGCCTTTGCCTTGTATATTGCCTACACGGCAGCGGCATTTTTTCCCGTAGTGCCTGAAATGCATCACATATTAAAGTTGAAATATATGGCCTAATCAGCATTGTAGTTTCAGTTGGTAGTTGGTACATATGTCTGATAAATTTATCAAATCTGCAGTGTACGAACAGGAGAGTTACAGAGAAGATATATATCTAAGAAAAGAATAAAAGAAAGAACAATGTTGCAGGGTTAATACTACTCCCTCCAACCCGTATAAGTTGACTTAACTTTGTCTAGATACGGATACATATCTAGACTAGATACTTAACTAGATGCATATGAATTTAGACAAACTTGAATTAACTAATATGGGCCGGTGGGAGGGAGTAATAGTTTCAGTATGTAGGTTGGTCGAAAATATGAAATTTACGAAGAAAAACTTTAGAATGTTCAGTGTACCTAAAACATCTGAAAAGCTTGGGCCATACCCAGCACTGTTAAGCGGGTAAGACAATTACGTGGAGAAGAGATGTGATTCCTGTACTTACGCAGAGCAAACATGCAATTAAGCGTGCATCGGACAACCAAAATGATTGGTCAGCAACAATGACCAAGAAAAAGCAAAGATTAACACGTGAATATCTTCAAGATTCAAGAGTCAGCTACATATAGCCTGTGGATGAGGTGGACTTTCATCCAACAGCATATAGGAAAATTAATATTCAGGATAAATAAGGGAGTTTGGCTTGCAACCACAGGGTGGAAAGAATCCATTTTTTCTCGCCGTGAACAGAACAAATCACGAATAGTATAAGGGGGAAAATTCTCCGCACCTTCCGGATTAATGATAGTAAATCTAGTTAAACATCAGATTAGTAATGAATCGCTTCAGGGTTGATCGATGAGCAGGAGAAGTGTTTGAAAATACGGCATCAAGCGTGTGCATGACGGCGTTAACACGTCGTTATCTTGATAAAGGCATCATCGTGCACCTAGTGTCCTGCCTGTTTGGCAGGTGCTACGCACGACAGATCCTCCGGAGACTTCAAGCTGTGTTCTTGGTGGTACTTGGCCGCATGGTGCCGCGGAGTACCGGTGGCAAACCGCGACGTGCTTTGGTGATAGTGCGCAGGGAGGTGGTGCTACTTGACACTGTGGTGGTGTCGGTGACTGGTGTGGAGAGAGTCTGCACATCGATATACATGCTGATGTTGGTTTGGCGGAAGATAGTGGAGGCGGCGACATCCGAAGTGTGTGTGTGGGTACCGTTTCATAGGCTGGGCGGATCTGGTGTGCATAAGGAAGCTAGGTGTTTGCTAGATCTCGTCGGGGAGCTGGCGATATGGTTATCGTTTTGATCGATGTTTTAGTTTGGCAGTTCCAGTTTGTATGGTCTTTGTAATGGCTTTTGACACACTTTGTTGTTCTAATAATAAATAAAGGTTGTGTGCATCGCTTGATGCAGAGGCCGGGGATTCGCTCCCCATTTCGGAAAAAAATGATAGCGTCGACCTTGGATCGTAGGTCATCAGCGTTGCCAGTGCAAGGCAGTAGGATACGGTAGATTAAGAGTGCCCCAGGTCGTCGGTACTCAATGCGGCCGACAATATGGTGAAGTGGGGCGGAGAATAGAAGAGATCAAAATTTATGGATTAGCGGCATTTCTGGTTGTTGTCATCCATTTTGAGCCGGCTTATGACCAAGACGATGAAGGCTCATATGGGTGATGGGCTTAAGGGCGTGTTCGTTTCCGAGTCGGAATCAAGAGTCAAGGACGAGCTAACCAGGAGTAAGGAAAAGAGCTGGAAGGAGCCCAAAGCTATTCTATGAGGTCTTGATGGGAACCAACACTTATCAAAAGACACATCATTACTTATTGGTTCATATATGGAAACTCTTACTCGTAGAGACTTAGTTCGTCCCAGTTTATGCATGAAGCACATGGATCTACTTCTGCTGAAGCATGAGACGAAGGAAAGCTTTGTCCAACATGGAAACCTTTATTTGTTTTTCCAGCTACACACGGTTACCTTCTTTAACACTGCAAGACCATTTTCTCCAGTACTCAAGGTGATGCAAAAAAATCCCTGCCCCCCTCATCAACTGATTCATCCAGAGAAACTCATAAGAAGTACATGGAAGCTACTTCGAAGGTGAAGAATACTGTAAAACCACCAACATGTATCACTTTCAATGGCAATGTTCCACACAAACATAACACCACAAACCTTCCCGATGATTAGAGATGCAAGTGGTCCAACATCAGGATACCTTTACCCTCTTTAGTTCAACAAAATGAACTAACATTTTTAATGACATCATCAGTTTAAAACAGTTAGTTCATTTTTTTTAACTAAAGAGTATCCTAATGATGACACACTTGCATCTCTACCAAGGATCATCCATTCAAGGCTCTGAAATACATCCTTGAGTACGTGAAGAAAAATTCCTTCTAATTTCCCGCAGGAACGCGCGGAGAATTCGCCTAGTTTATTCTAGGATAAAGAATGCAATAGTATATGACATAGTCACATATTCTTAAGAATTTTCCACTCAGTACAATGTAAAAAGTAGAGAAAGTGTAATGTCTACATAGCACTATCGGAGGGAGTAGTTTTTGTAAGGAGAATGGCATTATAGTATTATTGTTATTTTATTATCTCTCACAGGAGTATTAGAACTTTCCTCTCATACCTTGTAAGAAATAGAGAAAGAGTAATGACTATATACTATTATAACATTATGAAGCTTCCAGTTTTATGTGATAGAGTTCTCAATTTATCCATGCCGAGAATATTCATCTCCTGCCTGTAAACATAGAGAAAGTCCAACACAACGTTGCTGAATAGTCTTTCGTGTAAGGGTTACAACATGAGAAAACGGTTGCCCTTTTTTCTTTCTTTTTCTGCACAAGTACACGTTTTACCAAATTCATGCTCCTATATGTTTATTTATTGTACAAAGATTTTTCAACAAAACAAATATAAAAAAACATTGATACTTGAGGACTATTTGAGTATACACTATTAAGTAATAGAAAGTAAAATCACACAACCTAAATATCTATAACCTAGATGATTCGTGTGTAATGTAGAAAATAGGTGATTTTAGACCAATGATTAAAATATGAGATTTGTGCATCCTACTTGGCTCAGTCACTCTCTCCTACAAATATGAGGCCATTTTGATCTTAGCGAGCCATGTGATTCATTAACGAGTGCTTTATATTAGATATGGGGATGTGTGAGACATGCATGTATAAAATAACTACATTTTCCTTGTAGAGGACACGGCACTGTGTCAAGTTTGGTTCACAGACTGTGGAGATGATACTAAATCAGCCTCGCTATTCAGTGTTGGTCTCATACGGGGTCGATTTGAGCATTCATTGGTATATATAATTTTTCTATTTAAATTCATTAAATTTTCTTCCATACTATTATCATTTATTTACTTAGTTTTTTTCATGTTTAGACTATCCCATGCAATTTAAGGAGGGACTTCAATAGAATACCATGAAAAAGCGTGGAGTTTGAAGCTCTTGGGCAAATATATGTTGTTGACGTGCGCAAAGAACGATCAATGACTCACCTTGCAGGTTTTTCATGGAGAAGGTTCATTTTCAAAAACCGAATCCCCTCTGGTGTGTACCTGTTTTTTGCAATGGGAGATCATGGTCCAAGAATCACGGTTGCATATATGAACGACGAGGAGGATGAGGGCGATGAGGATGACGGTGATGAAGAGGAGGACAATGATGAGAGCAATGAGAAGCAAGCAGGACCATTAGATTATACAATTGTCGCTCAGAGATGCAATCTTACCCAAAGTGAAGAGTGCAATCTCGTCCACAACATTCCTTCAAAAAATTACGAAATTGGTCTAGCACTTGTCACTCGCTTGACCAAGACGCATATTCGGCTACATGATATGGTATGTTTTCACTTATCATTCTTTATTTAGTTCCTATTGTATTTGTATTGTATAATACTTATAAGATTTCTAACTTCTGCATCTTAATAGAAACTACCATCGAGAATGGTGTCATCTCTTCAAATTTCTGAAGAAGGCGTGGCTGGAATACGCATTGGAGCAATAGGTATCGTAAGCGCCATTTCGTACAAGACAATGAGTGATGGCCGCATGATCTTCAACATCCAGGAGTGGAAGAACTTTGTTGAAGCTCATCATGATCTATAAGTTGGGCAAACCATTCTCCTCACTGGCAGGACCACTTCACACCGTAACATTCATATAATGTTCATCATTGACATCATCATTCATAGTGATTAGCAAGTTCCTTGTGATGGTTTGTTAATGTAGATGCAACTTGTGATGTTTTGAACCGCTTGTTAATAATTTGTGGTGAATCAAATCGTTATTTCCTGCTTATGTGAATCTGCATTTCGTGATGTTACATTGATGTTATATTGCGGCCTTTAATCAACAACATGCAACACCTTTTTAAAAAAATTCGAAAATATACTTGCGGTGTTTGACTTTGTTGAAACGCCACAAACTGTACATATAGTAACGATGTTTGGGCTAAACGCCACCACCGTGTCTCCTAGTCGTGGTGTTCGGACCGAATACGAGAGATAATGGTGACGTTCAGTTAGGATGCTACCACGATGCCATACCAGTGGCGTGCGGTTTGAGCGCCACTAACCCCCTTTTCCGAACGCCGCCACTAGGCCTCTACTAATGTATGTTTCTTTATTGTACAAAGATTTGTCACGAAAACAAATATACAAAAACACTGATATTTGAGGAATATTTGAGTATACATTATTAAGTAATAGAAAATAAAACCACACAGCCTAAATATCTATAACCCCTTAATTGCCGATTGAATATCTCGGATGAGTTATAAATGTGTATAATTTAGTTATTAGGCAAGAGATCAAAATTAATCAAAACCCTTCCTTTATAGCACATCATTGATCATAATGTACACCGATAGCTAGAGCATGAACAGTAGCCAAATTTGATATTGATGGCCTCCTTATCTTTGTTGACCTGCAACTACATAGTATATACATGCTTATAACGAGTTTATAGGGGGATATTCACTTCAGCTCGCAGGTGCAAATGCACTCATTGTGAGAAAACATTTTTTGAAATATCAAAAAATTCGGAAAAAAAATCCGCATATACATTCGGACATTTTATGTTGGTTCACAAGTTTTCGGGATGAAAGAATATTTTATATGTCGTGTATAAAAAAGACAAAACATGTCATAGGAAAACGACTATTCACGTGATATTTTTTGTCTTTTTTATACACGATACATAAAATGTTTTTTCAACCCGAAAACTTGTGAACCAACATAAAATGTTTGAATGTATAGAATTTTTTTTCCAATTTTATGATATTTCAAAAAAGTTTTCTCATAATAGGTGCATTTGCACCTGCGAGCCGAATTGCCGCCTCCGTTTATAGGAGGATAACTTAATTAGGACTTGATTGCGGTGTCATCGCCCGTACTCGCAGTCTGCTTCTTGGGCCTCTATGTGCCCGCCTCGTCACTGGCATCGTCCTTGGGCGATGACTTCATCCGGTGCCTCTCGCCCGACGTCCCCAGCCACCTGGTGCTCACGCCGGGCATATTGATATTTGTGAAACAGTGGAGATGTTGCTCTATCATTTACCATATAAAAATATTTGAAAGGGCAGAATTTATCACCATCCGCAGTCCATGGGTGTGGTAAGCATTTGGTGTTTCATGCGCTTATACCTTCCTTATGTGTGCTCTTTCACATAAAGTCGATTTATCAGCTTCAAATAGATTATTCGATCTGCGAACAAAACGCCTTACCAAATACCTACCGGGATCGGTTGACTCCTGGTTGTTAAATGGTGGAACTAACATACTTTTAGCCCATATGTTAATGTGTTTTCAATGAATGTCAATCATGGATAATAGCATGAATAAACCTTATAGCTACGTTGCTGTCTCGCTTTCGTCCTTTGCACCGTCCCCGCTTTTCTCTCAAGGCGACGCTGGAGCCTGGAAAGCAGCCGCTGCCCAGACCAAATGTTATAAGTTTACACGCGAGAAGAGCATGTTAGGAGGTGTGAATGAACCGCGATGTGGCCTTCATGAAGCCCACAGCTCCGCCGGCCAAGGGTTTGCACCGGTCATGAGCCCCACCTTAAAATTTTCCTCTCGTGTTGTGTGAGCGGTAGAGAAATGGCATTATTGTCTATATAGAATTATATATAATATGATATCCTTGTATATGTTGACGCTACACAGAGATTGCAATTGCAAAGAAAGTCCAATTCAACATTGTTGAATGGTCTTTTGTGTCACAAACAAGCCAAATGGCAACGTGGTTACCGATGTTCCATTTGTTTTCCTGCACAAGTCAGCCACGTTTTACGAAAATTCGTACGTTTCTTGATTGTGCGAGATTTGTCAGCAAAACAAATGTATATGATAACATTGATACTTGAGGACTATTTGACCCGTTGGTAGATATATAGTAATTCAGAAAAACAGATAATAAAACAACACAGCCTTAATTTCTAACCCGATAATTGCAGATTGAATATCTGGTGTGCCAGGCTATCTGGGATTAGTTATAAATGGAAATAATTTACGTAGTTATTAGGCAAGAGATCAAAACTAGTATTCCTTTATAGCGCATCATTGATCATAAAGTCATCCTATAGCTAGAGCATGTAGCCAAATTTGGTGTTGATGACTATATGGCCAAGATTACATACATACTGTAATACTTGTAAGGAGGTAATAATTAAACCGGGACATCTTACCTTTTTTTCTACGGCTTGGAGGGCGCCTTATCTTCGTTGACCTGCAACAACATAGATTATATATCTATGATAAGGAGCTTAGGATGATGAGAAGATAATCACATTGCCTCTGTACGATCGACAGCTAGCTGCAGAGATGTCAGCAGTTTCAGCAGTCGTGCTGGCTGTCTCCTTCTTGGGCCTCTACATGCCCGCACCGTCACTTGCTACTTCCTCAGGCAACGATGGCTTCATCCGCTGCCTCTCGCCGGACGTCCCCAGCCAGCTGGTGCTCACGCCGGGCTCGCCGTCGTTCAATCCGGTCCTGGTGTCGTCCATCAGGAACGCCAGGTTCGTCGCGCCGGCGACAGCGAGGCCTCCGCTCTGCATCGTGACGCCCACCAACGCGTCGCACGTCCAGGCCGCCGTGCGGTGCGGGCGCGCACACGGCGTGCGCCTCCGCGTGCGCAGCGGCGGGCACGACACTGAGGGCATCTCGTCCCGGTCCCAGCGCCCCGAGGTGTTCGCCATGGTCGACCTCGCTAACCTCCACAGCGTCCACGTTAACCCGCAGGAAGCCACCGCGTGGGTCGACTCCGGCGCGACGCTCGGCGAGCTCTACTATGCCGTCGCGAAGGCGGCCCCTGGGCTGGGCTTCCCCGCGGGCGTGTGCCCGACCGTGGGCGTGGGCGGCCACTTGAGCGGCGGCGGCCAGGGCCTGATGATGCGCAAGTACGGCCTCGCCGCCGACAACATCGTTGATGCTACCTTCGTCGATGCCGACGGGAACTTCTTATCCGACAAGAAGGCCATGGGGGACGACCTCTTCTGGGCGATCCACGGCGGCGGCGGGGGGAGCTTCGGCATCGTGCTGTCGTTTCAGGTGAGGCTCGCGCCGGTCCCACCAACGGTGACGTTCTTCAGCGTCACGAGGAGCATGGACCAGGGCGCCGTGGAGGCCGTGACCAAGTGGCAGACGGTGGCCCCGGCGCTACCCGACGACCTCACCGTCCGGGTGAACGTGCAGCAGCGCCAGGCCAACTTCCAGTCCCTGTACCTCGGCAACTGCAGCGCGGTGGTTGGGACGTTGCGCGACCGCCTGCCGGAGATCGGCGTCACACCCGCCGACTGCCGGGAGATGAGCTGGCTGCAGTACGCGGCGTACATA
Source organism: Avena eriantha (assembly GCA_910589775.1). Taxonomy (NCBI): domain Eukaryota; kingdom Viridiplantae; phylum Streptophyta; class Magnoliopsida; order Poales; family Poaceae; genus Avena; species Avena eriantha. The sequence continues at coordinate 26,317,455 of OU342741.1, forward strand.
TACTTCGGCGACGCCATCAATTCGACACCATTGGAGGTGCTCCTCCTGAACCGGACCCTCACCCTGGGCCGCTTCTACAAGAACAAGTCCGACTACGTCAAGAAAGCCCTCACCATGGCCGAATGGGAGAAGATCTTCACCTGGCCCAGCGGCGGCGCGGTGGAGGGGCAGCTGGTCCTCGAGCCACACGGCGGTAGGATGGGCAGCATCGCCGACGCCGACACGCCGTTCCCGCACCGGGGCGGCGTGCTCTACAACATCCAGTACGTCGAGTCCTGGAACGGCAACAGTAGCACGCCGAGCTGGGTCAATACCTTGTACGACTTCATGGAGCCGTTGGTCAGCAAGAACCCCAGGGCCGCCTACGCAAACTACCGTGACCTGGACATCGGCGTGAACAAGCAGGTGCATGTCGGCGGCGTCAGCAGCTACGAGAGCGGCAAGGTGTGGGGAGAGAGGTACTTCGGGGGCAATTTTAGGAGGCTCGCCATGATCAAGCGTAAGGTCGATCCTACTGACTACTTCCGGAACGAGCAGAGCGTTCCGCCACTTCATCTCTAGCTTGCTAGGAAATGAGGAAGAGGTCACTGAACAAGCTATTTGAAAAGAAAATAAAATACATTTATCTGTACCATAGCTGCAAATAATTGACATGAGCTCAAAATGTAACATGTATCAACATTATTTATGATTACTTATTCAGTATATTACTAATTTTCAGTTGCCATTTTTTTTAGGAAAGCTAATTTTCAGTTGCATGTAAGCAGTATTTCCTATTTCGTGTTTGATGCTTTCTAACGGGGCATGTGGCGGTCCAGGAAGCGAACCACATATAGGCACCTTTTCTTCGATAATCCTAGACTTACGGAAAAGTTGGCTTACGAGAACTATACGGACAGACCTGGACGAAATTGATTGGTTGGGGGCGTTTAAACAGACACTTAGAGAGAAAAAAAAACAAATACGATTAAACTAAGAAATTCGTAAGCGCCGGTCTCAGCTGCAACGCAGGACGCTAATCACGGACGTGTAACAGTCTGGTTGTGGCCTTCACGCTCAGCAGGTACAGGGAGAAAAAGACAATGGTTGCCTCGAGAAGAGCAAGGGTCGATGGGCTGTGTGGGGGCAAGGATCTACTCGCCGAGAAACAGGAGAAGCAACCTCGGCCGGAGGCGAGCCGCTTCTGGTCGGATCTCGGGATGAGAGGGAGAGAGAACCCGAGAGCGGGGGCCGTCGACCGGGAGCCTGCCAAGGCAGGACGACCTCAATAGAGAATGAGTCTCCACGAGGGGAGAGAAAGGGCCGCCCGGATCGTTGCACTCATGAGCTGAGGGCAGCCGGAGCGAGCAGTTGCTGGCGGCGCTTTAGTCTTTACGCGTGGTGGCGCTTTAGTCTTTACGCGAGGAAGAAGGGGAGGAGTCGAGCGAGATGATGGGAAGAAGGGGAGGAGTCGAGCGGTCCATATGCCACCTAGCGTGCGTGATATCCGTAGGAAAAAAAAGCTAGCTGCGTTCTATACCCACTCAAACGGAAGAAAAAACTAGCATCCCTTAAACGATGGACAAGTGCATCACGACTAATGACCATGTTGTGCTACTTCTTTTTCCGAAAGCTGATCTTGGGCTAAACGGGCATGCGACATACCTAAGATATTTTCATGAATTGTAACCGGAAATCTCAGCATAACCTATGTTGGAGCAGATGATCAAACAAGGAGTCATGCATCCGCATCTCGACTCATCTCCTAACAATTTATCTGTCATTCTCTACAGGGTGGACTAGCCGAAGAGAAATACAAATGTGGCGGTAACAACAAGCTTAACCATGTAGCGTGTCATGGCCTCATGGGAGCTGGCTGTTTGTGATTTGTGACACACCGCTACTATATCAACGAGAAATTGCTTGTTCTACGCTTCCATGGTGTAGATTTTTCTGTCCGTCGCAATGCATGGGCGCTTTAAAATCGAGTGACTCTTTTTTATCAGTTGAATTGAGTAAAGTTGTTGTACTTGTTTGCAAAAAGCCATCACAAACACAACTAACGTGGAACTAGACCGGCTGATCGCAATTAACAAATGCATCATGTGAAGTTAAGTCAATGTGAAACGCATGACCACAAAACATGGATATGATTGAATGTGGCATGCAACGCCTCTTTATATATCTAGTTTAGTGAAGGATATGATTTTCATTCTACTATGATCCCTTCTTTTGGCCTGAGATTTTGGGGGAAAACAAATCCAAGCTCATCTTCCCATGGAAGCAATTTTAGTGTTTCTCTTACACTTAGACAAACACCCAATTGAACACCGCGTTCTGGTAAATCATCATACTATGCCCACAAAGGGACTATTTAGTTGATTCTCGCACTAAATGCATATAGTCCCATGGAGATTGTGCACGAACACATGGCATCTCTGGAGCTGCTGCAAGAGCCTCCAACCCCATGGAAACCTCGAGCGACAGGTTAGGTGGTTGTGAACACTGACAGATCCCTGGATATATTGAATAAAGATGTTGGTTCGGGCTTCATAATTAGAGATGCTTCAGGGAATTTCATCACATCAGGATGTGATTTCTGAGTGAATTATTGGTTTGCCAAATTGGTTTAGAGGTAGCTAAACGCCAAGGCTATGCAAGAGTTTAAGTTCAAGTAGATTGCCAACAAATTTGAAACCTGTGGATGGATGATAGAAGACTCAAGTTTGCTGGTGTCGACATATTGGAGGAGCTCATGATCTTGGGAGGCTCTTTCGAAGATTTCAAAATCTATTTTGTGACAGGGAAGCAAATTGGCCAGCACATCTATGTGCTAAACATTTAATAAGTAGTAAAATATTTGCTATGCGTTGTTAGGAATCTAGGCATTTTTCCGATTATATTAATCCAGGAATAAATCATGAACATGATGTGGACACGCTGATACTTGATTATGTAACTATGCAGTACTAGGCAAATCGTAGAGACATCTACAGAAATCACTAGTACTATGCACATCGAAATTAGCAGAAGAGGGATAAGCATGTAGTACCCTCCAGTAGGCCAATTGGCCGAAGCGGCAGTGGTCGCGGCAGCGGAAGCGGTAGCTTCGTCGGCTGTCCTGTTCTCAGTGGCAGCCGGATCACCAATGGTAGCCATGGCGATGAAGAAAACGTTGATGTAGTGGAAGCAGTCGAAGATTAGCGAGCAGCCGCGTAGGAGACGCTCACCAAAAACCTAATCGCCCCTCTCCCGTACAGGATCTCGAGAGGGCGTGGTTTCGGAGGCCTGCTCACCCGTCAGCCGTGTACGCAGCGAACGGGGTGGGATCACCGGAGGCAGCAGCAGTGAGAGGAACGATAAGAGGCGGAGGCAGATGGTTCTGTTCTGTGTCTCCCGGAGAGGACGACCTTCTCCATATATAGGCACATGCCAGGACGGTTCAACGGAAAGAAACGCCCGCAATGAAAGACTGAAACGCCTGTAATAAAGTACTAGTAACGCCAGCACTTAAGACAAAACGTTAACCCCAGCACTTAAGACAAAACGTTTAAGCCTCATTAGCATTTCAGTTACAACCGTTTGTATCCCGTTTCCGTGCGACAAAAAGAACACATCGGCTCGGCGAGATTCCCGCAACCCGCGGAGTTACAACCGTTTGTATACATCGGCTCGGCGAGATTCCCGCAACCCCCGCGCGCGCGCGCGTCGTGGCGTGGCGTGGCGTGGCGTGGCGTGGCGTGGCGTGGCGTGGCGTGCGTGCGTCGGAGGAGGAGCGCGCGTGTGGAGCTCCTCTTCTTCTTCTCACACCACATGCAAATGGTAGAAGAGCTCACCTTATATGTTGGTGCTCATGTCTCTCCACTAGCAATGTGGGACTAAACTCCCTCCCACTTGCCTTGCCAAGCATGAATGGGCCCTTAGGGATTTTTCAGAAATTGTTAGATGGGCCTAGAGCCCACCCTATATTTCAACAATCCCCCACCAGATCCCTAAGGCCCATGGTATTGTCCTCTGTTCCCAACACTGTTTTGATATTCCGGTATTTTCAGTGGAGACCTGTTAGGGTTGAACATCCACCTAGAACAAATAGCTACACTTCTTTACAACTGAGCAATGGACTATGCCTTGAATTGTCAGTTTGGCGTAAAGGAGTTTCACTAAAAGTCTTACCAGTACTAGGCTGCCGAAGGATGACCCCTCGGGTGGAGCATATTAGTCATACTCCTGGCCTATTCATGAGCTACTAGAGAACACCCCAATCTCATAGACTGTGACCAGCAGTCGGGCTCACATAGGTGTGTTCCTCCAAAGATCGCTCTGTAGGATAGCATCTTGCTTATAGAAGCTTTGGAACACATTAAGACAAAAATCAACCTGCCATACAGTTTCTGAGAGTATTGTATATCCAGCGGAGTGGGTTAGTAAACTACTCTCCTCAGTTAACCACTAGCTTGTTTTCCCAGATCCTACTTCACGGGATCTCCGATCACATAGGTTGGGTTACTACCATGGCAACTCATGTGGGTCTCATTCCCATCTCCCTCGATGCATTTTCTATCACAACACGTGATAGCCCTTTAGTAAAGGGATCTGCCAGATTCTTAGCCGACTGGATATAATCCAGTGCTATCACTCCGGAGTTTCTTAAAGTTCTGACAGCTTTTAATCTCATTCTTATGTGTTTGTTGGACTGCTTGTTGTTCTTTGAACTTTTTACCTTGACAATTACAGTTTGATTGTCACAGTTCATAAGAATAGCTGGTACTGGCTTTTCAACCACTGGCAGGTCCATCAAAAGATCTCGAAGCCATCCTGCTTCGACACCAGATGTGTCTAATGCTGTTAATTCTGCTTCCATTGTCGATCTCGTTAGGATCGTTTGCTTGCAAGACTTCCAGGAAACAGCACCACCTCCAAGAGTAAACACATACCCCGTTGTGGCTTTCATCTCATCAGCATCAGAGATCCAATTCGCATCACAATACCCTTCAAGTACTGACGGTTGCCCGGTATAGTGAAGTCCGTAGTTCATAGTACCCGCGGCGAGCGCGCGCGCGCGCGTCGTGACGAGGCGAGGCGAGGCGGGCGTGCGTCGGAGGAGGAGCGCGCGTGTGGAGCTCCTCTTCTTCTTCTCACACCACATGCAAATGGTAGAAGAGCTCACCTTATATGTTGGTGCTCATGTCTCTCCACTAGCAATGTGGGACTAAACTCCCTCCCACTTGCCTTGCCAAGCATGAATGGGCCCTTGGGGATTTTTCAGAAATTGTTAGATGGGCCTAGAGCCCACCCTATATTTCAACATGCGTGCTCATGTTTCTGTGTTTTAGCTAGGGCTATCTAGGCAGATCTAAACTCTATTCCTAAAATAGGGAATGAAGATAAAAACATTTTTCAAATCTGACATTTGAAAATCTAAGTATTTTTAAAATATGAACATTCTCCATTTCTAAACCTCTTTCAAAACTTAACATTTTTCAATAAAACCGAAATTCTTTAAAAAAAGCTAGAAGGGCAAAGCTAGTCGCACATTGAAAAAGTAAACCGAGTGACTCTTTTTTATCAATTGAATTGAGTAAAGTTGTTGTACTTGTTTGCAAAAGGCCATCACAAACACAATAACATGAAACTAGACCAGCTGATGGCAATTACCAAATGCATCATGTGAAGTTAAGTCAATGCGAAATGCATGATGACAAAACGTGGATATGATTGAATGTGGCATGCAAAGCCTCTTTATAAATCTAATTTAGCAAAGGATATTATTTTCACTGTTCTGCTATGATTCCTACTCTTCGCCTCGGATTTTAGGGAAAACAAATCCAAACTCATCTTCCAGTGGAAGCATTTTTAGTGTTTCTCTAACGCATAGACAAACACCCAATTGAGCACCGCGTTCTGGTAAATCATCATACTATGCCCACAAAGGGACTATTTAGTTCATTCTCGCACTAAATGTATCCAGTCTGACGTGTGCTTGATAGGCTGCATAAATCAAGAGTCATTGTACCTGAAGTATGATGCGAAAATAGATAGGCTTGTCCGAAAATTTGAATGAGAAAAGCATTCGGGGAAAAGCGATGATAACTCTACCTTGATTTGGACATCGGCATGAACAAGGTAGTCGGCGGCGTGGGCAGCTACGAGAGCGGCAAAGTGTCGGGCGAGAGCTATTTCGGGAAAAAAATCGAGAGGCTCATGATGATCAATAGAAGGTGGATGCTAGCGACTATTTATGGAACGAGCAGAGTATAACACCGGTCATTGAAAGCTATTTAAAATGTTATTTGTCTAAAATAGTGCAAATAATTAAGTGCAAAAATATTTATATCAACATGATTATGACTACTTATTGAGTTTTGCTAATTTTCAGTTGCGTGATGTGCCCCGTTGCATTTCCTTTTTCTTGGCATGTGGCGATCCAGGAAAGGAACTTTGTATGGGCCTCTTTACACTGCGAGGCTCATTTAGTTTGAGCTTATAGAAAGGGCTTTTAGTCCTTTTTTGTATTATATAAGTCCTCTTTTTTTCAAAAGTTGAGTTGATAATAAGGACAATAATAATCTTTAATAAGACCGGACATCAAGTTATGCTTTCAATTTTCTAAAGTCAATTATGTTACTTAGTATTTTTTGTGTCTAGCAATGTTGATGTCAATACATGAATTAAGCGTGGCGGGCTATACGTTGTAGCATGCCCAACTCAAGGGCCTTCGCTAGCATCTTATTAAGCATGTTCATGATCAACACGAATAGCGTCGGTGAGTTGTCTTAGACCCCTCTAGTGTCAGATCGCCATTAAGCATTGCCCTCGTTCTGGCCGTGGACAGGAGTATGGCCACAAGCTTGCAATATCTCGGTCTGAATCCCATTTTCCGGAGAACCTGAAAGAGGACCCCTAGGAAACAGAATTGAAGGCTCTAGCTATGTCCAGCCTGAGCATCAACCCGGGTTCCATTAGACAGTGCAAGAACCTCATTGTCTTCTATAACAACATAAATTTGCCGTGGATGCCGCACTTCCTAATGAAAGTGCATTGGGTGCGATCCACCAGCGACTCCATCCTAGGGCAAGCATTTTTGCCAGAGTTTTCGCCACCAGTTTACCAAAGATGTGTATTAGGATGATGGGGTGGTAATCACCCAAAGCTGTCGCATCCGGACGTTTAGGCAACATTATTAGCAATTCTTGGTTAAGGCCCTGAAATCCGTGCCCGCACATCGTGAACAACTTAGCAAACATGGCCATGAAGTCACTCTTCATTATGGCCCAATAGTTTTGGAGATATTCCATCGTAAAACCGTCTGGGCCCAACGTCTTCCTGTGAGGGAGTCACTTCACCACCTGCAAAACCTCTTCTTCAGTGAACTGTTCCTCAAGCTCCGTTAAGTTTTCAAAGTGTAAACTTGAGAAGCCTAAGTTGAATGAGAACCCCCAATCTATCGAGGTTCCCAAGAGGTCTAGGAAGCACTTGAAAAAGGCCTCACCCATTGTTGCATGGTATGAAATGACCGCGCCGTCAATCTAAATACGACAAATCGCGTTCTTCTGCCTCCTATAGGAGACATGCTGGTTGTAATCGCATTACCCTCGCTAAGCTAAGCGATCATATCTTGTTGGCGTCCATCGTGCGCTCCAAAGAGGTCAACCATAGGCAGGTGCCAGGAGTGCCCGTAGGCGGCGCTCATCCAGAGAGAGCTGCTTGGAGAGTTCCCATGCTTCGAGAGTGTTTTTGTTTGTAACTCCATACAGTTATTTTGAATGAAGGTTTATGTTTGTTTTACTGCGATAGGACATCAGAGTGGCCACATATTACTCCGTACTTTACAATCGTTGGTTATTTTGGTAAGAGTAAATTCCATATTTTATCCCATAGTTTCATATTTTTGACACCAATTACCCCACTTAACAATTTTTTATCCATGGTACCCAATTTCGAGAAATTTTTGTCAGTTTTTACCCTATTTTAAAAATCTGAGAGCCCTCTACTAGGTGGATCCCTCTATCAGGTACACATGCCATACGTTGTCCTTCGTTTTCTCCTATCAGATTTTTTCCACGCCTAGATCGTCTGATAGCTGATTCGCTTGATTTTTACACACGTTCGTTGGTGTACATACTCATTATTCTGATACAACAGTCGATGATAGGGGACTTGTCAAGGTGATCGCTAGTGATTTCACAGCAGGACGCTGTGACCCAAGACCAAGTGAATTTCTTTTTAATGTTAGAACCATGCGTTTGGCCAATGATAACAAGTATAAACTTGCTGGCTCTGTTAGAATCTACTACGAGTAGCTAGCAAAATTTACCACTTACACGACGTGCGTGCATATTTCTTGGTATTTCTTGCGGGGTATCAAGATCACATGACTAGAATTATATACCTACACGGCAATGTACAATACTATTGGTGATGAAATAAAACTCAACTCACACACACTCACGCTCGTCATAATGAGCGTCATCATTATTTTCACAAGATGGTGGTTATGGAAAGAATTGTTTTGGATTCAAGGTTTCTTAGAGTACAAGAAAGAATTGGAGAAAAATTGCCGACAACACCCACATGATAAATCACGTGTAAATTTTTAGGGAGGGTAAAAAATGGCAAAACTTTCACTAAATGGGGTAATACGAACGAAAAATTGTTAAATGGGATAATTAGTGTCAAAATTATCAAACTAGGGGGTAAAATCTGGAATTTACTTTTTTGGGAATGATGGTGTAGTTCTAAAGGTAGTAAAATATACCGCCTAGATCCTTTTTTCTATTAAGGCCACTTTAGTTTATCTAATTTGGATTTCAAAAGTATAAAATATAATTGTATGATCTTCTTTTATTGATAACTATCTAGATCAAGAAATTAGATTCACAAATAGATAATTCCCAAAATTGGATTGCATGCACATCTTCCAAAGTGTTAGCAATAATTTGATGAAGTTCTAGGAAGTAAGGAAGCAGGAGAGATACAGCAGGAGAGAATGAAGATAGATAGAAATAAAAGAAGCTTTCTGGCAATTATTAATGCTTCAGAAACGTTGTGTGGCAAGCTGTAATGGTGACCATGTTCAGAGAGAGACTACATAGTCTAACAACCTTCTTAACAAAAATAGTCTAACCACCGGAACCTGTCACATGAAAATGGTCGAGCAATAAGGCAACTTACCGATATGTATGTATCACATGATTTTGACTGCCACACACATACAGAGTGAATGTAGTTTCGGGGAGAACTGTATGACAAATGAGCGAGGAAGCTGCAATAGGCATACAACTCTATATAAATCTATTTTTCAGAAATGTACAAGAATGTCATGGTACTGTTCACCTTCACTAGATTAGCTAATGCGCATGAGATTTTGGAGAAAACCAAATGTTGGTTCACCACACTTTAGTTTATCAACTTTCTTGTTGATGGCGTGAGAAAGACTAGCAAAATGATTTCTCGGGCAGTCATAAGCAACACATCTAGCAGAATTTGGATATACCTAATCTGGTAGGTTGAACCAACTCTTTCGAGTCTGCATACTTGAGCTCGAGATGCATGGAACATTGGATTCTTTTGTAGATTGTTCAAAATGAGAACGTACGGTGGACCGCGAGAAACTCAGTTGATCTGGCCACGGTTCCAAAATAACCCTGAAGCCTTTTTATTGGATATATTTATGTTTGCCTCGTCCAAAAAAGAGTCTTTCAGATACGAAGGATTCGTTTTTTCAATGTCACCCCTGCGTACCCATTTATTTCCTTTTCAAAGAGTGACATTCTATGTTCAGCGTCTCCATCGAAATATGGAGGTTAGAGTTAATAGACTAATAATGAATGAAAAGTAAAATTTTATTTAGTTGGACAAAGGACAGATGTAGCCAAAAGCGACGGATTCTGAATCCGCCAAGGAACGTGGGAAGTTTTCCGCTATTTTAAGATAATAATTTTTTTATGCTTTTGAGCACCGTTACGTATGAACTGGTACGTACGAGAGCTCTCCAATAGGCGGCGGCAGCAAATTTATATAGGGGTTTCCTTCCATTCGCCGGCGACGCCACCGGTCCGTTCCGTCTCCGGTGGCCTTAGGGCCTTGAAGGCGTAGCGGACCACGACCTTTCACCGGTGGGAGGTTTCAATATTTTCTTTAGACTATTTTCAGTGTCTTTTTTAGGATATTGAGGCGGCAGCTACGCCCTGAGATCAGAATAAGGTCCTCCCCGTCCTATCCTCGCTCTGGTGGTGCGTCTAGCATCAGCGGAGGGCGCGTGAAGTCATGTGTTCGACGGGTTTCTTGGAATCCGGTCATTTTTTGTATGTGTGTTTTGAGGTTAGTCTCTTCCGATCTACGTTGTTCATCTTCGACGATGGTTGCTGCTCTGATACGCTGGTCCTTTAGGGTCTTAGCACGACGACTTCCCGTCCGTCTACTACAACAAGCTCTACTACGGCAAGTTTTGCTCGGCTCCGATGATGGAGGGGCGAGGACGGTGACGCGCCTTCGGCTCGTCACAGTGTTTGTAGCCGTCGCTAGGTGGTCCAATGACCTATTTATAATTTTTATTAGAAAAGATGGGAATTAACATTACTGCGTGGTAACTTCTTGCCGAACTATTATTACCGTTAGGCCACCGTGCCAGGGAACCAGATCCTCTTAACATTGAGAAGCAAAGTTAGAGAAGGTACAGTAGTCTAACTTTGCATCTTCTAATCCACACAATTAGAGCAAAAAATGATGTAAATTAGTTTAAAAAAAATCTAAGGTATACATCTACCGTTAGTATATACAAACAAACTTATGGTGTAATAAAATCAATTTTAATTTTTATATCTACAGTAATTATCTATATTAAATAACTTTCTAATACTTCTTCAATTTACAGTAGACTAGTACTGTAATAAGGTGACTTTGCTTCTTAACGTTAGAAGATCCAGTTCCGTGCCAGGCCCGTAAAACTAGCGTGCCAGGCCTATTTCTAATTCCAGACACGTTGGGTTAGCCTGTCCCGGCACGAAAGAAATTGGGCTGCTTCGGCAGTGCCTGGGCTGTGTAGGGCTGGCCTGATGGCCCGATTTCTCTCTACTACTATTCGACCAGTCCTAGTTGGGAGTATTTCGTTTTAAAAAAAATAAAAGTTGCGAGTATTTTTTTAACTCCGAAAGATACCGGAAAATGAATGAAGAAAAGTAGGGGAAAAGATAGGAAAAATAGACCATCGCTAGAGATAGAAAAATTTACCTCAGCAAACAAAATGTTCCCCCATGCGCTGTCGTTTCCCTGCCGGCCCGCTTCCTCAGGCCTTATTTGGTACTAGAGTATTTGTGAGGACCAGAGGGGATAATTCCCACAAAACCCTAAATCCCCACTTACTTAAAATAGTATGTTTGTATGCATCCGAGAGCAATACACGCTACTTCAAGCGCAAGAGGAATGCGGCCGGGCTCGTAGGATTTAGTGCTCACCAAAAGATATCCGCCGTCATGCGCATCTTTGCCTCCGGCATTCCGGCAGACTATGGCGATGAGTATCTTCGCATAGGTGAAGATACGACGATGGAATCTGTCCGTCGTTTTTGCAAGGTTATGATGCGTGTGTATGGGCCGACGTATCTTCGAGCTCCCAATGAAGAAGATACTGTTAGATTAATGGCGGAGAACAAACGCTGAGGTTGGCCGGGTATGCTAGGCAGCATTGGTTGTATGCATTGGACATGAAAAAATTGTCCAAAAGCTTGGCAAGGCTTGTATTGTGGCAGGAGCAAATAACCAACGATCGTGCTTGAGGAGTTGCATCACAGGATCTTTGGATTTGGCACAGTTTTTTTTTGGTTTGCCGGGTTCTCTTAATGATATCAATGTGTTGTATAGATCCTTATGTGCTTGAACCACTCCGGGGCAACGTATCCTCGAGTACCCTGAATGCCGGTGTTTGTCTGTGTCTGATTGGGCCGAAGAAGCTTGGCCAGGCCAAAGTCTGCAATCTTCGCCATGAAGTTTTCATCGAGAAGGATGTTCTGTGGTTTAATGTCGCAGTGGACATCACTGCCAGTGATCCATTTGGCATGAATTCCTACACTAGCAGTCTCTCGGTTCTCTCCAGTTCATTGTAAGTGAAATCTTTGGGGGCAATATGGAACTACCTGATGACTGTGATGACTGGATTTTCTTCTTGGAGTTGATGGAAATACCGCAGTAAGTGCCAAAGAGCAGAAGGAAGATAAGGATAATATTGGCCAATACAGAGCTCCCAAAAAAGAAGGAACTCCCCAGAATCCAATACTTCTTGTCCTTCATCCCTTTGCTAGAGCCTATATATGCTGAGCTGGGACTCTGAATTGTTGTTCCTAGGCACCTTGATAAGAACCGTCCTCTGTACACTTTCTGCCATATTCCCATTTGATAAAGGGAGCCTTTTCTTCCAGCAGGTCTTTGAGTTTGTGTCAAAGACGGCTGTGGCGCAGAAGCAATCGATCACACACACCCTCCGGCATTCTGTCTTGTCGATGGGGCTGTACTGCTCATAGTCAGATAGAGGCCAATCAACACGGTCGATTGGGGTCATCTCGAACTGCACCGTTTCTGCTGCCTCATCAAGGTCACAACTTTGTGGTTCAAAGTCAGGCCTGCACCCTTTGTACTGCCTCTCTTCGTCGAAGAATTTGTAACCTTGTGGACATAGGCAGCTTGTCTGATTCTTGGTGCCATCAAAGGTACAGTAACTGTTGAAACCACATGCACCACTGCCTGGCACTACCATTACTGCCTGGCAGATGTTCTGGGGAATTGAGCTTACCGCCTTCCATTGCAAGCTCCATAGACTTCTGTCCTTGCTGCTCTTTGGGTACAGATATTGCCGAAATACAGAGTCTGGATCAAGCGTGGCACGTTGGAACAAATCAACCATAGAGTTCTCCTCTGCTGAAGTGTCCCATTTTTCAAGGTGAAGTATGCCCTGCCGGTTTCATTGAACACCAACTCTGAGCCATTCCCAACTGTATCTGTTTCCGTACCGAAATGTGGACACCGAAGCAAAAGTGTTCATGGACATGATTCTCCACGTGCAGTATTGGTGCATACTGTTAAGTACAACCACTCACCAAGGGGCATTAGCTTATTCGCATCAGCAGAATCAGGAAACAAGCGATGCAAAAGCAATGGCACCTCAACTCTCATGGTGCTTCCTCCCACTCCTTTCTACTGGTGGGCATACCATCTGCTCACGCGCAAGTAAACATCACCTTGGGCTCCTCTTTGATACCCGAGGGGCCAAACACCTCCTGGCTCTCGCTATCTCGCCGTCCGGCGACTTTGCGACGGTTTCTGGCAACTAGAAGGTAACTCCTCGTACCTCCTGGCCGCCTGGTTCAACAAGATCCCTGAAAAAACTGTCCCTTGGTACGCCAAGAGCAGCTCGGACGGTCAGGGCAGACCAGTGCAAGTGCCATCCAGCTCTGTGCTGCAGCTCACTAAGGATGGATTGCTCTCGCTTCGCGACCAGTCCAGCGATGAGGTCTGGAGTGCCCGGGCCCCCAGCGTGGCCTACGCCAGGATGCTTGATACAGGTGACTTCATGCCTGTCGGCGCAGATGGCACACCAAAGTGGGAGACCTTGGACGCCCCGGCTGATACCATCCTGCCCACACAAGTTCTCCCTCTGGGTCCGGACAAGGTACTGAGAAGCTCGTCTGATCGCCACAGACTACTCCAATGGCCGGTTTCTCTTAGCTGTGCAGCCTGATGGTAATCTTGTCATGTATCTAATTGCTCACTTTTGCTTCAGTGTCCCCCCCTCCCCAAAACGTTGAAGGGGTAAGATGGTCTTTTATCATTAATTGCTGATTATTAGTTGCTAAACCAAATTAGATTACGTTGGTCCGCATACAAAGCCTATACCTAGTATTCGTGTACCAACTAAAACCATCTGTCCGAAAAATACTCATCGTCCTTTTGACGGGTTAACCAGCACAATGGCGGCGAGTAGACCTGATTCAGTGATCGTCGTAAAAACCGCAACGCGTGAAGCGGGCAAGCAGAGATCCTCGTCGCGAACCATGCCGGTCGCCGTCATAGTGTGCGTGATCGCTAAACTGCAGGTACCAGTAGCCGTGGTCGTGTCCACTCCAGGAAGACGTGCACGTATAGGTAATACAATATACTAGACTAGCAAGGTGATGATTTTGGTTGTACTTTGATAATCACCTCTACGAATCACAAATCGTGTCTATGCGTGTACGGTTTATTAGTAACTAATAATCAGTAATTAATAGCAAAAGACCATATTACCCCTTCAAACTATGGGGAGGAGGGGACACCAAAGCAAACCTCGTCCATGAATGGGATTTTTGTATGAAATAGCCTTTTGAGGTTGAGACTGAATTGGTCAACTGTTGCTAGTACCTAGCTTCTGGAGATGTACAGTTCATCCTCTATTCCCATGTCCATATTGGCAGGGGTAGTTCACATTTCCTTGTCAAGCATAGAAGGCTTTGTCTGTTGTGTGTTGAACTTTCTTTAAGAGAGCTGACTGTTGACCTTGATAAAGCAGACATAAGGTATTCTTGAATTGAATGCTACCTTTTTTCTATCCCTACTGGATGGCCTGTTAGTTCAGTGGTTTAGTAAAACAGCTACGGGATCACATTTCATTTTGTAAATTCACTTTTCAAGAAGTGCAACCCTCCACCCCAGTTACCAATTCCTCTTATTTGGAAGTCAAGTTGCATGATCAGACATTGTATCTTCGCGTGGCTGCTACTTGTCTTCATATTAAATACAAAGAGACATTCTGTGTCGCCGTCACTGACACTGGAAATATTTTGTATTGCTTGCTAGTCAACTCTCTACAGATGAAATAATGAATCATCTATTCTTCGTATGCTCCTTTAGTGCAACTAGTAAAGTGGCCCTCGCAAATGCGAGGGCGTCACATTTGGTGTGTCATGATATTAATGGTTTAATTAAATATTCATATTATATGGCGATTAAAAATGTGATTAAATAGGACATCAAAATGTGATGCTAAATAAGATATAACATGTGAGGGTGAAATTTTTAGTCATCCCTAATTCATGAAATTTCCAGCTCGATTCTCTTTCTCTAGTCAAGATTGTGTACTTTTAACATATAGAAAATATGATACACAACGTATATATAGAGGTAAATTTGGAGGCGGCAATTCGGCTCATAGGTGCAAATGCATCCATTGTGAGAAAACATATTTCGAATGTCAAAAAAATTTGAAACAAATCTACATATACATCCGAACATTTTATGTTGGTTCACAAGTTTTCGGTATGAAAGAACATTTTATGTGATGTGTATAAAAAAGACAAAAAAATTCATATGGATAGGCCTTATGATAATACAATTGAAACAAACTGTACACTAATATTTCCTAAGAACGTGAATTGGAAAATCATTTCAGAAAATTCTTTGAATAAAAATGGTGAAGATCTATGTTGCTTATACTGAAAATTAAACTTTATTGCTAAGCTCTCTTAGCAACAACCATGTTTACCGGTATTGATATTTCAACAGTATCAACAATCTCAATCAATTACATGCTTAATTACTAATGACTGAGTCTCTACCCCCACCACCATCCATCTCTTGATTTCCATTGCTCTATATGCCTCCCTCTTTTAATACTATATTTTGTTTTCATACTATTGTTGCTTTAGATATTTCTTGTGCCTATCAAATGTTATTGTGGAAATTAAACATGCAATAATACTACCAAGGTAGTTTTTGAGTCAAATTTTTACCTATGGTTTCTTTGTATATTTCAAAATATATAGCAATGATGAAAATAGTGAGATATGCAATTCAGCTAGATGTAAAACAAAGTTGTTTACGGAGATTCAGACCGATGCGAGTAATTTTTACGTGGATCTGAAGTTATTCCATCCAAACAGAGAGATAATGATCTTGGGCATGGTAAATTGTCAATACCATGATAGAACTTACTTTAGGTTTACTTGGGAGTTAAGCAACTTTTCATGTTATCAATATAGATCATTCAACTTTGGATTTTAGTATCTAGGATTTGCTCTCTCTTATTTGGCCAATGAATATAGGAAAGTAAACAAATGATGTTTACGTGTGTGTGTGGGAATAGAAAGTAAATTAAAGTAAGGAAGATATCAACTCCAACTGGATCATGTATGTACACGGGGAGATATAGCAAATCGAAAAATTACGGATAATTTAGTTGTCTCGCTTGCAAACCCTCTCATCTAAGTCCATTTTTCATTAACTTGAGCATCGAACGAAGATGATTATTATAAAATAGATTCTGATTCCCAGGAAAGAAAATATTAAATATTGAGATGACTATGAAAAAGAAAGGCATATATAAAATCGGGGAGGGAAAAACAATCTAATCCAACTCTTTTTTGTTGCCCACACCGCATCAAGCATCCTTGATGCATATTTTTTTTGCAATGAACTATTGCAATCTTTTACTGTATTTGAGACATAACAGAAAGACTTGATGTCGTAGATAAGCTACCTCAAACCAACAAAATAATAATATTTCGTGACTTCGTAGACTTGCAAATATTATGCTAAGAAAGAGACGGAAATCACGCATTGTTCAAGTTTTTTGATAAGTGTGCTAGATCGACCCTATAATATACATGGATCCGGCCAATGAAATCAGGTAATTTTCTTATAGGTCACCCCTGACACGTCCACGTGCAGTTATATCTTTTTGTTTGCTTAGGAGACATGTGTTACTGATTGCATACATGGACTCTACTGACTACGGATCAGTTTAGTTGTGTGCTCTCCACCCATGCATACAACACGATCATGCCAACGTATAGCTGGCCTACTCTTATTTTCGAAGAGCCCTTCCCTAAAAAAAATTCAGAGAGACTTAGCTAACATCTTTTTTTTTGCTAACGGATTTGGCCAGCTCGCCGGCCTACTATTTTATTTTGCAACGGACTCGTGGGACTCCCGGACTCGTACGTTTTATTTCTGGACAGACAATGAGACGTGACAAACGGAACTACACTTTTACGTAATTAATAATCTTCAACTAAATTCTAGCCATACATTTTAAACCTAACTATCAAAATAATTCAGATGATGATGTGGCTTAACGTGGTGCCTCGAAAAACTCTCTTATATTGCTTTTAGTATATAATAACTAGCATGGTGGCTCTCGCAATTGCGAGGGCACCACCTTTATTTGTTTTTATAAAAGAGCATTATCTTTAGTGTCTCAAAATTTATGAGAAAATACCTTCATAAATTGATCGAAATTACATTATATGGTTGAAAGTAATGCAATAGTTATCACGTGTCGTACTAAGAGATCTTTAATCGTATTTAACTTATGGGTGAAAGGCTATTAGGATATTTCGAAACAATACAATAATGAATATATGTGAAATTTGTGCATGAGATTAAAAGGGTCTATACAATTGGAGTTTGAACCATGAGATAGCTTGTAGTTTTTATATGATCTTAGATTAGTATGCAGGGCTAACATTCACACTATTAAATAATTAGGGTTAAATTGATCAATGATTTGTTTTCGATATTGTACTTGATCAATGATCACACGATGTTTAGACCATTTTGAGGGAATAGAAAATATATTTTCGTTAATAAGGCTAAAAAAATTGTCCCTTCCATTTTCTATTTTTTTATCCTCATTAAACATCAAGAATTTTAATTCTACTTTTATTTGATCTTTTTGTCCTCTCGTCCCTTCATTTTCCATAGAAATACACCATATGGTCATGTTAATTTAAAATACATGATGTCTTACAAATGGTTAGTCTAAAATATACAAATGGACCATTTTTTATGTTATTACGGCAATAACAAATATACTTTTATAGTTTTTTTCATCTCCGGTCAGTTTTGGAGTTAGGATCACATGTACCGACTCTTTTCCTAAGTATAGTATTCTTTGGTAGACTAAAATAGTCTGCTAAAAAATATATATTCCGAGACACGTACCAATCAGGTTTTGAGTTTCTTTCTCCTTGACCGATGTGATTTTGAGTTAGCTTCCTATAAATCACAAAGATTCCAGCTCGTAGGTGGTATACCAAGCTAGCTAGCTAATCCACTTACTAAGCAAGGCGAATGATTATGGGTTGATCGATCTGGTTATCAAAGTAGCTAGCTAGTCTTATTATTGAATCGGTCAATTTTTTTTGGTAGGAGCAGTTTGCCCTTCTCTTATACAACGTTGTATGCATCCAGACCTAGGCCTCTGCGTTATTTTAATTTATTTTGACACATTGCCTCCGGACTCGATCGGCTTCAAATTTTTCTTTGCGGGCGGGCACGGCTGCAACTTGACACGGACTTTTACCCGCAAAAGAGAAACTTGACTTCACGAATTACACGGCCGGTGACAGGCCTGTCACGTCTAATATGTTACGTAAACTACAAATCTAATTAATGCCATCGATTATATATCTGACGGTCTAAATAATTTAGATGATGTGGATCAACCAGATGCCTCGAAAAACACCCTTATATTACTTTTCTATACCTAATAATAAAGGACGAATTGTTTCTTCCGGTCCAACTCTTTTTTAGATGATTTTGTCCATACAGTCCGGAGCAAATTACCCACCACTGCCCCTGCTAAGTTCTTTACCATAGAAATCGATTGGGCCGCGATAATGGTTCGTGTTTCCCCTGCTTTACCGGTAGAAATCGATTGGGCCGCGATAATGATTTGTTTTTCCCCGGCGTGGAGGGAACTGCAGAGGCGCGAGGTCGGCCGCATCGACAGAGGAGGGAGCGGATGATGGACATGGGGGAGGCGTGGAGGGGAACGGCAGAGGCACGCGAGGCTGCATCGATGAGGAGGGAGCGGACGATGAAGTCACGACACGCGCGCGCCAGCGTGGATGCTGAGCCCTACCGGCACGGGAAGCCGCGTTCCATTGATGGTGGAGGAGAGATGCTATCAGGCGGTTGGGCACCTCGCTAGGGACAAGAAGGGATCGGGAGCTCTTGAGGCGGCTATGCTGCGGGGATCAGAGATGGAGGCCACAGGCGGCAGCGCTTCGTTCAAGAAGAAGATCGGGAGAAGAGGATAACGATGGCTGTCTCTACAGCTGTGTGTGGTGGTGCGTGTGTAGAGAACGGGTCGGTGTGGTCTTTTGTGGGGCTTGCGTGTTGGGTGCATTAAGATGAGATTTGTTTTTCAAGATGGTCCGCCTCCTACTCCTGACACGTCTGCTCATAGCCCCTAATTCCAATTTGATGTTTTGTAGCAAATAGTCTTGCTTTTTGTTGGCGTATTATACAAGTGTTTAAAAATAGTTGTCAACATTCCCCGTAATACTTCCATTAGTACTAACAATAACCGTACACACATTTCAAAACGAACTTTGGCCGAAAAATTGAGAAATAATATCTCAGTTATATTATACATAATTGTTAGATTCGTATTTCTAATTATGCTAACTTTATACTACTCCCTCTGACCCATATTAGTTATATATTAGGACCACTTCTTGATCAAGCAAACATCACGAAAAACAAGGGCGTCTTACTAATTAAAAAAGAGAGAGTATATAGATTCGTCCAAATTTAAATAAATTCCCAAAATCTATTTTGAGACGGAGGAGTAGAAAAAATGGTTCAACGACAGAAAAAAATTATGCTACCTTGCGAGAAACCTCATAGTAAAATAATTATGCTACCTTAGCAAAACCGACTTCATGGAGACCTCGTAGCAAACACTTTGTATTATTGTTGAAAAATCATAGAACGGTGGAAGTAAAAAATTGTACAATTGCAAAATCGTTGCAGTATTTTTTTCTAAGATGGGTTCAAACGTAGAAAAACATTGCAACATTTCGAGAACAACAAAGTAATAAAAAAATATGACACGATGATGGGTTTCGCTGGTCGTGGGGTCCCACGTGGGAGTAATTGGAGATAAGCACGATGATGCGAGATGGGGGCTGCCGGACAGCGGCGTGGCAATGGCGCATGAGTGCGAGAGGAATTGCGGTGGAGCATTGGTCGTGACAGGAACATCGACATCAGGACGCAAACAAGGACGTAGTGGTCCTCGCATATCCTCCATTGAGCGAGTTGTGTGCGCTGCAGCAGCCGGGTGGAGGCTATGTGAGTTGAGTTAGGCTTGCTTTGTTGCTTGTCGCGCTGCCGTGTTTTCGCTGGTGGTCTCCACGTCGAACCCGGTGTTATGAGACAAGACTAAAAATTCTCCATACTTGTGCTAGTAGTATATAATAGATAGATTTATATGGAGTCTGTCAATTGCGATGTTCCTCCAACTCATATCTCCCGCCTGGCTCAGTGTATACAGGATTTGCAAATCCCATAGTGTAGGATACAACCGATTAATTGTAACTTCTTATCTTCATATATCGCTGGTTTACATCTTTAATCTTGCTTCCCTTTGGCACTAGGTCAAAATGGCCTAGTGATGATATGTGTATTCCATGCTGCCTACCTGTATTCCATTGTTAAATTTGATCATAGCAACAGGTTATTGACATTGGACTGGTCAGGCGTGCCTAGTGGCACCACCAATCACTCGAATAGTTCTTCTCTATGAGGATATGCCTGTGATCATGACGTGCTTATACTCCATTGGGATTTGCGTGAAGGCAGGGGCAGGAGGACTTCGAGTCGTTGGCCTTTATGGTCCACGCCACTACGACCATTGGAAGAACTGTAAACCATTCATGAAGTCCTGGTTGGTGCCTGAATTTGTAAAAGAGGATTTGATCTGAATGAACTACATTCTACTTATTTTTTTGACTTGGAATTATGGTTCTTCGATACAGATTTTGTTTGAGCCAAGCCCTTTTCCGGTTTCTGTTCGGACAACGTCTACTTTCCCCCACTGCCTTAGACTCAACACTTTAACAGGCTCGAGACCCCATAAGTGTGTGAGTCCCTAGTCACCTCACTTGATATGTACTCAACTGATATGTCTACTGCTAGATCTAGTACATGTGTCAACCGCAATTGTTTACCCCCTTTTTTTTGCAAATCGCAATTGTTTACCCCTTTGTAATTTTAGGAATTAAAACATTGCCTCTATATATTTTCCAACAGTGGAATGGACGCCATTTATCTTTTATGTCGTCGTCATGAAGAAGCCAACAGGTTAAATTTCTTTTTGCATGTAGTAATTCTTATTAGCAAATTAAGGAATGTATGGATAATTGATATGCGGAGTATGTGGTGGTTAACTACAAGATTACTTAACCAGCAGAACTCGTCACGTGAAAATGATCGAGCAAAACAAGGCAACCCACCCATGTGCATGTATCACAAGCTTTTGATCACACTCACACATATACAGTGACTACAAATTCATTGAGAATAACAGCATGATGAGCGATCAAGGTAGCTCTCTAATACGGGGTGCAACTCTACATATAAATATACCTATTTCCACGACGAGATATCAACTCCAAATCTCTAGTATTACCACAACCTTCACCTTTACCAGTTTAGGGATCGTGAGATATTGGAAGAAACCAAGTTCAGTCTCATCATGTATCAATTTGAGTATGCCTATTCTAAAGCATACTAGGAAACATGCCTCAGCCCCAGTAACCAAACATAAGCACCCGAATAATCATACCCATGTTATATTACAAACCAAAGTGGCCTAAGACAAACACCAAAACCAAAGCGAATACAATGCCTACTACCGCAACACTAAATGCTCAAGGCCTTAGCCCCGGCTAACGACCATGTTGTAACGTCTTCCTTAATTGTGCCCACCACCTCCTCGTGGAGTATTGATTATGAAAAATGCGGGTGTTTCTCGCTTTCCAAATTTGCCACGAAATGAGCATCACTAAGGAAGCACACACTTTTCTAGATTGGCTTATTCTATGAATCACCTCTGTTCACCACTCCTTGACCGAAGGAACACCATGCCTATCCGAAGGTGAAATATAACGTAGTCCCCACCAAGCCTTCCTCGTCGACCACACTCTTGCCGTGAACCTACAATTGAATATGAGATGTGCCACTGATTCTTGCACCTGGTTAAAAAGCATGCATCGACCACAATTTTTCCAACCATGTCAGTCGAATCTATCCGCTGTCCATATCCTATTTTGAATGATTAACCATACAAAAATCTTGCATTTTGGCAGCCCCCATTTCTTCCAAACTAACTTTCGCATAGCCTAAGTGGTGATGGACATAAATTGTGCTTTATGAGTTGATTTGGTCGAATAGCAACAATCATTTATAAACTTCTAAAAAACGAAATTTGTCTCCTCGTGGTTTAGTTGAACTTGGTCAACCTTTTCCCGAAGAGCTACAAATTGCGCTATGTGATTCGTGGTTAACCGCTGTTGCATGTTGATCTTGGAGACCCAAAAGTTGTTATCTAATGACTTATGCATTGTGCCTTTTTTATCTACTAAGATGCCATAAATAAGATGGGCGAGGTATTTCATCCTATTCCCCAACCATGGAGAGTCCCAAAAAGCCTCTTATTTATGTTATATTGTAAGGGCAACGATTTATGGTATTCTACAAACATAGAAGTCACTTTTTCCATCAAGAATGCCAGTTCCACCATCATAGTAAATCACGGAGTATAGTTGTCTACATAATTTTGTTACATGAGACAAGAAGTTTAAAGCACCTTGTTCAATCCATAACTTGTAAAGATGTGTAGACACGGCCACGGTCGCGATGCCCTTTTTCCACTAAAGAATCATGCTTCGTTTTGTTGTAAAAAAGGGGGTTTTACAATGAATGGATGGAAGCCAAATGAATAATGAATTTTTTGCAGCATATGTTTTAATTTGATGCCAAATAATTAAAAAAAATGAAGACCATAGAATGTACCTCAGTTCACATGTTCTGAATTGTACTTCGTGTAAGCCAATTGCATGTCAATGTTGTCGAATGTCCTTTGTCTCATAGTCAAGATGAAGCCTCCTAGAAACATGGAATCATGTATTCCCAATTTGTGGGTTGTCGATTCAACTTCATTAGTGTAAGCTCTATTCTTCTCTTTGTAATCATAATAATAGTTTTGTACTAACTAGGATGTAAAATATGTAACACAACAACACAAGTGCAAGGGCCTTATTTCAGAAATTCAACACGTACGTTTGTTTTTCTAGCATCCTTCTTCTTAACAACAATGGTTTTATGGCTTCATTTCTATATAAATCTTATTCTGAAATCCTCCAGTTACATCATAATTGATAATTTGTTCTTCCTTTGGTCTAATAAAAAATTCACAATATTTATATTTCCCACCATTATAGTCTTTGTAACCATTTATGATGCGAAAACTACTACACATGAGCACCAGTCCTGTCATTTTTTTCAAGAATTAAAAAAGCTATTTCTTGGTACCAATAAATACCAAAACAGATACAAATACATTTACACATATAATATGTATGCCACAAGTTTCATTAAAAGAGATGGTGTATTTTAGGCTACATAAAAAAATACAAATTTCACAAAAAAATAGGAGTCTTTTATTACTTTGTACAACCACAAATTTTCTTTTTTTGGAAGCCCCAGATAGAACTTTTCTACTAAAACTTTCCACAAATATATAGGATATGTGTACGTATTCGTATGGTTGATTTTTGATTTTTTTTTAACTTTAAGCTAGCATTTTCTAAAATTTGAAAACCGCACCCAATCTATATCTAGGTAGGCTGGGCAGCAACAAGTATTTCAAATTGACCTGTCACTAATTGGACAATCTTATTCAGTCTTTTCATATTCTCATAACTAAACCGATATACATTCTTTGTGGATGACTAGCTAATTGTATACAAAAATTACATCATACCCCAAAAATAATATTACATGTATCCTGCCATAAACATGACAATCAAAAGAACAAAGAAGAACCAACCACACGCATGTATACAAGATTTTAACGTACAAAAGCCTCTCCAACAAAGAGAGAAAAAAACTACGTGTCCCATCCAACAAAAGTTAACTATATTGGAAGTGTTTACACAATGCCATGAGTTTTCAATGAGGCGATTCAACCTTAGTCGGCGGCTTAGAAGACGTATTTATAGACGGAGATAGCTATCCATACCGCTGGAGGCATTGCCCCCCGCACCCTCAAGCGTCCCTGCATGGCACTCTGCTTCACTCGGCCAAAGCCTCCGACGACGGGTCTTGCTCCGCTCATGAGAAGTTAGTTTCGTTTATGAATTTGGATCAAAACATAAGATAGTCAAGCTTATATTTTAATGTATTACGCTGAGGAAGTACAAAAGTGGCACCAAAAAAATCAGAAGCATGCTGCTAACTATTGATGCTTCGTGAATGGACTGTGTGGCTAGCTATGAGGAATGCTCATGTCTACGCCGTATAATAGCTACCAACTCGTTACGTGAAAAAATCATGCAATAAGGCAACCCACCCGTGTATGTATCACATGGTTTCGAGATCGCCACACACATACATGTGACATGTATTCGATGAGAGTTGCATGACAAACGAGAAAGTGGCTTTGTAACTTGGCACTGGCATGCAGCTCTATATGTATCTCTTTCCCGGAGATATCACCTCCACGACTCGGATGCCATGATATCATTCACCTCCCCAAGTTTAAACACATGAGATTTTGGAGCGAACCAAATTTCGGTTCACCATGTGTCGGTCTGTGTATTAACTCTTTAGTGGCATGAGAGAAACAAATCAAGCAATTCCTCCGCCTGTCCTGAGTAGCCCATCCAGCCTCCTTCGTGTACTATTAATTTGCTAGATTGGAACAGCTATAAGCACTTTGCAACACTGGGTTTGATATGATCGGCGGACCGCATGTTTTAATCGATTGTTCACCATAAAACCATATGATAGGCGGCGATAAACGACAGGATGGGGATTGGTTAGCAAAATGAAGCTTCAGCCACCTTTGAGAATTATATGTTTAAAAGCGAGTTGCTATGTTTGTAAAGTAGGGTCTCGTGGATCTTCGCCTATCTTGCAAAGGCGATTCGCTGCGGTGGTGTGCCCGGATGCCCCATAGATGTGAGCAGGACTTTGATGCCCCAGGACGATAATGCTCCCCTTAATCTTGCTCCGTCCCTCCCTTCCCCTGTAAAAATATATATATGACCGTTTTGGGTCTTTTCGTATATGAAAATTCAGGCGCGGATTCTCTCCCTCCACCTGGTGACCATTCAAGAAAAAAGTTTGTAAACCCATCTAGAATAGTGTTCTGTACAGGTAGAGGTAGCCCAGCACTCCAGCCTGGCTTATTTCCAATTTATGTTCAAAAGTTTTCGACTACTGCAATACTGTGAGAAAACAAAACAAGAATCTCTCTCAAAATGAGACATGTACCATTTGACCAGAACTGAAAAAGGCACCAAAAGAAAATAATTACTAAAATAAAATACTAACAGTACGTAAGAGCGCAGAGATGGAAACCATTTTCCACTGGATTTTTTCCCCCGCTTTAAAATGTTTACCACGCCTGAGGTTTCTTGGACACTACGCTTCCTGTGAGGATGTACAGATTCGTGCTCAGGTGGCGGGGCGTTGCCGGGCTATATCCTGCGCTGGTGTATTTTCCAGGTAAATCTGAAAGAATTTTTTAGCTGAGCTTCCACCAATGCCACCGCTCGCCGCTGCACCTTGGTCGACATCACGTCATCGTGGACTCGCATCCGGGGACCACACCGTCGAATAGGATCTACCTTGCTGCCGGCCATGCCATGCAGAGAGCTGCGCCAGGGATCGGTCGAGGACCGCACTGCCAGGGCAGCTTGTTGTGGTACTCACCGTCGTGGGGCCCTGCGAGAGGATCAGAGCCATCGAGGACATGGGGCGCGCCACAAAGTTATGCCACAGAGGAATCGTCATCGGGGATTATGTCGCCGAGCCGTGCCGTCCAGGACTCGCCGCCAAGGATCGAGCCGTCAGATGGTGCCATCAAGGAATTGCCGCCAGGGAGCGCACCATCGAACAACACCATCGAGGATTAAGCGTTAGGGGTTTGAGGAACTTGTCCTCAGGACAACCGCTACAAATTTGTTGTCTGTGATGCGGCAACCCCCAACCCCCCCCCCCCCCCCCCCCCCCACCAACACACACACACACACCACCACCACCACCACCACACCCCACACCCCGACGTGAAAACTTGACTTGAGTCATGTTCTTCACTTTGTTTGGTTGACTGCAGTTTATTTGGTTACCTCTTCATCAACCATTATTAGCCACACGCAAATATCCTTGGTGATGGCGATGACACGCTGTCTCACTGTATCTCGCTCGGTCTGCAAGGCATGGCGAGCCATCATCGATGGTGAGAGTCCCCTATACATAGATCATACACAAACAACTTAAGAGTATATTAGTGAGGTGTAGATGTACACGTATATGTCCCAAGAAAACAGAAAACTTACAACATAGGAGTTGTGCTAAACAGCGAGGTCAAGATACTTCCGTAAGGAAGTTTCAAACAGTCGACCGTTGCGACGAATTTGAAAAAATACATCCAAAAAACCTCCAAAGTAGATCACAGATTTGAGAAGATACAGTTAACGGAACTCGGTGTCGAGTGTCGGAGTAAAAACCCATCATGGACGCACATCATTTTCGTGTATAGCTTATATTGAATCGGAGTATCATGTGCTGATTAGAAGAGGTTGGAAAGAAACGGTTTAACATATGAGAGAGAAAAATAATCACATGTAGATTGCATCCTTAGAGCACATGAGAAATTTCGATGTGGCCTGCCTATAGAGTAACTACAGATTCGATGGTTCTGATCTAATCCGGTGATGCTTTAAAACGCATGCAACCAATAAATCCAGTTTTATCGCCTTGCGTCTGGACCTTCAGAACAACTACAATAAAGTATAGTCAACTGGTTATAAGAAATAAAATAATATAGTTTATATGGGGTAGAGGAGAGAAGAGGAGAGAGAATTTAAGCGGGCTGTAAGTTAAGAGTCAGCTCTTGCCGTGACTCTCGACCGCCAGTAGCCAAACAACATTGCATGGGACAAAGTTGAGACGAGATCAAAAGAGAAATCGGAGGTGGGTTCTTATATTTCGGTTGGGCTTGTGAGATATTGGGTGGGACGTTTGGGTTTGACCATGTAACATTGACCCAGTTCGGTCCCTATTTGATCGGGCAGTCTGCGGTTATTTGCAACCAAGGATACTCGTCGACGCTAAATCAATAATCTATGACAGTAATCCATTTGGAATGTGTAAAGTCTATTTTGGACTAAACAAAAGTTTTAGGACTAAAAGTGAACTTTTAGAAAAGCTGGATGACGAAAAGTGGACTTTGTTCAAAAGAAAGTAGAAATCAAAGTAATTGAGGGGAGTAAATGACAAGGAACCACCATATTTGCACCACATTTGTGAAAAACTATCAGCCACTTTTTCGGATAGGCGTGTGACAGAAAACTCTAATTCGACGTGTTTAGTCGTTTAATAGACTTCCTGCTAGGTAGGGCTCACTATCAGTGCCGACATGGCATTGGGTTAATGGACGGACCGAACGGCCATTAGGGCAGGTTGAGGAAATGACAAGGAACCACCACATTTGTGCCACTCTATCAAAAAAAAAACCACCACCTTAGAGTTTTGTCACACATAAAAATCACGTTTGGGGCGGCTCGGGTTAAGCCTATTTGGTTGGAGGGAGTTTGACGTGGGGAATAAGAGTTTAGGGTAGTGAGGCTTTTAATCCCTTGATTGGTTGATTGGAATGGGAATTAAGGAGGGAAGAGGCAAAGGAATTCACCCGTTAAAACTTCCACAAATATATACTACCCGGGAGGGCAGTAATTGAGACGGGGATGGGGAATAGGCGTTCAACTCCCAATCCCATTCCTTAGTATCGCCAAACAAGCTGTAAGGGTTCGCGACGAGATAAGCTAGCTGTTGTTGCGACATGTTAACTGAAGAAAGTCGTTTCCGAGACTGAAGACTCGACAGTCAACCAGCGCGGTGACGCCGCCTTTCATGGATGCTCCCGACCGCGGTGCTGCGCTGATTCGTCCGTTCCATAGCTCGTTTTGAAAAGGAGACATAAAACTACAACAAGACGCAAAGAACAACTGCTAGGGTGGATGATGCGCTCAGCTAGGACTCGTGAACTTGAGGCCAAAGAGGTTTCTACTTCGGTGCTCCACCCCTGAACTTGTTGATGGTGGAGATTAAAACAAACCCCTTCATAATTGAGGGTATGATGGTTTTTATTTAATTTGGAAGCAAAATGGTAGCCATTAACACTGCGTATGGTATGTAGATCACATCTGGATATGTATGTATCCGTTCGCTTTGTCTGAGTGTATCATATATTTGACCAACGACAACTTCCTACTCTGATTCTTTGAAGAGATTAGACCATGAATGGAGCTTGCCGCTACCTTGTCAACCACCGCCAGCGTCGTCAAACATGCTTGGTTGGGAAGATCGACAGTAGGCGAAGCACATCGTGGCTGACGTGATCGGCGGTGAAGGTTTGTTGAAACACTGGCAATGGCCGCAACGCAATTCTACGTGTTCGATCTGCAACTCCCATACCAAGTAACACGTATTCCCTCCGTTTTAAAATATAAGATGTTTTAGCTTTGTGAAAAAAGTGTATCTAGAGCCCTTTTAGTGTGTAAGTTCATCCAAATTTGGAGTGAACCTACACACTAAACGGAGTCTAGATACACTCCTTTCACAAAGCTAAAACATCTTATAAATTTGGATGAACCTACACACTAAAATGAGTCTAGATACACTCCTTTCACAAAGCTAAACTATCTTATATTTTAAAACGGATGGAGCAGGGAATATGGGCTATTTAAAATCTAGGATTTCATGGATCTAGTATCCTTGCACAACCTAGGCAACTATCCGAATAGACATAGGCATACTGTTTAGTTGGGAAAAAATAATAGTAAGCGGGGACGAAATTAGCCATTTCAAGTTTTCAATGGGGGAGTACCGGAGCATGGCTCGGCCAAAGCGGGTTTGTAGTGCAGTCCAGTGGTGGCACAACTCGTCAGAGACGATGACACCGAGGGTTCTGGTGTACGTGGGTGTACTGGGGAGGTGCAAGGCGTAGAGGCCGACCTCCACGTGTTCGTGGGAGCACGCGACATGGACGGCAGTGAGGTGTACATAGAGGGTGTTGTGGCGAGCGGCGGTGCGGTGAGAGCACTCGATAGAATTCTCACCGGTGTTAGGGCACAAGAGGTGGCGGGAGGATGTCTAGGGAGTACTAGAGATCACTAGTGACTCATCGGTGTGGTGGTTGTAGCTCGAGGTGGTCACGATCTGTAGCGGGGCTAGCGTCCACTTGCATCTGGATCTTGTCGAGATCCGGCTCCTGCGATGACTCTCGCGAGCTTCGGCAATGGTGGTGTGTAAGGGGGGTAGAGGATGTACGGGAAGCATACACACCCTTGGATGGCCTTGGTTAGCTTCAGGTCGACGGGTAGACGGGCATGACCGACCTAAGGTTTTGGAGGCATGGAGGTGACCATGTCCGCTTGGAGAAGAAGATGGGGAGGTAGTAACTGATACGTTGCTAACATATCCATAATTTTTTATGTTCCATGCTTGGTTTTATCTACTTTCTTATGTTTTGTCCATACTTTAGAGTACTTTTCATATGATTTCTTGGACTAACCTATTAACAAGAGCCACAGTGCCAGCTGCCTGTTTTCTGCTGTTTTTGGTTCCAGGAAAGTCAAAAAATGAATATTTTCGGAATGGGACGGGACAAAAGCCAAAGTCATTTTTTCATCGAGGGACAGCTGGAGCCAAAATACGAGACGGAGACGGGCTGGGGCCCGGCCACACCACCTGGCCGCACGGCCAGGCCTGGCCCGCGCCAAGGGGTGGTCTGGCCGCCCGAGGCACCCCCTCGGCCTCTCCTTCCGCTTATATATCGCCTCCGATACAAAAACCCTAAGTACCTGATCAAAAATTCCACGAAAGAGTCTGTAGCCGCCGTCATCTCCATCCCTAGATCGGGGGGATCTGAAGCTCTTCCCGGCACCCTGCCGGAGGAGGGAATTCACCCTGGAGGCCTTCTTCATTATCATGCAAGCCTACGGTGTGATGCGTGAGTAGTTCATCTCTGGACTACGGGTCCATGTAGTAGCTAGATAGCTTGTTCTCCTCCTTTGTGCTATCATGTTTAGATCTTGTGAGCTCCGTTCATGGTCAAGATCATCTATTTGTAATTTCTACATGTTGTGTTTGCGGGGATCCGATGGATATTGAGATATTATTTCAGATTGATTATTGATTCTATCATGTCTTTGTTATTTGTGATATTGCATGCTTTCCGTTGTTAGTAGCTATCTTGGCCAAGTAGATGCTAGCAACTCCAAGAGTTAGTATTTATGCTCGATAGTGGGTTCATGCCTCTGGTAATCTGGGGAAGTGACAGAAATCTCTAAGGTACTAGATGTGATGTTGCTACTAGGGAGAAAACAACAATCCTTTGTTCATAGAACAATCGTATTGTTTACTTTACACGCAATTCGTAATGCAATTATCCGTTGCTTGCAACTTAATACTGGAGGGGGTTCAGATGATAACCTGAAGGTGGATTATTAGTCATAGATGCAGTTGGATGGTGGTCTATGCATAATGTTGTAATGCCCAATCGAATCTCAAAGGAGTCAAGATGAGTAGTATATGCTTGTATGCTTTCTCGGTGTTTGTCAATTGCCCCGCTATAATTTGTTCACCCAACATGTCATCTATCTTAAGGAGAGCCACCACTAGTGAACTATGGACACAGGTCCTTTCTTTTACCATCAATCTACAATCAACTGTTTACTGCTTTGTGTTTACTTTCTGTAAACTATTATTTTCTTCCACTCGATACGTTTAATCCCTTGTTTTCAGCAAAACCGGTGAGATTGACAACCTCATCGCAAGTTGGGGGCAGAGTTCTGTGGTTGTGTTGTGTAGGTCTCCACGTTGCTGCTGGCACCGGTAGTGCGCCCTGCTAAAGTTCAGCTAGCTACACCTTTGGGGTGTTTCCTTGCTCCTACTGGATTGATAACCTTGGTTTGATAACTGACGGAAAACTTGCTGCTGTGCTCATCATACCTTCCTCTTGGGGTTCCCCAACGAGCTCGATATATTTTGGGCCATCAAGCTCTTTTTCTAGCACCGTTGCCGGGGAGTTAAGGACATCTTCACAAGGGGAGTCCCTCATAACCAATCTCTCTACTTTGTTATTTTTGTTTTGCTTGGTTTACTTTTGCTTTATTTGCTTGTTTCTTTATCAAAAACACACAAAAATAGTTTTACAAGTTTGCTTTCTTTATCAAAAACACACAAAAATGACTACTCTTGAAAATACTAAGTTGTGTGACTTCACTAGCACCAACAACAATGATTTTATGAGCACACCCATTGCTCCACCTGTTCCTGAAGCTACTTTCTTTGAGATAAAACCTGTTTTGCTCAATCTTGTTATGAGAGAACAATTTTCTGGTATTGGTAATGAAGATGATGATGCCCATCTAAATAACTTTGTTGAACTTTGTGAGATGCAAAAGCATAGGGATATAGATGGAGACATTATTAAGCTTAAATTGTTTCCTTTCTCTTTGAGAGGAAAATCTAGAGAATGGTTGAATTCTTTGACTAGGAATAGTATTGATTCTTGGACCAAATGCAAGGATGCTTTCATTGGAAAATACTATCCTCCTGCTAAGATTATATCTATGAGAAGTGAAATAATGAAATTTAAACAATCTGATAATGAACATGTTGCTCAAGCTTGGGAAAGAATGAAATATTTGGTAAAGAATTGTCCCACACATGGACTGATTGCTTGGATGATTATCCAAACCTTTTATGCAGGATTGAACTATTCTTCAAGAAATCTATTGGATTCTGCTGCTAGAGGTACCTTTATGACCATTACTTTGGGTGCTACAACGAAGCTTCTGGATAATATGATTGTTAACTATTCTGAAAGGCATATTGAGAGAGCTCCACAAGGTAAGAAGGTAAATTCTGTTGAAGAAACCTTTTCCTTGAGTGATAAAATTGATGTTATTATGTCTATGCTTGTTAATGGGAAAGCCCATATTGATCCAAATAATGTTCCTTTAGCCTCTTTGGTTT
This sequence comes from Avena eriantha, assembly GCA_910589775.1. Taxonomy (NCBI): domain Eukaryota; kingdom Viridiplantae; phylum Streptophyta; class Magnoliopsida; order Poales; family Poaceae; genus Avena; species Avena eriantha. Next base: position 26,349,521 of record OU342741.1, read on the forward strand.
CTCAAGAAGAGCAAGTTGATGTGAACTTTATAAGAAATAATAATTTTAACAACAATGCTTATGATAATAACAATTATAGGCCCTACCCTCCTAATAATACTTATGGTTATAATGGTAAACCTGGATTACCTAGTGAAGGAAGAATTTTAAAAGTTGAAAGAGCCACTAAGAACTTCATGCAAATGCAATATGAGCAAAATAAACTATTTACTAAAACTATGGAGGAACAATCCACCATTTTTAAGAATATTAGCCATCAACTCGAGAGTTTGAATAGGGAAATTCCTAGTTTGCAATTGAAACTTTCTAATGCTGAAAAAATATATCATCTTTGTCTGAAGCACAATCCTCTTTGATTAATAAAATGGCTGCTAAACCTGAAACTATTGATAATCCCTTTGCTGCCACTAATGCCATACAAGTTAGAATTGATGAAAATGTTAGACTATTAGCTGAATTGCATGCTAAGTGGGAAAGAGAAGATGAAATTTCTAGAAACATTAGTGTTTCTACTATCACTACCACTAGTGTTGAGGCTAGTAATAGCTCTACTACTTTAGATGATAACTATGATTTTGATCTTGATGGTTGAAACATCTCTGAAGTTATTAAGTTCCTACAAAAGCTTGCCAGAAGTCCTAATGTTAGTGCTATAAATATGGCCTTTACAAAACACATTACTGATGCTCTCATAAAAATAAAGAATAAAAGATGAAACATAAAGCCTCTATTCCTATAAAACAAGAAGATGGTTGGGAACCCATCATTAATATGAAAGTGAATGATTTTGATTTCAAAGCTTTATGTGATCTTGATAGTAGTGTTTCCATTATGCCTAGAAAGATTTATGATATGCTTGATTTTCCACCACTTGAAGATTGTTATTTGAATGTTTGATACATTGCAAATGTATCTATAATTTTTGATGTTCCATGCTTAGTTTTATCCACTTTCTTGTGTTTTGTTCCAACTTTGGAGTACTTTTCATATGATTTCTTGGACTAACCTATTAACAAGAGCCACAATGCCAGCTGCCTGTTTTCTGCTGTTTTTGGTTCCAGGAAAGTCAGAAAATGAATATTCTCGGAATTGGATGCCACAAAAGCCAAAGTGCCTATTTTTCTAGAAGTCATCAAGTGCCAGAATACGAGACAGAGAGGGGCCAGGGGGCCACCACACCACCTGGCCGCGCGGCCAGGCCTGGCCCGCGCCAGGGGGTGGTGTGGCCGCTCCCGGCATCCCCTCAGCCTCTCCTTCCGCCTATATATTGCCCTCAGGACGAAAACCCTAAGTGCCTGATCAAAAATCCACGAAAGAGTCTGTAGCCGCTGTCATCTCCATCCCTAGATCGGGAGGGATCTGAAGCTCTTCCCGACACCCTGCTGGAGAGGGGAATTCACCCTGGAGGCCTTCTTCATCACCATGCAAGCCTCCGGTGTGATGCATGAGTAGTTCATCCTTGGACTACGGATCCATGTAGTAGCTAGATGGCTGGTTCTCCTCCTTTGTGCTTTCATGTTTAGATCTTGTGAGCTCCGTTCATGATCAAGATCATCTATTTGTAATTCTGCATGTTGTGTTTGCGGGGATCCTATGGATATTGAGATGCTATTTCAGATTGATTATTGATTCTATCATGTCTTTGTTATTTGTGATCTTGCATGCTTTCCGTTGTTAGTAGCTATCTTGGCCAAGTAGATGCTAGCAACTCCAAGAGTTAGTATTTATGCTCGATAGTGGGTTCATGCCTCTGGTAATCTGGGGAAGTGACAGAAATCTCTAAGGTACTAGATGTGTTGTTGCTACTAGGGAGAAAACTAAAGAGAATATGCCCGAGAGGCAATAATAAAGTGGTTATTATCTTATTCCATGTTTATGATAAATGTTTATTTTGCATGCTATAATTGTATTGATCAGAAACATCAATACATGTGTGTTTAATAAACAAAAAGGGTTCCTAGTTATGCCTCTCTTATAGACTAGCTTGTTGATTAACAAGATGATCAAGGTTTCCTGATCATAGACATTAGATGTTGTTAATAACAAGGTCACAACATTAGTGGAATGATGTGATGAACATTCATCCGAAGTATAGCATTACGATCAAAGTCATTATGTTTATATTTCTATAACACTATACGAAGTAATCTTTATTCTTAGACCATGAGATCATGTTAATTGCTAACACCGGAAGAGTATCTTGATAACATCAAACGTCACACCGTAATAGGGTGACTATAAAGATGGGTTTAGTGCTACGAAGGTGTTATGTTGAGGCTGATGGATCAAGAGTGGAATTTGTCAATCCTAATGACTGATAGATATACTCTGGGCCCTCTCGGTGATATCACATTGAGATAGCTTGCAAGCAAGTGATGTAATCACTAGAATGTTATATCACGGGAACGAGAAAAGAGTGCATGTCGGTAACGAGATCAAACTAGGTATAGAGATATCGATGATCGAATCTCGGACATGTAATATATCGCGAAACAAAGGGATTTAGTTACTAGCGTTAAAGGTTCTCACGATCACAGAAGTCATCGTTGAATGTGTAGGAGTCAGTACGGATCTCCAGGTCCCGCTGCTGATTATTGATCGAAGAGGTGTCTCGATCATGTCTGCATTATTCGCGAACCATAGGGTGACACACTTAAGAGTTACCGGACACCATTTTGGAGCACATATGTTTCAGACGAAAGAATTGCAAAGCGCAGGAATTGTTTGGATAGAAACCGGAAATTGTTTCGGGTGAAATTGCAGAAAGTGGTTCTGCATGTGATATTGAAATATTACAAGGGGTTTTATGTGAATGTTTGTTAATTAAAGTAATTAACAAAATTCTGAATAAAATTAATAAAAGAGTTTTATTAAATGAGAGAGCATTAATTTTGGAGAAATTTAATGCATTTAAAGTGGAGACTTTAAAAGGGAATGTGAAGAGGCATTTTAATGTGGAGGGGTTACCACCACATGAATGGAGGAGGTGAAGAGGCACCTCCTCCATGCACCGGCCATGAAGGAGGGGCACCCCCCTCTTCCTCCTTCATCCTCACACCTCCTTGTGAAGGATCTCTCTCCCCCTCTAGAATTATCCCCCCATGGTCTCGGATTAGCGAGATACATGTTCTCGGTGGCATTTCGTCTAGAAGGACTTGCTGCTTCCGTTGGATCGCTGTAGCGAGGAGGTGGAGGTTGTCCGGTGGCTTGAACGTGTGTGCGAGTACGGATGCGCTGCTGAGTTGCGGCGCTCGGACTTCCTCACGATCTTGAGATCGGCAAGTGTACGACTACATCAACCACGAGTTCCTACTCGTTAACAAAACTTGTTGTCTTCGAGGGTAAGTTCTTGTTGGATGTATGTCCACCCGTTGCTTCGTACCTAGTAGATAGATCTTGGCGTGTAGTTCACATCGTAGGAAATTTTTTGTTTTCTATGCTGCGCACCCAATAGTGGTATCAGAGCCAGGTCTATGCGTAGGAGCTTTGCACGGGTAGTACACATATGTTTATATCTGGGCGATGATGATCATGTTATTGCATCTTCTATGTATTTTGGATATTGGTGGCATAGTGGGATGAAGCGGCCCGGACCAACCTTACATGTCATCGTACATGAGACCGGTTCCATGACGGACATGCAACTTGTTTTGCATGAGTGGCTGGCGGGTGTCTGTCTCTCCTACTATAGTCAATATCTGATTTACAACGAGTTGCTAATAACTTGGTTATCCTCGTTGTGGTTCATGTTCGTAGGTGAGAACGGTTCTATCTCCGAAAGCCCTAAGCCACGTAAAACTTGCAATTGATAAATTAGAGGCGTCTAGTTTAGATCGTTGCTGGGCTAGTGTATTGATATGGTATTGTTGTAAGTAGATGTATGATAGATACTCTTACAACACACTCAACGTGTAAGTTCCATAGACCTTGGCCTTACACACAAAGGAATGATAGAGATCATAGCATGATGCATATGATAGAGATAAAATGCATGGACCATATCATCTCACTTTACACATTAGATGTTAGCATCTTATACTGCTAGTTTGGCGCTTTTGGTAGCATTGTAAGATGATCCCTCATTTAGATATCAAGATAAAATGTGTTCTTCCTTAAGTATGCACCGTTCTATGGATCATGTTTCGAGACATCACGTGATGATCGGGTGTACTCGACTCTACGCTTTCATACAACGGGTGTAAGACAGTTTTACACACGCGAGTACTAAGGTTCTTACTTGGCGAGCCTAGCATGTACAGACATGGCCTCGGAACACGGACCGAAAGGTTAAGCATGAGTCATATAGTTGATATGATGCCCATATTAATGCTCGCCTTTGAAGCTACACCGAATCACGTGATGATCGGACTTAGTGTAGTGGATTTGGTTCATGTAATCACCAAAAAGGCACGAGGGATGTCGTTTTTGAGTGGGAGTTCATTAGTAATTTGGATTAGTCGAACTCAATTTGTCATAAACTAAATCGAAGTGAAATTTCATAATTTGTTGTAGTCATTGGCGTCTATTCACTACCTTATGCTTAGTTTTAATTGAGATAATAGAACTATAGAATTCTGGATATTTAATTTACGAACTGGTATCGTATTGTTTTCAATGTCAATTTAAAGTTTATAAGTCATATTGCAAACTTTCAGCAAACTCTATTTACTCCATGAAGTTTAATAAGTAGTATTAAATCAAGAGTAAGAATTCCAATGTTAGTAGCTAAAGTATCACGTTTGCCTCCATGATTATTGATATTCAAAAGTTGTTTTAATATCAATATTATATTGGAGCTGAAAATTGTTTCAGAAACCATCATGTGTGAAAGATATTGTGATATCTGAAACAATGTTTTTGGTTGCATTATGATAGAGTGTAATTTAGCAAAATACATGTTCTCATATTGTATGAGAATTTGTGAAGGATGGAGATGCTAGGCATCCGAATCTCCCAAAAGGGTTTCAGGAACTAAAATTATACTCGTCATTCTTCCCTATAGGCTATAGTAGCTTGATCATGAAAGTTGTCGTGATAAGGACGAATAGAAGATGTAAGTAAAATGTTTACTACACTAATAGATTACTAAAGAATGGATTTTTGAAAGAATACCAAACATTTGATGACGGTGATCCACTTCAAAGTGCAAGTCCGAAGGTATTAGTATTTGACTATATACGCTTTGTACCATGTGTCATGTGAATGACACCACTATTGATGTTGATAGATTATTTTAAAAGGAAAAAGAATTGCTGAAAGAGAATCCATAAAATATTTGGCAGAAAAGAAAACGTTGGAGATGTCCAACTTAGGTATATAAAAGATATACATGTTATGATTGTATTCCTTGCTTGTTAAACAATGTGGTTATGAGGTATTGGATACCGGTATTGGATACCGAATTGGTTGGTATGAACGGTCATACAGCACAACGCAATTCATGAACCACAATGGCCTAAGTAACTAGCAAGAGAATAAGTGATGATGTTCATCGAAAACAAATAAAGTGTTATTGTGTTTTTCGTTGACGTCAAACCTAGCCTTGAAGATTTGTTTTAATAATTGTTATTTTGTTCCGGTATTACGAGAACAATGGTTGTTCAAATAATTACCGTATTCCATAAAGGATGGATGAACTTTTTACAAGTCTAGTGGGAGAAATCACATCCTTAAACACTATTACTAAAATGTCGCAAGACAAATGATTAAAATATCACTTATGAAGTGACATCGCTGTTTTAAATTATATTGGAAAGAAAACATGAATAAACTCCATGTTGATGGATTTTGGAGTCTATGATTTTGATCAATTGACGCATGTGAGACTTTCCTCGAGATAATTGAAACTCCGTCCATAGGCCATAGAGGAACATATGACTAGCTTATTGGAAATTGTGCATGCTGATGTGCATAGTCCATTATGTGTAGCCATATGGGATGGATCTTTTTGCTTCATATGCTTTCTACGGAAATTTGAGTGAATATATCTGTATATTTACTTAATAAGGAAGAATTATGAAACATTTGAAAATTGTTCAAAGACTTCAAGATGAAGTGGAAAATCATTGTAACAAGAAAATAAAGAGTTTATGATTCGATCATAAATTAGAATATTTGAGTTACATGTTTAGCAAAACACCTAAGATTTGAGGAATTGTTCCATGATTTGTGTTTTCCCGATAAACCATAGGAGTATGGCATATTCGAGAGATGAAATCAAACCATGTTTGATATGGTAAGATCAAAGGTGTCATTTATAAAAATGCCATTATATTTTAAGGATTGAAACTTTAGAGACTACCTCTTTTACACTGAAAAGAGCACCATCGTGATCCGTTGAAATGACACCATATATGTTATGGTTTGGGATAAAACCCGAATTGTTTTTTCTTAAATTTTGGTATGCTATGCATAAGTAAAATGTTTACAACCAAAGTCGGATAAGTACGTATTTGTAGGTTATCCCAAAGAATTTGTTGGGAATTTCTCCATAACACCGAGGACAAAAGAGTTTGTTACTTGGAGCGTCAAGTTTCTTGAGAAGGAATTTTTCGCGAAAAGTTAAGTGGGAGGACAATAGAAACTTGATAAGGTTATTGAACCTTAGCTATATGTGCTAAGTAGCGCAGCGCCGGAAAGTGTCCCGGTGCGGCCACAATGCTCATGGCTCCCGTGATTACAAAGGGTGTGATCTCGGAGATTAGAGTTCCTATTGAACCGTGTGGGTCGATAAGAATCAAATAGTGTGATTTGATAAGCAAGTCGTTATTTTTTTGACAATGATGAACCAACTACATGCAAAGAAGCGATGATGGGCCCTGACTCCATAAAATGACTAGAAGTCATAGAATCCATGATAGTATCCATACACGAGAAATCAAGTTTCTGAACTTGGAAGACCCTCCGGAAAGGCGTGAAGCCTATCGGTCGTGTTTGGACCTATAAAGAAATAGACATAGATGTTTAACATCTATGAAATAGTCGACATGTCGAAAAGAAGTTTACGACAATGTTCAAGGAGTTGACTATGACAAGATTTGATCTTTCATAGCGATATTTAGTCTTGACGGATTAATGTAGCAACCACTACATATAATTTGATGTATGGTAGTTGAACAAACAAAAAAATGTTCTTCTAATAGAATGGTTACCTAGGACGTGTACAAGACACGGTCCGAAGGGTTTTTGTTAATTCAAAGGGTGCTAAAAGAGCATGCAAACTTCAATAGTTGAAGTAAGCATAGCGGAGTTGGAATCTTCACCACGATTAAATTGTTAAAAGAGTTTAAATTCATCGGAGATGATGAAGATGCTTGCATTTGCAAGAAATTAAGTGGGAGCGCTGAGACATATTTCTAATACATTATGTAGAGGACATATTGTTGATTGGAAATGATGTATCTTGTATTGACCCAAGTTAAGAATTTCATTAAAATGAGATTTTGATGAAAGACTTGGGCAAACCCAGAATATTTGGCATCAATATCCATATGGATAGATTGAGGCGCTAATATGGTTGTGCCAGACATATATGAGATATTGAAAGGGTTCAATATGAAAACAACAAGAAAGGTTCTTGCTGCATGGAAAGGATTGTATCAAGATTCAAGTGTTTCAACACTTGGTGAGTAAAATCACATGAAGATTTTGATCGATTGTACCATGGTATGTATATATCCAGAATGTCCTATGCTCTAAATGTTATGAGCACATACCAGAATGATTCATAAGATGATCATTGGACGATAGTAAAGATATTCTTATGAGCTTTGGAAGAACTAAGAATATATCATGTATAAGTGACAAATAGTTAAAGGTAGTTCATTGTAAAGTGTTACATTGATACTAGTTTTGTCACAAGATACAAATTAAATTTATCTCAATTTAGACTATGGGTGGCACAATGTAATGGAAAGGATGTTCCATGGTGGATTTGGATGAGTTCCAAAGTTGAGACATTGTCACGGATACTACAACAAAAGGCGAAGTATATAACTGCTATAGTAGCAGCAAAAGAGGGCATTTGTGTTAAGTAGTTTGTTATCAAACTAGGTGTGGTTCAAAGTGGGCTAATACTATTAAGATATATTGTGTGACAATAATATTAACATATTTTGAGCCGAACGAACTAAAGGTCTCACCAAAGGACCAAATTTATACAATGCCATCTCATTTGAGAATGAGTGATGCGTAGAGACGCAAAGACATGCAAAATCACACGGACCTGAAACTGTCAGATCCGGAGATTATGTTAACCACTAGCAATAGCGTATATGCAACACCAGAAAGCCATAGGTGTTCAATACGCAAAGTTTCTCAAACTAGATTATTGACTCTAGTGCAAGTGGGAGACTGAAGAGAATATGCCCGAGAGGCAATAATAAAGTGGTTATTATCTATTCCATGTTTATGATAAATATTTATTTTGCATGCTATAATTCTATTGATTGGAAACATTAATACATGTGTGTTTAATAAACAAAAAGGGTTCCTAGTTATGCCTCTCTTATAGACTAGCTGTTTGATTAACAAGATGATCAAGGTTTCCTGATCATAGATATTGGATGTTGTTAATAACAAGGTCACAACATTAGTTGAATGATGTGCTGAACATTCATCCGAAGTATATCATTACGATCAAAGTCATTATGTTTATATTGCTATAACTCTATATGAAGTAATCTTCATCCTTAGACCATGAGATCATATTAATTGCTAACACCGGAAGAGTATCTTGATAACATCAAACGTCACACCGTAACAGGGTGACTATAAAGATGGGTTCAGTGCTACGAAGGTGTTATGTTGAGGCTCATGGATCAAGAGTGGAATTTGTCAATCCCGATGACGGATAGATATACTCTAGGCCCTCTCGGTGAAATCACATTGAGATAGCTTGCAAGCAAGTGATGTGATCACTAGAATGTTATATCACAGGAACGAGAAAAGAGTGCATGTCGGTAACGAGATCAAACTAGGTATGGAGATACCGATGATCGAATCTCGGACATGTAATATATCGCGAGACAAAGGGATTTAGTTACTAGCGTTAAAGGTTCTCACGATCACAGAAGTCATCGTTGAATGTGTAGGAGTTAGTACGGATCTCCAGGTCCCGCTGCTGATTATTGATCGGAGAGGGGTCTCGATCACGTCTGCATTATTCGCGAACCGTAGGGTGACACACTTAAGAGTTACCGGACACCATTTTGGAGCACATATGTTTCAGACGAAAGAATTGCAAAGCGCAGGAATTGTTTCGATAGAAACCGGAAATTGTTTTGGGTGAAATTGCAGATAGTGGTTCTGCATGTGATATTGAAATATTGCAAGGGGTTTTATGTGAATGTTTGTTAATTAAAGTAATTAACAAAATTCTGAATAAAATTAATAAAAGAGTTTTATTAAATGAGAGAGAATTAAATTTGGAGAAATTTAATGCATTTAAAGTGAAGACTTTAAAAGGGAATGTGAAGAGACATTTTAATGTGGAGGGGTTACCACCACATGAATAGAGGAGGTGAAGAGGCACCTCCTCCATGCGCCGGCCATGAAGGAGGGGCACCCCCCCTCCTCCTATAAAAGGATCTCTCTCCCCCTCTAGAATTATTTCCTCTTCCTCCTTCATCCTTCATCCTCACACCTCCTTGTGAAGGATCTCTCTCCCCCTCTAGAATTATTCCCCCATGGTCTCGGATTAGCGAGATACATGTTCCCGGTGGCATTTCGTCTGGAAGGAGTTGCTGCTTCCACTAGATCGCTGGAGCGAGGAGGTGGAGGTTGTCCGGTGGCTTGAACGTGTGTGTGAGTACGGATGCGCTGCTGAGTTGCGGCGCTCGGACTTCCTGACGATCTTGAGATCGGCAAGTGTACGACTACATCAACCACGAGTTCCTACTCATTACCAAAACTCGTTGTCTTCGAGGGTAAGTTCTCGTTGGATGTATGTCCACCCGTTGCTTTGTACCTAGTAGATAGATCTTGGCGTGTAGTTCACATCGTAGGAATTTTTTTGTTTTCTATGCTGCGGACCCAACAAAAACAACAATCCTTTGTTCATAGAACAATCGTATTGTTTACTTTACGTGCGGTTCGTAAAGCAATAATCTGTTGCTTGCAACTTAATACTGGAGGGGGTTCGGATGATAACCTGAAGGTGGATTATTAGTCATAGATGCAGTTGGATGGCGGTCTATGTATAATGTTGTAATGTCCAATCAAGTCTCAAAGGAGTCAAGATGATTAGTATATGCATGTATTTCTTTCTCGGTGTTTGTCAATTGCCCCACTGTAATTTGTTCACCCAGCATGTTATCTATCTTAAGGAGAGCCACCTCTAGTGAACTATGGATCCCGGTCCTTTTCTTTACATACAATCTACAACTGTTTACTTCTTTGTGTTTACTTTCTGCAAACTATTACTTCTTTCCATTCGATACGTTTAATCCTTTGTTTTCCGCAAAACACGGTGAAGCTCTTCTCGGCACCCTGCTGGGCAGGTACTAGGTATCTTGATCCTGATCTGGATTAGTTGGAGAGATAAGGAGGAGGCAGGGGCTAGCACATGGGTTTGGTTTTTCTTTTGCAAAAAGGAGGAGAGAGGGGCTCGGGCTCCCTAGGGTTTATTTCTCTTCTTTGTCTTGTAACCAAGAGGGGGTTGAGAGGGACTAGGGAGAGGGCTAGCGTGCTAGACCCGACCTATGTCTTTCTCTGCGTTGGTCAACAAATATTTATGCATCTTGCAAGTAGTTGCATCAGTGATCCTTTTCTCCTCAAGTACATCCCTTGCATCTATCAAAGCTTGTTCATCTTTGGTCTTATTGGTTAAAGTCACCTGCTTTTCTTCCACTAATTTTTCAACTTCATCCTATGATGCCCTCAGGTCAATGTTAAGCTTTTAAATTTGGTCTTGAAACTCAAACTTTTTCTCCATGTAATCAGGGGCATCATTCATCCTGCATTGTTTAGTTTTTGCAAACAAGTTCCAAAGCTTTTTCATTGCTTCCATCAAAGCATCAGACCACACTAGATCAACCCAATGCACATAATCACACTTCTCTCTATCATACATCAGTTAAGACTGACAAAAAATTAATGCTCACAACTAATTTTCACACATAAAAAATACCGTACAAGTTATCCCAAAAGTGGTTTTATGTGTCACAATGCCCTAAGGTGATGGTTTTTTTGACAGGAGTGGGGCAAATGTGGTCGTTTCTTGTCATTTCCACAGCCTACCCTAACGGCCGTTCGTTCGGTCCATCCATCAACCTCGTGCCACGTCGGCACTGACAGTGGCCCCCACCCACTAGGAAGTTTGTTAAACGACTAAACACATCGAATTACAGTTTCCTGTCACACTCCTACCCAAAAAGTTGTTTTTATGTGTCACAAGATCCTAAGGGCATCTCTAGCCGATGTACAAAAATCAGTCCGATGAGTAAAAGATTCCTCCTCTCCCAGCACGTTCACACCCACTTCCCCCTTCCACCTCAAGCTCTCCTCTATCTCCGGCCACCACCGCCACCGATTCCGCCTTCCCGCCGGCATGGCAGCTGCCCGCGATGGCCGGATCCTCTCGCCCGCCGTCTCCGCCACCGATCCCCAGCGCTCGCCGGCACCGTAGCCTCCCACCACGAGCTCAAGCCGCTTCCTCTTTCTGCCGCCGTTCCCCTCCTTCTCCTCCGCGATTGGTGCCACCCAAGCGCCGGAGGCAGCCCCTACGCCCCGCCAACACCTTGGACCTTCCGACTTTTGTTAGGAGGTGTTAAATTCGACCGACTTTTGATTGTAGTATGTATATATTGTGTTAAATATACTCCCTCCGTTCCTTAATATAAGGTGTATAGGTTTTTAAAAAAAATTCATAATATAAGGTGCATAGAGAATTTTAGGATTTATTTCTCTTATTTAGGAGGCAATTAATCCGATCAGGAGAGAGAATACCTAGACTTCCTATATTCACATTTGGCCTCCAACCTGTGCGACTGTGCGCTAATATTCGGAGGGAGTATGTGTTAGTTTGAAGATGGTAGATTTTTGATAAATTTGATGGTTCCTTGTCATTTTCTCAATTGAGGGCCAACTATAGAGGTACTCCGGCAATGTCTTCCACTTAAGAGGAGAGGGGGGGGGGGGGGGGGGGGGGGGGGGGGGGGGGGGGAATTCCCCGGCGAATAAATTGCTGCGCAGCTTTCCGGCCGCTCCGCTTCCGCGGGCAAGTGGTGGCGCGGCGCGGCGCCGGACTATCCTCCCTTGGGTGCTTCTCCCGAACCGTACGCCCCAATACTTTCCGCTTTCCTTCTCAGTTCTGAGGACTTGTGATTAGTTTTTTTTGGGGGGGGGGGGGGGGGGGGGGTAGTAAATCTCGGTTAGGTTTTTGTTGCCATGCGATTTTCTGCGCCAAATGCTGTGTCAACATACCAAGTACTGTATATGGTGGAATCGGAGGTGTAGAAGCTGCCGCTTACTTCTTTTTGCCACCCAACTCGTGCGGTGCGGAACTGGCGTGTGGAGAGCCAGCCGATTTGGGCGGTGGAGAGATTTACACACCCCCTGTTTCTAATGTAATTTAGTGCCGGCATAGACTGATTGTAAGCATGAGTTGGTTGATGTACAATTAACCGGAGACGAATTTTTTGGTTGCTTAATTTACTGTGGTAATGCATCTATGCTGCTAAGTTACTCTGAATTTACTCTGAACTTTCATGCTAAAGAGTTAAAGAGTTCTTCTTTGTTAGAATTCAGTGTTTTTCATAAGGTACTAAAATATGCCGATAAGAATATTTTTCTTGATTCATCCCTTAAATGTTACCAACACTTTTGGCTAAAAATAAAAACGTACTTGTACAAACTATTATTCTTGATTCACCCATTACACATTAGCTGCATTTGTAACCATTATTCGATGATAATTAGCCCAACAATGCACTTGTAGCAAAGTTGCTTTAGTTATTAGCTGTACCTATCCACCTCTGCTTCTTTTCTTGTGAAATATATTAGAGAAAGTCTGACTAAACTCGATTTGAGATATAATAAAGATGCATCTTCTGAAAGATTGATTTGGATGCACTAGTGATGCTATTTGTTACAGGTAGACATAAATCCTGAAATACAGTGTCGCCACTATTCTTCGAACTATAATAAACAGCTACGTGACATGACATAATCTTGATTCGGACTACAACTTATTTCTTAACCAAGCAGGGCACTACTGGTTTATGGAAGGGAACTGATGAAGGAAGAGGGATCCGGGGGCGTGGGAATTTGGACTGCCCCGTCAAGCATTTGTGTCACTTTAAGCATGGTTGGCCGCATCGCCGGCTCCTCCTGAAGGCACCACAGTGCTACAGCCACAAAGCGCTCGGCCTTTTTTATGTTGAAGTTCGCCTCTGCATCGCCGTCCACCAGCAAGTCGATCCTCCCACACCTGTAACAGTCGTTTGCCCAGTAAGTTAGTATTGTCCTCTCTTCATCAGCAATCTCTAGCTCCACATTCCTCCTGCAGCACACAAGCTCCAGAAGGATCACCCCAAAGCTGTAAACATCGACTTTGGAAGTGATCCCAATGTTCTTGAACCACTCTGGGGCAACATATCCTCGAGTACCCCGAATTCCGGTGTTTGTCTGTGTCTGATTGGCCCGAAGAAGCTTGGCCAGGCCAAAGTCTGCAATCTTTGCCATAAAATTTTCATCTAGAAGGATGTTCTGTGGTTTTATGTCGCAGTGGATAATCTGTTTGCTACACTCCTCGTGCAAGTAGAGCAGTCCTCTTGCTACTCCGAGTGCGACTTGGACACGGAGGCTCCAATGTGGTTGAGTATCACTGAAGAGGAACTCATTCAGTGAGCCATTTGGCATGAATTCATACACTAGCAATCTGTCAGTTCCCTCATTGCAGAAGCCAAGCAGCCTGACCAAGTTCTTGTGAAATGTCTGCCCGATGGTTTGCACTTCCACCATGAACTCCTTCTCGGTCTCTTCCTGTTGCTTTTCAATTTTCTTGACTGCAATGATGGTCGCATGCTCATCTTGCAGCTGTCCTTTGTACACAGTACCGGAGGCACCGCTGCCTAGCACCTCACGGAATCCATTGGTTGCCTTCTCCAGCTCATTCAAAGTGAAAAATTTCGGGGGCAATAAGGAACTACCTGATTGTGATGACTGGATTTTCTTCCTCGAGTGTATCGAGATACCACAGTACGTGCCAAAGAGCAGAATGGATATAAGGATAACATTGACCAACACAGAACTCCCAAAAAACAAGGAACTCCCAAGAATCCATAACTTCTTGTCCTTCTTCCATTTGCCAGAGCCAATGCTGAGCTGGGACTCTGAATTGTTGTTCCTAGGCACCTTGATAAGAACCGTCCTCTGAACATTGTCTGCCATATTCCCATTAGATAAAGGGAGTTTTTTCTTCCAGCAGGTTTTTGAGCTTGCATCAAAGACGGCTGTGGCACAGAAGCAATCAACCACACACAGCCTCTTGCACTCTGTCTCGTCTATGGGGCTATACTGCTCATAGTCGGCTTGTGGCCAATCAACATTATCGATCGGAGTCATCTCGAACTGTGCCAATGCTGCTGCCTCATCAAGGTCACAACTTTGTGGTACAAAGTCAGGCATGCACCCTTTGTACTGCCTCTCCTCGTCGAAGAATTTGTAACGCCATGGGCATTGGCAGCTTGTCTGATTCTTGGTGCCATCAAAGGTGCAGTAACTGTTGAAACCGCATGCACCACTGCCCGGCCCTATCATTACTGCCTGGCAGATGTTCTGGGGAATTGAGCTTACCGCCTTCCATTGCAAGCTCCATAGACTTCTGGCCTTGCTGCTCTTTGGGTACACATATTGCCGAAGTACACCGTCTGGATCAAGCGTGGCACGTTGGAAGAAATCAACCATAGAGTTCCCTTCTGCTGAAGTGATGTTCATCTGTGTCCCATTTTTCAAGGTGAAGTATACCCTGCCGGTTTCATTGAACACCAACTTTGAGCCATTGCCAACTGTATTGCTTGCCCAGTATGCAGTGTACCGAAATGTAGAATTCTCGGCAGTAGGATACATCACAAGATTACCATCAGACTGCACAGCTAAGAGAAACCGGCCATCGGAGTAGTCCGTGGCGATGAGACGGCTTCTGGCTACCATGTCCTGACCCAGAGGGAGAACTTGTGTGGGCAGGATGGTATCAGCTGGGGCGTCGAAGGTCTCCCACGTTGGTGTGCCATCTGCGCCGACAAGCATGAAATCCCCTGTGTCGAGCATCGTGGCGTAATCCACGTTGGGGACCCGGGGACTCCAGACCTCATTGCCAGATTGGTCGCGAAGCGAGAGCAACCCATCCTTAGTGAGCTGCAGCTCGGAACTGGATGACACTTGCACTGGTGTGTCCAGACCGTCCGAGCTGCTCTTGGCGTACCAAGCGACAGTCTTTTCAGGGATCTTGTTGAACCAGACGGCCAGGAGGTACAAGGAGTTGCCCTCTGGCTTCAGGAAACCAAACGCGAAGTCGCCGGAGGGAGAGAGCCACGAGGTGTTTGGCCCCTGGGGTGTCAAGGAGGAGCCCAGGGTGATGTTTACTTGCGCTTGAGCAGATGATATGCTCAGGAGCAGCAAGAGTTGAAGGAGGAGGTGAGGTGCCATTGCTCTTGCTTGTTTCGTGCTTCTACTGATGCTGAACATGCTTATGCCCCTTTGAGAGTGGTACTTAACAGACACGACTTGCATTTTTGGAACAGTACGCGTCAATACGGTGCGTGGACAATCATGTCCATGGATTGGATTTTTGTGTGGAATAGCCTTTGAGTTGCCATTGCTTTTTTTCTTGTTTCCTGCTTCTACTGATGCGGACACGCTTATGCCCCTTGGAGAATGGCACTTGACAGTCATGGCTCGCCTTCCTGGAAGAGTATTGGCGCGTGGAGAATCATGTCCATGAATCGGATTTTTGTGTGGAATAGCCTTTGAGGTCGAGATTGAACTGGTCAGTTGTTGCTAGTACTAGTTTGCTTCTGGAGATGTACAGTTCGTCTACTATTCCTGTGCCTAATTAGTACGTAGTAGTTCACATTTCCTTGCCATGCATTGAAAAGTTTTTGCCTGCTGTCTGTTGAACTTTCTTTGAGAGTGCTGGCTGTTGAACTTGAGAAAGCAGGTATTCTTGAGTGCTATTTTCTCTTAGATCAACGGTTCGAAAAATAGCCAGTATATGTGGATGAAACTAAATTGCCAGTCTTGTACATTTATGACCTTGTTGGGGTCCTAATAGCCATATTTTCTGGTGACCTTGTTGGCGTGTTCTGATCTTTCTAGAGCGAGTCCAAGTGGCCAATCTGGGTCCTGAAATTTGCTTTCAGATAGAGGAACTGAGACAACATGTAACATTATTCGTCCCTTAATCCAGAAGATATCTTCAGTTAGTCCTAGCTCTGAATCCTGGTAAAAGCTTACCCAATTTTTGCTCTTATTTCCTACTTACTAGTGTTTGTGAATTGTAATTGTATCATTCTGTATGCATCTCAAGGCAATCATTCAAGAGTTTCCGTTGACTTGACTTGACATGGCACAGTTGGTCATCGGTCAAACAAAGAAAACACTTCCATGACTGACGAGGGCCTACTTCATTGGAAAATTTGATCCTGCCAACATGATAGTGGCATTGAACTGGTCAATTGTGACCGGTGGCATCTCCATTACGCGCATTAGTCTTTTTCTATGAGAGGATTCCTGTGTCTGCGACGTGCTTAAATACTCCATTGGCGTTTGCGTGAAGAAAGGGGCATGAGGACTCGGACCCATTGGTCCACGTGGCCACCGTTAGAGTTTTATAGGTTGCCCTGTTTTTATTTTTTTTCCAAAATGGAGAGTTTAGACCCAGTCTCTGTATCAACTGATGCATTTAGCCGTTTTATTGTAAAATTTATAAATATTCAAAGTATTATAATCATGGATCAAATAGAGTTGAGACATGTATCAACCATTGAAAAATGAAAAACAACAAAAAACTATCCATTTTAAAGTCTATTAATATGTAACCATAGTTTGAGGGGTTTACTACACTTTACCGGCCACCGCTGTGTCGGGTGCCCCTATCACTATTGCGACGGGGAGATCTAGGCTGCAAAACGGATCAGGTAGCCTGTCGCTTTATCCCCGGTGAGCGTCGTGGGTGTTGTCGCATGTATCATTAGCAGGAAAACCCCTTATAGTAGACAGTGGCGCACCACATTTTTCACACGCCACCAACATGTTCAAAAATAGCAGAGGCGTCTGTAATGTTGGCAACGCCACTACTGCTGGTGTAGTAGTTGCATTGCGCATAGTAGTGGTGTTTTCTATTGTTCAAATGCCACCATTAGGTAAGTCTCTGGTGCCGTTCTGCTTCTTCACACGCCACCGTTAACTAGACCCACACACCGACTAACTTGCGGCGCCACTATCTCTTCTACCAACCCTATTGTGGCCCACATCCCACTCTTTTCCCCATTCATTCCCTCCACTGCTCCACCAGCGACGTCGTCGCCACCTTATTCCCACTTTCCATAGCCGTCACTACTCGTCTGAATCGCCATCGTAGCCTCCTTCCTCGACGCGATGTTGCCACCGTCTCCTCCTTCCTTGATGCGTCGCTGCCCCTGACTCCTAGACGCATCACTGCCTCCGTCTCCTCCTTGGCGCTCCGCCACCATCGTGAATAGCCCTTGGAGCCGCCTCCTCGATAAGAATTAATTCGTTTAAAATTTAGCTTAGAGTTTGTAGGTGATTTAGTACAGAGTCTGCAGATGATTTTTGGTATAGAGTTTGTAGATGATTTTAGTATGTAGTTTGTAGGTGTTTTAGTTTAATTTGTTTAGAAGGGATTTGAAATGTGCATTATGTCGGTGCTAACTCACTGAATATTGCATGTCTCAACAAAAGGTACACATTAACAGAAATCCGAGGATACAATTACAACAATACTTCTTCTCTTTATTCCCATTTTTATCATGTTGAACACATACTAAAATCTTGTATTTATCTTGCACAATGCTTTTAACTCATGAACAAATTTTGGATACACCATGTTAGGTAGGACATATTTTTCATGGCAATTATATATACAAGAATTGTGGCATATCTTACTTTGATATAACCCTTCTAGGAAGCTCATACATAATATGAATACCTGGTCTGATGCGAGTGGAGCTATTGGCGCAGGAAGATCCATCACAGATGAATGTACCACTCTTTTTCCTAGCTGCTCGAGTCCCCTAGTTGTTGCAATCTTAAATGCCTCCTGTAACACCCTCGAATCGACCCTATGCAAGTTTTAGCGCTTTCCGCCAAACCCGCATAGAAACGATTCAAGGACGCCCACCAGGCACTTTCATGCAGGTGGAAAACGAAGTAATACCATTACACGACAGTCCTCGATGGAACCCATAGAACATATATATATATATATATATATATATATATATATATAACACGACTCCAAGAGTCAAGAATACAGATATACAATACAAAGATCCAAACTAGTTTGAAAACGATACAGCGTTCGAGTACGGACAAGATGCAAATTGGGCTAAGAGCCCTGAAGAATAACCGATGGTGTCCATAACCCTGCCCAGGCCAAGCCGGAAGGGTAACCCTGCTAACGACGTCGAATTTAAACCTGCTAAAACAAAAGGGATGCTGACAAAGGGCAAAGGAAACAGAGGAGCATCAGTACTGAGGTCAGTACACGGCAAGGCTAGAATTCGACGGCTCTCGCCTACATAGGTATGGTGGAGTGAAGCGCAGCGCAGCGGCACTAAACAACCTATAGAGACTCGGTATCACTGGCCGCTATTAGAGAGGGGTAAGAAAGACCTATTCGGATCCTACCTGATACTAACACCAAACATACCCATCCTGGTATTCCCCCCTCGAGACCAAACGAGGAAGTCGGACCAAGGAACTCACACAGTTGGTAGTTTTATTCATTCCATTATAGTTGAAGCTTTTACTAATCCGATATAGATATCATGAGTCATCCTGAAGCATAAGTAGTGGGCAGTTTTAATTAACCATTCCGTGGTAGTTGGAACATTTACTAGTCAGATATAATTGTCCCGAGGAATCCCAAAACCCAACAGTTGTTGGCACTTTTATCACATTCCATTGGAGTTGCAATACTTACTAGGCAGGTATAGTATGACACAGATCACCAGTGATCCACCAGTTGTTGACATTTTTATTATCCATTCCATTGTAGTGAAGCTGATTACTAGTCACATATTAAGTCAAATTTATAACACTACTTTAGTTAAGCTTGTCTATGATCGAGATACTATGCTCCAAGTCGTCTATAACCGCGGACACGGCTTTCAGAAAGATTTACCCTGCAGGGGTGCACAAATAGCAACACACACGATCAATATCGGAAAAACCAAATCAAAACCCAACGAGGCTTTCACGACAAAGCAATCACAGGATTCATAAAATATTTCAAGGGGCCACCCCACTAAGCTACCCGCAACGAAGTTGGCCGGCTCCGGAACGGATCCAGGGTTTGTGACGACGGCTGTAAACGACTGGGAACCCGAAAGTGTGACTGGGCTTGTCGATACCGCAAAAACGTGGCACGATCTAAAACAGTACAGGTGCTCCACGCATAATCTTAAATAAAGCAGTAAAGCATGGCATAAGTACAAGATAGTAATAAAGCCCCAAACTAGTTTGTGGCCCCAAGAAATAGAAATGAATCAAGCTCTGGCTAAGGGGGCTTCATAGAGTCTCCCGTATGTGGATAGTGCGAATAGTCAAGGAACAGGTATCAAGTACTCGGGGCCTACGGGACACAAGTGGACATAAAAACCAAATAGCATATATTGCCCACCGGTGCCTCTTTCATTAGTTATACCAGCAATTTAATAGTTGTATTTAAAGTCATGATCATCTCCACCATAAACATTTGCCAGCATTCCAACAACTGTGGTACTTGACAACACGGGATCACACCTGAGCAAGCAACTACGACTCGCAAGGCCATCTATCTACCAAACACAGGTAATAGGAGATGTCCAAGGCAATATAGAGGCTGCACGGGATATAACTGGTGCATGCAAACTAAAGCATCGTGACACGGATAGCAATAGATCAACAGGAGGAAATAAAGACTATCAATGCAAAATAGGTAGAAGGGGGAGAGATGCTCGCCTGGGAAACACTGCCGACGGATCATATCCGGAGAACTTATCGATACTCGCATCAACTCCTCGGCCTAATCCGCGAAGAAGCAAACACTAGAAGAAACACCGGATGCAATATTTAATACTACGGCAGAAGATCCGGCATGCTTATGATATGATGCAGATGCGGTGCAATTAGGCAATATTAAGCGGAATCGGGGTCCCGACAATTAATTAGACGGTTCAAGTTATTTAAAACCCCGCAATTTAAATGTTGTATTAATAGGGCGGAACATGGCATCGGTTCGCTACACCAATTTAAATGGAGTCTGGAATAAGACTAGAATAACCCGCATATAGACTCCATATTTAATTTAGGTGAATCGACTATTTAACCCAACCCACCAGATGACATGTATGCAAGCAGGTATAATTGATATGCAACAATTTATATAGATGGCATTTATAAAATAGGGGTCTTGGTTAGGGGATCACATTAGGGTTCGGCGAACTTGGGCTCCGTGGGTCTAGGGGTCGCCGAGATCGGCCTTCGCCTCCGGGAACGGGACTTGGCATCCGGGAAGGAGAGCATGAAACCGATGCTGGGGTTTGGATCCGGGGTCTCGGGGTCTTCGGATCGGCATCCGTGAAGAAGACCTTGGCATTCCGGATCAGTCTCGGGGTCGCAGAACTTGGCGCGCTGGGGTCGACGAGGTTCGGGCTCGACTGGATCGGTCTTCGGATCCTCGAAGGAGAGCTTGGCATGCCTAGGGTTCGGTCTCCGGGGATCGGCGCTTCGGATCTGTGAAGATCTCATTGGCACCACACAACATGTCCAACAGCTAGCAGCATCCTGTCATGCGGACAAAGGCAACACCCTCACGATGAAAACAGCAGACGCACGAGTGCAAAGGCTGCAAGGCTACAGGAAAACGACATAGACGTCGGGGATGAGGCGAGGAAGGCGTCTTGGGTCGGGGCACAGCGGGTGCGGGCTCGACGCAGGCGCCCCTCGCGGCGAGGGCGGCCAGAGGCGGAGGGCGATGTCGGGGGAACTGGCGACGAAGGGCGGAAACGCCGGGGCCGAGCGGTGGCGAAGCTCGCTGGCGGCGGCCCGACATGGCAGAGGCGGCGGAGGTAGGACACGGGTCGGAGGCGAGGCGCAGCGCGGACGAGGTCGCGAGGTGGGTCGCTCTAGCGGCCGCCAGAGGAGGCGAGGGAGAGGGGGCCCACAACGAGGAAGGGCGCGCGCGGCCGGAGGACGCCTGCGACGGCGGCGGCGGCGCTCAGGGCCCGGGCAGGACGGCGGGGTGGTGAAGCAGAGGGCGACGCGAGGTGAGGTGGTGAGGTGGCCTCGCATGGAGGAGAGGCGATGGAGTCGGGAAGGGGCGCTGGTGGCGACGCTTGGCGGCAGAGATCGAGGGGAGAGGCAGGGCTGCAGCGAGGAAGGGCGGCGGGGACGTGCTCACGCACGAGGTCGACAGAGAGGGGGCAGAGCAGGGCTGTCAGGCTACGGCGGCGGCCTGAGCAGGGCGGAGCAAGGGAGAGGAGGGAGCGGCCGCTGCGGGGCGGAGAGGAGGCGGCCGGGGAGAGGTCTGTCGGCGGTGGAAACGAACGAGGAAGGAGACGGCTCGAAGAAGAACGAGATGGGGAGGAAAGCGAGAGGGAGACGCGGGGGCGGTAGGTGGGAGCGGAAGGACGCGTCGTGGTGGGGCCGGCTCGGCGTGGCTGTCGGGAGAAAGCGTGCGGGAGGAGAGCGTTGGGAGCGTAGGCCCAGGGTGGGGCTGGCTGGCAGGAAGGGAGAGGGGTTAGCGGCAGGTGGCGATGGGAGCGGAAAACGAGGTGGCCAGGGGGGTGCGGTCGGGGAGGGCTTGGAACGGGGCGGCGCTGGCGTGTGGCGTGCGAGGCCTAGCGCGCGTCGGTGCTGGCCGCATGCGTTGCAGCTGCTGCGTGCGCGCGTGGGTGCGTGAGTGCATGTGTGGCGGCGGCAGGGAGGGAAGAGGGAATAGGGTAGGTGGATTAGGGTTTTGGTCTGGTTTTAACTGGGCCGGGGTAGTAGGCTGTTGGCTTGCCGGGCTTTTGGCCTGGCAGGCTGGCGGCCTCCCCCGGTAAAACATTTTTATTCAACTTTTATTAAAAAAATACTTTTGCAAATAATTTTTAGGCAAATAAAAGACCCGAGAGAGACAGGGGTTTTGATTTGAAATAAGACGGGAAATATTTAGAAATCAAAGTAGGTTTTTCGAAAATAGTTTTAGGCAAACTTATGCATAATGACATGACGATGCTCAAATGCAATGTGGCATGATGACATGAGCATGCGGTCATGATGATACAATGCACAAAAACACAACGATTTTCTAGTAGCGGTTTTAGCGGGGTGCCACACCTCCTCTCTCTCTGCTACTCATTCCTCCTTGTGTACATTATCTCACATGAACCGGTGGATCTCCTCTGCTCTCTTGAATAGGTGTACCTCCTTCTATTAAGTTGGGATGCCATGATCTTACCTAAGAGACCTCCTTCCCCTCTCTTTATAAGCAAAGAGTGGATAAGAAGAAGGCAACAGTTTAAAGAACAAGCAATAGTATAAAGAAGCCAAAATAGTATAATGAAATGAAATCAAAAGATAACAGTGTAAAGAAAATGCACCAAATCCGGTTATCTTTATTCCATTTAATAATGACTATTCTAACTACATTTCTGTTTTCTTATAGAGGATGCTGCACTGTGCCTAGTTTAATATGTTAATATATGCAAATGATTATTCAACAAATGCATCCCCGCGCCAATTGTGGCCACGAAAGTTGTGAGCATATGAAGTTTATCATAGTGCTTCCCGAGCACTTTGAGACTATGACGGTATGTTCAACTTAATTATGATATATCCAACCTTGCATGCATTTTGATTGAAACTAGCTAGGAGAAGCTAACTATTGTTTTCTTATAAATTTTCTCAGATCATCCATTGCTACTCAAGGTAGGACTTTTGGACCATGTCAATAGACACATTAACCATGATGGACAATTTGGGGTCACCTTGGTGCAAGAGACAGTGCCCAACAAAATATACAAGGTTCTAGTCATCAACAAGGCGAATCAAACCTATTTTACTAGCCCTTGTTGGATAGAACTTGTATATAGGTTCGGGATAGATGTTGTGATGAGGTTCAGGATCTACCGATCCTCGAGAATGCTCATGGCGTCATCTATTTCTCATACGAGCTTCCCGACAACTCCGAATCTTCTGACTTTGAAGACCATCCCCTCAATTAGAGATGCTACAATTAGCTAGCTATGTAGTTAATGAAATTGAATAATGCTTTGGCACAAATGATGTTTTAGCTAGCTACTACATGTTACTTTTATATTGTTGTTCTGTTATTTAATGTTGCTGCTATATTCAATATTTCTAGCATATTTGTTTTAATTTTCAAAATTAAGTTAGTGGTGTTTAGATACACATGAATGCCACTATTAGATATGTTACTGGTGGCGTTCAATAGACACGCCACGAGTGTAATGGTCACTGATGGTGTGCCGCCTAAACGTTACTAGTAACCAGTATTGGTGGTAGGAGAATGGTGGCATGCGCGTTAAATTTCACAAACCCCTTTTTCCAAATGCCACTAATGAGCTATTTCCTACTAGTGCATCTCGCTAGGCTAGATTTGTTTTCTTTCCGTTCGATATGAGAGTTGACCGAAAAATAGAGGTGTCATGTCATCTTGTTCAGGCTATGTTGATGTTCCCCGCTGCACGGTGACCTTTGATGGCACAATCATGTTGAGTTGGTTGTCTTCATGCGCATTCACATGCACGACATTCGTCTCCAGGGTGTTCTCTCCATCAAAGCCCTCTATCAGTCGCCCCCTCCTCCTCCTATGTTGCTCATGTGGCTCCTACCCCACCGACGCCACTGGTGTTGCTCATGTGGCTCCTACCCCACCGACCCCGCTTGTTCTTGCTGATGATGCGTTCGAGACTGATAAGACCGTCGATGATGCTCCAGTTCACGGGCGGACGCAGCGTCCCTACTACCTGGCGCTTGCCCGGGTTTGGCTGTCGCCCACCTCCTGCGCGAGAGAAATTCTAGCGATCAAATCGCGTGTGACCAGGGGCAAAACTATTGGCTTGGTGGGCCTTGAGGGCTGTGCCTCGCAGTAGAAAATTACGGCGTGGGTGAAAAAGAACGATCTATTTTCTTAAGTGCGCAGTTGTTTTGTCCAGTTGGATGGAGCCGACTATTTAAATGGGTACGGATACGATGTTGCTAGCTAAGCAGCATGGCGCGTGCATTGGGTATCTTTTACCTTGTTCTGTAGCTTTTTTCTAAACGAAATTCCTAGGATCTATTACTAATCATCAACAACACTACTCCCTGCGACCCAAATTAGTTGAATTAGATTTGTCTAAATACGAGTGTATCTAGATAAATATAGTGCTAGATACATCCGTATCTAAACAATTTGAGTCAACCAATATGGGGAGTACAAAGAAAGACCAAAAGTAAAAGTATATATATAAATAGGTCAATGGACCACATAGCGAAGACTACATACATTAGCACAAACCGAAGGCGTGCCACCAACCTCACCCTCCATCACCAGAGCTGCGCAAAACTTATTATAATAGAGCTTGTTGTAGTAAACGGACATGAAGCCATCGTCCTAACTCTTAAAGCCTCGAATGAGTGAGAGACTGCGGTCCGCCACACCTCCAAGGCACCAAGACCATAGGAGACGGAACTGATCGGTGACGTCTCCGATGAGAGGAACGAAACCTTATATGGGTTTTACAATGGCCGCCACCTCTATCCTTCCTTGGAAGCGCGTGTAGAACCAACAATATCTTTTCTGCTCTCCTTGATGCAACCAATAGCCTTTTTCTCTTTTCCCACGAGCATTGCAAATTTGGACAAGAAACACAAGTAGAATAAGAATTATTCCCTCTATCTGGAAATAAGTGACTTATAGTTGTCTAGATTCATATGTATCTAGATATATTTTAGATATAGATCTGAATTTAGAAAAATCAAAGTCACTTATTTCCGAACGGAGTGATTAGATAAAATGAAATTAATGGAAGGGTGTTCTTAAGAAAATACTTAAAAAGCATAAGTGGAACGTATATATATCTGGGCTAAGTGGACCTCAAACTTATAAAGTTATTATGGTTAGGAAATTCAGTAATGAGCTTACTAAAATTTTCGTACTCTGTGCGGTCCGGTTTCCCTATCTCATCAATTTGATCAACTTAATACCCGATATATATTAAAAATATCATTAGAAACTTCAAGTGGAATAGAATTTCAGAATCCCATTCTCAAATATGACTACAGGTGGAATAAAATTCGAAATTAAACGTACCAAAATTAAGAATTAAACAAGAATTTTAGCATCCAGATGAACAAATCACATGGACACGCAGAACTGTTGTGAAAAATATTTCTCCATGTGATGCATTTTTATCTGAGAAATTTTTCAGTTGCCTTGCTGCGGTGTGCTCAGGCTTCGATAAATTTCTGGGTCCGCCTCTGCTCCAGTTAATGCTTAATTCTTATGACCTACATGTATCTATCTACTCAGATGCTCTTGCAACCTATCGTGATTATTTGGCTATTTGTACTAGTGATGTGATGAGGAGGGTCGTGTTGTTGATGTTATCTTTGTCGGTGTTCTCCTCCCGTTCGCCTCTAAGTTTATATGTCTTGGTTCTGTTGCCAAGATGTGGATTCACCTTTGCCAGCGCTATCATCCCTCTGGTGATCAACCTCTCAATCTTCATTTTTTGTGGCTGTCTTTCTTCTCTTTGCTGCCTATTTCGTAACCTGGTATTCTCAGCATGGTGTTGTAAGCTGAACCCGTTAAGGGCTTTATTATAAAACCGGACGAAAGCTTTTTCTCTAAAAAAGCTTCGTATCGATAACTCAAAGTATTAGAACACCAGTTTTTTTCCAGTGTTTAATTTTATTGATTAACACTATATGAAATGTGAGAAAAAAAAGTAAATGCTATAGTAGTTTGGACAGTTTCACAGTCGTCTCAGCACGCTTTTGGGGCCGTCGGATGCCGGAACGGACGGATGTGCACGGTTGAAAACTCCAAATGGTTTCTCGTAGCTACCTGTTCCTCTTATCCAGCTCGAACCTGTGGCTCCTCTCCGTCCGTCCCCATGTCATCCCCGGCGTGCCGTCCCGGCCTCCCGGCGCCTCGCCGGCAGGCGACCCTCCCCCTCCACCCGGCGGCTCCCCCGTACGTCCCGAAGCGAGCTATCCATCGTACAAGACCTGCGCGCTCTACCTTCGCTTTCTCCTCTCCTGGCCACCGCCGTCAGACTCGGGTCACCTCCTGTTGCAGTGGTAAGCAGCTCCAGCTTTACTTGGATGGATTGTTCCAAGATTTCGTTTTTGGGATAGCATTAACTGTTCTAGGTGTGTTTTGTCAGTTCGTCCGGTAACTGCAGATTGGTTGCTGCGTCCTAGTACCTTTCCATGTCGATCCTAGTTGAGATCCTCTACTGGTATATCAATGATGGCATTTTATCTTCTAAAAAAAATGGGCAGCCGAACTGAATGGCATTACCCACATTGAGTGCACCTATGTCGATGATTCTGAAATTTCCGTCAGATGCGATAACTCATTCAGGTAGTGAGATACATAAGTCGAATGTAGCTTGTCTGATCTGAATGTCGTAAACACCAAATTCCAGTGCCCGTATAATACTTGGTAGATTTGGAACGAGGGCACCAAGTATGTTTTTTTGTTTGGAAAACTCAGAATAACACAATCCAGAGCTTTCACCGACTCATCATCCAGATTGAGTGAAATAAAACAGCATGGTAAAGGAACATATGTATCATAATCTAAAACCTGAAATGGTGATAAGAAGTAATCAACAGTCAACAAGCGAAACATGACAGTATCCTTGGTCTTGTCATTAGCCGGTGTCGATCATTGTGGCGCCTTGTGGTCTTGGTTTGAAGCTTGACCTGTCCAGAACTGCAAGATTACAAAATTTATCAGAGCTGTGTGTCATAAAATATGCTTATTCCGTATTCCCCAAATGGTCCAACACAGGAAAGCCACTCCCACTCAGAAGAAATTTTGAAAGTCCAGTTACTCCCTCCGTTTCAAAATATAAGATGTTTTAGCTTTGTGAAGAAAGTGTACCTAGACCTCTTCTAGTGTCTAGGTTCATTTGGATTTGGAGTGAACCTAGACACTAAAAGGAGTCTAGATACACTCCCTTCACAAAGCTAAAACATCTTATATTTTGAAACGGAGGGAGTAGATAGTATTAATCCAGAAGTTATCGATGTCCATGTTCTGATTCTTGGACTATATTCGGACGAAGGGAAATGACTACATAGTTACATGCCCCTAAACAGCATTTTCATTGCTACAGTGAAAGCAAAAATGTCAGAGGTATCTTTATGGACAACACTATCAGAGTGGGGTGCTAGGAAAACACAAATGTGTTTTGCTAGATTTATTACTGTCTATTAGAGATCTGTACCTTGCGAATTTTTTAGTGAAAGATCTGTACCTTGCGAATTTTTCAGTGAAAGATCTTAAATTTGACTTCAAGTTTTTCCTTCCGAAGACTCTACATTCATTTCCAGATGACCATGTCTATTTTAATGGACAATTTATACTGCAAGATTGTTCTATTGGACATTATATGTTGGATATCACTTTTACTGTTATGAATGCCACTAATTATATCTCAAATGCTACTGATCTTGGTTTAATCTGTTCGTTCACGACTTGTGCACAGGTGGTATGGTAGAAAGAAGGAGACTACTATTGATTCCTGCAATTACTATAACCATTGGCTCCTTTCAGTACAGTCTGGAGAATGGAACAGCCAAAGCTGAATTTACTGATAGTGAGTGTCCAGTCAATATCCACCCATTTGAAAATAGACAGGTTCTTCTCTACTAGAACACATATGCTTTGAACTTACCTACTAGACTGCATTTGCATAGGGTATTATTAATGCTTAGCTTCCATAAAGTTAGATTGAAATATGCTATCTTGACATTGTAGAGGAGATGCTAGTCCTAGGACTATATACCTTATGGCTCTCATCCCCCATACCTTGTTTAGAGTATCTTGATGTTATCTAGTTGGTTGGTCTCTTTGTGATACATAAAAATCTTTCAACCTAAAATACGACTGGGGGCTGATATATATAGCAAACTGGTGCTAATGAGCCAGTGTATAAATATATCTAGTTTTCCTTTCAAAATTATATAAGCATTCTTAACTAAAATATGCAATCATGCCTTACTTTTTGATATTACAACTTCAGTGCCAGCACTTCGTGGGAAGGATTATGGGAAGACGAAAATGAGTTATCCTGATTACACTGAAACAGAATCAGGCCTCCAGTACAAGGTGGTAGCATTGCCATTCAGTGATTCCACATAATTGTGGCACGTTCAGATATTTTAGGTTCACAATTCTGATGAGAAATTACAGGACTTGCGGGTTGGAAATGGACCTTCGCCAAACAAGGGGGAGACAGTAGTGGTGAGTTACAAGTATCACGTTTGCATTGGACTGTAGCTAATTTTTAAAGATGTTCTCCAGCGTTATTTGTTGAAGTGTGCCAACTGTTATGTTGACTTGGGTTTGTGAATGGGCATCAGGTTGATTGGGATGGATACACAATTGGATACTACGGTCGCATTTTTGAAGCTCGAAACAAGACCAAAGGTGGTTCTTTTGAGGTACACATGCTCCCTGTAGTGAAAAAAAGATCAGTTCTCAGCCTCCTTTGCATATATATTTGTTCAAATACAAACTAAGTTATTACTTGAGGTCTACCAATTGCAACTTTTCTATTTCATTGCAGGGTGGTGATAAAGAATTCTTCAAGTTCAAGATTGGGTCAGGACAGGTGATTTAATAATATGGCAGTGTGTACTACTCAAGTACTCAACTACTCTGGTTCCCTAATAATTACCAGTTTTGGACGTCCACATCATATCCAACATACAATTTCGACAACTTCTCTAGTAATGTGTTTGTAAAATATCACAAAACTATATACTGTTAAATTAGGCATATCTGCGCATATGGCATGATATATCCAATCTAAACACTTTTTATAAGATACTGGTAGTCAGTGTTTTTAAAGATACTTTGCCTATGCGCAAAATGATAAGTATATAATTTGAGGGGTTGGTTCTCTTGCACTTGTACTAGCTATTCTGGTATATGAAGTTCATTGACAAATTTTCATACCCTTATTTACATTTAGGTATTTCCATCTTTGGTCCAATGCATATTCTGAAGCTACTATTTGTTAGTTTGTTACACTGACAAATAGCACTCTTAAAATAAAAACTAGGTAATACCAGCTTTTGAGGAGGCTATGATAGGCATGCGTCCAGGTGGAGTTAGAAGGTAACTCGCATTTTTTATGAACACAATTTCTAAATGTATTACTAAAACAACTTCTAACGGTACTATCGATGCTCACGCACTTCAGGATAATAGTACCACCCGATATTGGATACCCTGACAATGATTTGAACAAGTTAGGCCCCAAACCAACAACATTCTCGGTAATATATTTCTCTGAAAATACCAAAAAAAAATACATTTTTTATGATTATCACATAAACACCTTTTTTTTCTTGCAGGGACAAAGAGCTTTAGATTTCGTTCTAAGGAATCAAGGGTTAATAGATAAAACTCTCCTGTTTGACATTGAGCTTATCAGGATACTTCCAACTCAGTAGTACATGAGGTAATTCCCTTTGCCTGAAAGTAAATATGCTTTGTACCATTTTCTCGATCTCTTGTTTTTCTGTTCAACTCAATAAAATATTAGGCACATGGGCCATTGCAGGGTAACTTGGATGGCCATTCAGACGAAACAAGCACAACTTTTTTGAGCAATGAATCAAATCTTTGGATGATCATTGGATATGTAAATATATATACTATATACTTGAATATCAACAAAATAATCATCGAGATCATGTACCCATCTATTGTTTACACGGAAAATATTAAGAAGCAATAGAAAGTGCAATTGGGCAGATCCAATCTATTAGTGAAATAGGCAACCTATACACAGCCTAATGTATGGAAATTATAGCAGCAAGTATAGAGCAATTTTTGTCTGAAATTATCATATGTTCTTCTTTGTGTTTGTTTTTGGTTTTGTCTTATGTCGATCTTATGCTGTGTTTTTCACATGGATATGAAGATACGATTTTGTTTCAAAGTTGTGTGTGATTCACTTAACTTGTGCAATTTCTGCGTTTAAAAAATCATCTAACTCTGCCAACAGAAGTACCTCATATCAAAATTTGCCCCAAAACAAACATTGAAGCTTTGGGTCGAGTTCACAATTTTCCACTTTGTTTTGTTGTAGATAAGTTGGTGACAGTAGGTTTGAACTTCCCTATCTTGCTTCCTTCTTTTCCCCGGTGTTGAGCTTCTGAGCCTTCTACCATTTGGTCCCAGGTCCTATTTATTCTAGATCGTATTTGTGCGGTTGTGCCTGAATGGTGAAACGTTGTTGCTTGCGTTCGCTTATGCTTATTCACACATGTTTTCATGCTTCGGTCTACACAAATAAAATTTGGATGCATGTGATTATACAGTGTGTCTAGAAAGCAGCTCTTGAGTTACTCCACAACAGTTCAGTACCATGATGCCCATGTGTTACCTAACATAGCATTATCATGGCGTGTTCGTTGCACCCCATGACTCCTCTTATTTGAAGCTGCTGTCTCCAATGCATATCACATATTAATATAAACGCCACCACATGTTAACGGTGCTAGCACAACACACTATGTTTGTAAATTTCAAGAAAAAGACTTCGACAATGCCATTGAAGCACATAGAAGAATTGATGGGATTAGGAATCATCGGGAGAATTAGTAGTGCTGATCGAGTTCTCACAGCTAGAGAGCATTGGATTTATTGTTCTACTGTTCCAGATAAATGGGCAACCTAGCTTTGCGACCTAGCTTGTTAACTTGGTCCTTATACCTGCTCATGAGTAGTTCATCTTTGTCCCTGAATGTGAACATGTTGATTGTTGTTTTTTTAGCTCATTGGAATATGTTTCACGCTAGCAAATATCTCTCTAGGAACTCCATTTTTTTAACAAGCATAAGAACTCCTTGTACTTTATCGAAAGAAAGGAACTCCTTGTAATCAACTTATATGTAAAATCTACATCAATCAGCACATTCGTGTGTAATAAATATAAATCAAGCGGCAAGTTCTGCCGCGCCACATGAGCAAGCACATTACTCTTCTTATTTCAATCCGTGGGTTTCAATGCATATGGCATACCAATATATACTACTATGATTTCTTACCATTCTAGCAAAATTGCCTATGTTTGTGACAAGAACTTGGAATTCCTTTGGTATGATCTAGAAGCACAAAAATACACGGTGGGGTTAGGAAGCATCAGGAAAAGTAGCACCTTCACTTCCTCCTTACTATATTCTGGCACTTGGCAGTCTCGGTGACCTGAAAGCGCCAGGAGCGGATGGTATGCTCGCAATCTTCTACAAGAAATTATGGGGGAGGGTTGGTGGCATGGTGGTACACAAGGTGTTAAATGTGTTGCAAGGCGGCAATATACCGAAGGGATAGAACGATACAGTTGTGGTGCTCATCCCAAAGGTTCAGAACCCTGAAAGTATGAAGGATCTCCGCCCTATTAGCCTATGCAACGACATTTACAAATTGGTGTCCAAAGTGTTGGCGAACCGTCTGAAGGGTATTCTTGATGAGCTCATATCTCCGAACCAGAGCACTTTTGTCCCATGTAGGCTTATATCGGATAACACAATCCTAGCATATGAAATGTCGCATTTTATGAAGAGACACAAATCTGGAAAGAAGAGTTATATGGCGGTGAAGTTGGACATGAGGAAATCATATGATCGAGTAGAATGGTCATTCCTTGAGGTCACTATGTTGAGATTAGGATTTTGTGCACCGTATGTGGAGAATGTGATAAAATGTGTTTGGTCTGTTTCATATAGATTTAAATTCAATGGGAACATCACGAACATTGTTA
Source organism: Avena eriantha (assembly GCA_910589775.1). Lineage (NCBI taxonomy): Eukaryota > Viridiplantae > Streptophyta > Magnoliopsida > Poales > Poaceae > Avena > Avena eriantha. The sequence goes on from OU342741.1 coordinate 26,381,746, forward strand.
CTTCGGGGAGAGGTTTGCGCCAAGGTGACCCGATCTCACTGTACCTCTTGTTGTTGTGTGCTAAAGGTTTTTCAGCGATGATCCATGATGCAGAGGAAATGGAGAAGATACAAGGCATAAAATTAGCCCCAGGGACGCCGAGTGTTAACCACCTTTTGTTCGCTGATGACTCATTACTGTTGATGGAGGCCATGACTAAAAATGCTATAGAAATAAACTCTATCCACTAGTAGAAAAACTGTCTTTGGTTCGCAGCGGCCGAGAGCATTAGTCCTGGTTCCTCCTCGAACCGGGACTAATGCGAGGGGACTGAGCGACGCACGGTAGCCGGGGGCATTCGTCTCGGTTCTTAAGGGGGCATTCGTCCCGGTTCGTAATACGAACCAGGACTAAAGGTCCGGCCCCAGACACGTGGCATGCCACCAACCTTTAGTCCCGGTTCGTATTATGAACCGGGACGAATAGCCCGCCTATAAATGCGCTGCCGCCCCAGCCAGCCCTCCCTCTGTTTTTTCTCTTGGTTGAAGGAGTGAGGTGTGGCGTGCTAGTTTTTTTCCTATGTACATTAAGTGTTCGACAAAATGTCTGAGAGAATGATATGCTTGATTTCACACAAAATAAAAATGATATGAGGTACCCGAGCCACACTTAAGTCTCTGCCTTCCTCTTTCTTTCCTTCTTGATCGAGGTTAGCAACCTTATCCTTCATCTGTCACTGATAAAAATGCATGCGTCTACGTGAAGTGGTCATCTCACTATTCATGATGTTCTGTAATGATGCAGATGAACCGGCGGGGATTAATGTACGGTGACCGACATGAATCCGTGTTCATTCAAGGCGTAGATAAATTTATCGATGTGGCTAAGGCAAACAGAGAGAATGGATTTATGTGTTGTCCATGTGTTCAATGTCGGAACATCAAGGAGTACTCTTCCTCGAAAATCATTCGCGGCCACCTGGTTCGGAGAGGTTTCATGCCTAGCTATAATTGCTGGACCAAGCACGGAGAAAGAGGGGTTATGATGGAAGACAATGAAGAAGAAGAGGATGATGACAACTATTATCATATGTTCCCTAAATACGATGATACTGCAATGGAAGAGAATGAAGAAGAAGGAGGTGACGAACAGACATCAGATGAGCCCGTTGATGATCTTGGTCGGGTCATTTCTGATGCAAAGCGAGACTGTGAAACATAGAGGAGAAGTTGAAGTTGGAGGGCATGTTAGAGGATCACAAAAAATTATTGTACCCAAATTGCGAAGATGGCAGCACAAAGCTCGGTACCACACTGGAATTGCTGAAATGGAAGGCAGAGACTGGTTTATCTGACAAGGGATTTGAGAAGTTATTGAAAATAATGAAGCCGAAGCTTCCAAATGATAACGAATTGCCCGAGAGTACTTACGAAGCAAAGAAGATTCTCTTCCCTCTAGCATTAGATGTGCAGAAGATACATGCATGCATAAATGACTGCATCCTCTACCGCAGTGAGGAGTACGAGAATTTAGATAAATATCCGGTATGCACTGCACTACGGTATAAGATCAGACGAGATGACCCTGGTGATGTTGATGGAGATGATGAGCCCCCTAGGAAGAGGGTTCCTGCTAAGGTTATGTGGTATACTCCTATAATACCAAGGTTGAAACGTATGTTTAGAAACAAAGAGCATGCCAGGTTGTTGCGATGGCACAATGAAGACCGTAAGAAAGACGAGAAGTTGAGACACCCCGCTGATGGGTCGCAGTGGAGAAAAATTGAGAGAGAGTTCTTGGACTTTGCAGGTGACACTAGGAACTTATGGTTTGGTCTAAGTACAGATGACATGAATCCTTTTGGGGAGCAGAGCTGCAGTCACAACACCTGGCCTGTGACTCTATGTATCTACAACCTTCCTCCTTGGTTGTGCATAAAGTGTAAGTTCATTATGATGCCAGTGCTTATCCAAGGCCCGAAACAACCTGACAACGACATTGATGTGTACCTAAGGCCATTAGTTGAAGAACTCTTACAGTTGTGGGGAAAACCAGGTGTACATGTGTGGGATGAGAACAAATAGGAGCCATTTGACCTACGAGCGCTGCTTTTTGTAACCATTAATGATTTGCCTGCTCTTAGTAACCTTTCAGGACAAACAAACAAGGGATACAAGGCATGCACACACTGTTTAGATGATACTGAAGCTACATATTTGCATAAATGTAAGAAGGTTGTGTACCTAGGGAATCATCGATTTCTTCCGATCAATCATCAAGTCAGAAAGAAAGGCAAACATTTCAAATGTGAGGCAGATTACAGGAAGAAGCATGACCTCCCTACTGGTGATGATGTATTTGGTATGGTCAAGAACATAGAAGTAATCTTTGGAAAGGGTCCTGGCGGTCAACCTGTTCCCAACGATGCAACTACCAGACACGCGCCCATGTGGAAGAAGGAATCTATATTTTGGGAGCTATCCTATTGGAAAGTCCTACGTGTCTGCTCTTCAATCGACGTGATGCACGTGGCGAAGAATCTTTGCGTGAACCTGCTAGGCTTCCTGGGCATGTATAGGAAGACAAAAGATACACCTGACAATGTATAATTGATGAGTTACACATGCGCGGATTCCATTATATTCTGCTAACCATTCAACCTGACAATGGAGTAGTACAAGTCATGTACTCTAAACGTAAACCCCTTGAGAAGTGGGCCCCCATGCAGGATATGCTTCAGCGGTAATTTCAGTCATCATGACACTATATCGACAACTTTCGTTCATTTACTTATATCAAGTAATTAATAACTCATTTCATTCATTTTCTTTGCCGGACAGTGCTTGGAAACGGTTCACCAACAAGGCTAAGGGTGCCTGGAAAGAGAACCTTACATTTAAACCACTAAATGTAAGTACTACTAGTTAGATCCACGCATCTCTTTGATTCTAGTTTCGATACCATTATCATGCTTAATTATTATTATTTTGATTGAACTTTGTTCTCGTAAAGTGTCTGAGGCAGCCAGACGGAAATAACTTATGTGGATACTATGTCTGCGAGTTCATTCGTCAAACGACCTATGAGAAGGGTAGAAACTTAGAACAACTTCAAGTATGTAAACAATATTCAGAAATTTGTTTTATTACCATCAATTGTGTTTAGTTTCATTCATATATGTTGACTTATTCTTTTAAATTAGATCGAACGGTTGCGGGACAATCTTCTACCAAAGGATCACATATAAGCAATCCAAGAGGAAATTGCAGGATTCTTAGATGCAGAGGTCCTAGATCTAAAAGGAGAATACTATCGAAAGATGATGCTAATGTAATAGGGATCATAAAAGACTTTATATTGTATATATGCATGAATGTAATATATTCGATACTTGCTGTGTAATATAATCGAGAGATTTTTGTAATATAATGGTTCCCTTGAGGTAGATGACACTTACCCCAGCACTACGTTGTGAGGAATGCTCGTCCTCATTTGAGGGCGAAGTCCCTCATATCCGCACCATGTCTCGATGCGAATCCACTTTCGGTAACATCAACCTCGCACCATCTACTATGAGGACGAGCATTCCTCACAACATAGTGATAGGGTAAGTGTCACAAAATAAATGTTGCCCAAAACACAAAAAAGAAATAGATAAAGGGGAAATATAATAAATGAAAAATATACAAAAAAATCTCTGCCGCGGCACAAAAAGTGTCCAAAATGCTGCCGCGGCAGAAACGCATAGATCCCGGTTCGTATTATGAACCGGGACAAATACCCCTTCCCCTAGCGACAGCCAGCGGCCACGTGGATCGCCCTTTTGTCCCGGTTCACAGCCCAACCGAGACTAAATGTTTGGGGCTTTAGTCCCAATTGCTCCATCCTGGTTAAGCAACCGCGATTAAAGCCCCTTACAAACCGGGACAAAAGGCCTGTTTCTACTAGTGATCCCCTGTCAGTATGAAGAAGCATCAGGTCAGAGGATTAATAGAGATTAATCTTCCATCTTGTTCGGTACTAATACCTCTAGAAGAAAGGAGGCCATCTTGGGAGTTCTAGGATCGTCTTGAAGCACAAGGGAGAATGTACCCCGGTCTGCCGACCTACAATGGGAGAGGTAGAGGCAGAGGACCTACATTGGGAGAGATAGATCTAGGGCCTTCGCATACATAAAAGAGAAAATTATGCAGAGAATTAGAGGATGGAAAGAAAGGTTCTTTCAAAAGCCGGGAAAGAAATCCCATATAGGCTGTTGCACAAGTCATACGAGCCTATGACATGGCGTGTTTTGATATCACAAAAACACCTATGTGATGATATTATACAGTAGTTTTGCTTCGGTACCCCCCCTCCAAAGAGCATTTTTTTGTCTGCAAAAACGGATTATGGGTTTGTTTTGAGTGGGTTTCGGGTTTTTTTTTTTTTGCGAAATCTCTATACGTATAGCTGTTCGTTGTTTTTAAGCGGATAAGGTGGAGACTGAGCGACCGACCGGTCGATTCCCCTCAGTCACCAATTGCTCCCGGCGAACTCCCAGTAGGCCACCACCGACCGGCCGTTGGTGGAGGCGATGGAAGGAACTGTGTCCTTGCAGCCCACCGTAGAGGAGAGATGGCGTCGTGGAGAGATGTTGGAGGGCGACGGCGACTACGCGAAGTCTAGTAATGGTGGCCAGCAAATTCCCTAGCCGTGCAGGCGGAGGGGACGATGTCTAGGTGATCTTGGCGAGGAGGAGCGAGGAGAGGTGGAGGAACTAAGCGAGGGCGGCGAGCTAGAGCCACGCGAGCGATCGTGACTCCCTGGCCTATACAAACCACCTCGAATCTACCCCGTTCATACGAGCGATCTCGCGAGCGCGGTCATACGAGACTCGCCCTCCACTTTCCGATCCCGCCTGATCACGTATGCCCGCTGTAGTACACGTATCCTATACGGTCTCTAACTCCACTGATCTACACCTGGAGCACGGTGCTAGATTCTTTGCTTTGGGGGGTGTGGTGTGTGTGTGTGTGGGGTGTGGTACCGAAGCAATGGTCTTGGATTCAGGGACGTGTACCCTTTCAATCTAGCGATGCTAGGATGGCGTCTCCTACAACCCCGTGAATCATTGTGCAGTAGGGTACCGAGAGCAAAACATTTTGCCGATGGAGATCTTCTCAGTGCCAAACCGATTGCAGGCGTACGTGTGCCGCAGTATACTGAAGGGACTCGAGGTTCTTAAAAAGGCCTAATCTGGAGGATTTGTGCTGTCAGCAATGTAAGGATCTGGGATGACCCGTGGATACCAAATGGTGACACAAGGAGGCCATGTAACACGCAAGGTAATCAGGTCCTCACACTAGTCTCAGGATTAATTGACCATTTTTCTGGTACATTGGATGTCGCCTTGGTACATCAAACTTTTATCGAATATCGAATCAGATGCAAATAGATAATCATGAGAATACCACTTTTTGAACATGAGGAGGATCATCTTGCTTGACATTATGATGAAAAGGGGTTCTTCTCTGTAAAATCAGCTTACCATCTGCAGTCTGTCTACGCTCAAAAAAAAAAAAAAAAAAAACTGCAGTCTGTCTCACTGAGTGATGAGAGGCAGGCGGGTTCAACTGACGGCGTCCGGGGCAGCACAGGCGTCCAGGGCAGCACATGGAGAACTAGAAGCTAAAGTACACCATTTCCTTTGGCGTATGGGCCACGACAGTCTACGAACAAGGATGAATATCGAGCGGAAACGAGTTGAGCTAGACACCCGCTGCCCTATTTGTACTACCTGTTTGAGGATGGAGGCCATTTGTTCATCCGTTGTCCTGAGCTCGAGAGAGTTTGGTATCTAGTCCTGCCTGAAGAAATACGAGTGAAGATGCTCCAGTGCACCTCAAGTCTAGAATTCCTCCATGAGTTACTTGAACTGCCGGATGAATAGAGAATGAGATTGGTAACCATGCTGTAGCTGGTGGATGGAAAGAAACAAGGAAAACCATGGGGAAAGACTCTCATCTGCGGAGGAGCTCAGGTTCATGGTCACCAGACACACTACTAAATGGGATGAATTCCTAAAGAAGAAGCCGACTGAGAAACAACATAGGTTGTACAGTGGAATCCTCCACAAATAGACTGGATCAAAATAAACCTTGATGGTGCCTTCCATCCAGATTCAGGAAGAGGTGCTTGGGGATGCATTGCACGAGACCATGAAGGAAAGGCTGTCTTTGCAGGCGCTGGAGCAATTGCCAATGCCGGTGATGCCTGTTAGAGTATACGTGTACACGGTAATTGAGGTAGTGTAGGATAGTTAGGACTCTAGCCTAACTTGTCTTGTACTTTAAGATGATCCCCTGTAGGCCTATATTCCGCCAATCTCTCTCCCTCTTTATCTTTCCACATGGTATCAGAGCGGCAAGATTCTTGACCTAGCCGTCGCACGCGCTTCCGCATCGCGCCGCCCCGGGGAGGTCGATCTCCATGATCTCCGCCGGGGGCCGCGTGACCCGTACGCAGGGCTCGTCCGCCGATCCGTGATCGGCTGTCCTGCAAGTCCTTTTTTCCGATCTCTTGATCGGTTTTCTTTTTTGGTTTACCGATCTTAGATCGGATTGAGTCGCCCACCGCCGTCGTCATCGCCGCGCCTCTACTCCGACCATCGGCATCGACAATCTACCGCGCCCGTGCGTCTGCCATCTCCGCCGCCGCGCCTGCTTCGGCAGGCTGCCGCGCCCCGCGACCGGCTGCTGCGGCTTCCTCGGGAGGCTGCCGCGGCCGACCCCCTCGGATCGTCTTTGTCATCATCGCCCGGGACAGCATGGACAACGCCGCCATCGACTCCGATCTATGCGTCGTCCACGCCATGGTGCATACGGCACACCGTCAGTCTGATCAACTGGTCCAGCGCCCGTCTACGCCAAGCACGTCCCCGAGCACGCGCCTACCACCGATCGAGCTACGGGTTGCCGCTGCGTCGCCCCTTCGGGTCGCAGCGCCGCCGCCTTGGTCTCCGGCTACCGACTGCCAACGCACCTCACAAGCGCATACGCGCCGGTGGCCTCCAGCTGCTGCCCTGACTCGCGCCCTGCAGCCACGCCGCGCCTTCGGGCCGTGGCATTGCTGCGCGCAGTCTACTTCGCCGTGCCCGCGCATCGACGCCCTCGGCCTCCACCGCGTCCTCTCCTACGGCGCGGATCGCCGCCGTCTGCGCCCGTCTTCGTCGCCTCACCCGGTCCCACGGCGCTAGGGCCTGCGCGTTGACCTCGTCCGCGTCGACATCGTCCGCGCCTGGCTCTACTTCGAGCACCACCGCCGCACTCCACTACTCGCCATCGCAGGTCCCGCCGACTACCCCGCGCCCTCTAGGCGTCTAGCATCAGCACTCAGGCCGCCGCTGGACCGCCGCCTTCTACATCTTCGACTGTCTCGACTTCGTCGCCCGCGTCATCGCCTCGTCCCCGTCTACACCACCATCTACTCTACTCCGAGAATCGCAGACAGGGTCGACATCTTCGTCGATATGCGACCGCGATGATTACGGAGGCCTCCTCTACTAGTCCCTCTGACATGGTGACAAGTTCATGATGGTTCCCACCGCTCGCATGCCTGGTACTGGCAACACCGGAAGTGCTTTCGTCCCCGACGCCTTCCCGAGTCTGGCAAACTCGCGCCGGACGCCTCGTCTTCATCGGCTTCGACAACGTCTTCTTCGACCGTGTCACCGACGAGTTCTTCTTGCATACTCGGTTCTGGCAAAACCGGAGTATGCCTTCATCCCCGACGTGCGCCTAGTTCTGGCAAAACTATGGCCACACCTCGTCCTCGACGGCTCGGACTGCATCGAGTTCGGCATCGACACCCTCAACGACTGCCTCGACGAGTCTTTGTCATCCTCCTCGCGCACTATGCGCATGCGGCTTCATGTGCGGCTTCCTCGACACCGGCCACAACATCAACCACGGCGACCCCTCGCACAGCTACCCCGACCACGGTACCGCCCAATGCTCTTGGCTCCCTCGACATCGGCACAAGGGCTTCCTCCTCGCTTGAGCTTCACCAGCATCCTCTACAGTCCAAGCTTTGTGCCGCGACACCGTCCACGACACTCCCGCTCGGACTGCGGGGGGGTGTCAGCCCACTGGATGCTACTTTGGTTTCTCTCCAGTCTGACCGTCCGCGACGTTCCAGTTGTTCACGACACTCCCGCTACGACTGTGGGGGGATGTTAGAGTATACGTGTACGCGGTAATTGAGGTAGTGTAGGATAGTTAGGACTCTAGCCTAACTTGTCTTGTACTCCAAGATGATCTCCTGTACGCCTATATATACTCGTCCATGAGGCTCAATAATACATCCATCATATTCTGCCAATCTCTCTCCCTCTCTATCTTTCTACAATGCCATCACCACTGAAGCCCAAGCTCTACTCGAAGCCATTTCCATTGCAGAACAAATGTGGATCGGGAGGCCTCTCTTTGCCACAGATTGCCAGGTCCTAAAGCAGGCAGTGACATCGTCGACATATGATGTTGCATCTTTGGGAGCTTTGTTCAGAAAACTGAAAGTCCACCTCCGTTTGAACTTCATTTAGTCCAATGTTGTTTATGAGAACCGTGAGTGTAATAAGTCAACACATGTGCTGGTGACACTAGGTGCGGCCAAGCCGCTAGGTTACCACCATGTGTGGCTCGAAAACTATCCCGTTGATGTAACCAGTGCCATGTCCGGTGATCTCGCCGGTGAAAGTTAATGGAATGCCAGCGTTCCATCTCAAAAAGAAAAGGAAAAGCAACACCAACTTCTCATGCCTATTTGGCTAGAGAGCATGGTATGTATTCTCCCGGATTTAGCTTTGGAACTCAAGTGTGTTAGTTTGTTGGCACTAAACGCTACCTCTAGACTTACCAAGATATATATGGTAGCTAGTTTTCTGGATGATTTGGTTCACATATTGTTTGGTTCCTCCGATACAAATTGCAAGGAAGCCATTACAAGTTGACCCCTCGATGGTAGTTGTTGTTTGCTTGAGGTAGCCTCACAATTAGGGGCATGTTTGTTAGCCAGCATGCATTTTGGGCCTCGTTCTGGCTAGGCCCGGGGGGCCTGTCCAGACGAAAACGGCCTCTCAGCCAAGTTGGCGGTTTGTTTGGTTGCCCTATTTTTCATTGGCTGCATGAGGTGGGCAACCACCCTAGTTTTCTTGGTAGGCTGCACACACCTCTTTTAGGCTCAATTGATCCACAACGATGCTATTTGGTTTCCCACATGAGAATGTATATGGTTATCATGATCCCAAGATGGTGATCTTACCATGTCATTACTTATTACATCGGATCATACTGAGGAGCAGGAGCTTGAAGACCACCACAAGCAGACAAACAATGATGAGATATCTAATCCTACTCTCTCAAACTTGATAGACCATTGCCATAGCTTAAACAACCATAGCTTTAGGTGCCATAGCTTGAATATCAATACCATGAAGTGCCATAGCTTGAACGACCATAAGTTGATGTGCCATTGCTTGATCAGCCATAACCTGTTGAGCAAGAAATGGTTGTACTCCTCCTCTGCCTCCTCTAAGGTTTGGTATGCTCTATAGATATTGTTCGAGAAACCATTGAATTGATATGGAAAAATCTTCCATGAATCACACACACATGGACGTCTCACTCTGTACACCACATACTGTTAGAGTATTAGGCATATATAGTTGTTATGTTAGTTTAAATAGAGTTAGGATCTGTTTACGTATAATCCTAACTTGACTTGTACTTCAAGATAATCCCCTGTACGCCTATATATACTCGACCATGAGGCTCAATAATATATCCATCATATTTCACCAAACTCATACTCTTTTATGGTACCAGCCTAACCAGTCCAAACCCTAGACGCACGCTTCCGCCGCGCCGCCCCCGGGGGATCGATCTCCATGATCTCTGTCGGGGGCCGTGCAATCCATCGCAGGGTTCGTCCGCCAATCTGTGATCGGCTGCCCTGGTGAGTCTTTTCCGATCTACTATATCGGTTTATCTCTCTGCCAGTCACTTGGCCGTCTTTTTTTTGGTTTACCGATCATAGATCGTATTGAGTCGCCCACTGCCATTGTCATCACCGCACCTCTACTATGACCATCGGCGTTGGCGATCTACATCGCGCCCGTGGCCTGCCTCCTCCGCTGCATGCCTCGGCAGGCTGTCGCGGCCTCACCGCAGGCTGCCGCACACCTCGGCCGGCTGCTACGCCTTCCTCGTTGGCTGTTGTGGCCATCCCCCTTGGATCGTCTTCGTCGTCATCACCCGGGACTTCACCGACAATGCCGCAATCGACTCTGATCTACGGGTCATCAATGTCATGGCGCATATGGTGCACCGTCGGTTTGAGCAATCGATCTCATGCCTGTCTACGCCAAGCACATCCCCGAGCATGCGCCTACCACCGATCAAGCTACGGGCTGGCACTGTGTCGCCCCTTCGGGCCGCAACGACACTACCTTTGGTCCACGCTACCGGATTCCAAATGCGCCTTTCTTGGCATGTACGTCGCTGGTGGTCTCCCAATCGCTGCACCGACTTGCTCCCTACAGCTATGCCACCCCAACGGGTCATAGCATCGCTGCACGCAGTTTACATCGCCTTCCCTGCGAACCGATGCCCCAGGCTATCTCCGCACCACCTCCACGGTGCAGGTCATCTACATCCGCGCATGGTATTCGTCATGTCGGATTCATCTTCGCCTACATTGAGTACCGTCGCCGCGCCAATCTAGGCGTCCAACATGACCACTCTAGGCCGTCATTGGTTTCTCCACCTCTACGTCTTTGTCCCTGCCCTTGCGTGCCCGACATTGGCAACATTGGTGCGTGCCTTCGTCCACGACATGTCCCCGAGCCTGGCAATCTAGGATCGGCGCCTCGTCTTTGTCGGCCTCGACAAAGTATTCCTCTACGAATGCCTCGACCGCGTCATCGACAAGCTCTTCTTTGCGTACTCGGTTCTGTCAAAACCGGAGTGTGCGTTCTTTCCCGGCGTGCGCCTAGTTCTGGCAAAACTATGGCTGCACCTCGTCCTCGTCGGCTCGCACTGCATCGACTTTGGCATCGACACCCCTTGGCAAGCTGTCGTCGCCCCATGACAAGCCTCCACGGACCCTCGGCAAGCTACCACGACCCCACGATGACTACCTCGATGCGTCTCCTTCATCCTCCTCACGCACTATGCGCATGCGGCTTCACATGCGCTTACCTCGACACCGGCATCCCCGACCACAATATCAACCACAGCAACCCCTCACAATGGCTACCTGACCTCGACACCGCCTCAAGCTCTTGGCTCCCTCGACATCGGCACAAGGGCTATCACCTAACCTGAGAATCTCACCAGCTTCCTCTACAGTCCAAGCTACCATGACGCGACACTCCACGATGTTCCCGCTCCGACAGCGGGGGGATGTCAGCCTACTGGATGCTACTTCGGTTTATCTCTAGTATGATCATCCGCAATGTTCCAGTTGTTCATGACGCTACTGCTACGACTGCGGGGGAGTGTTAGAGTATCAGGCATATACGGTTGTTATGGTAGTTTAGATAGAGTTAGGATCTGTTTACGTACAACCCTAACTTGACCTGTACTCCAAGATAATCCCATGTACGCCTATATATACTTGTCCATGTGGCTCAATAATATATCGATCATATTCCGCCAAACTCATACTCTTTCACGTATCATTAAGATGAAACAAATAGAACAAGTTAGGTACAACATGTGAAGCATGAAAAAAATCATAACAGACCATGAAAACTTCACACCAAATCATACATTCAACATGAAAGACAACACAATGTAAGAAGCAGATCATAAGGGGAGCATGCATGATCATTACCAAAATAGGATCACAAATTCATCCTATAGCTATGGTTTCAACCTACCACCGCATCAAAAAAGGGTGTTGTCCTACCACCTTATCAATAAGTTCACCATCACATAAGGGGTTAGTATATACAACCTCATCAAAATATACATGCCATAAGAAGTTTGTAAGACCTAGGGTTAGTTTGACGTTCGTGTGGTCCACAACATGGAGGGCGGGCATGCAACCAATCGGCCCAGCTTCATCTTCCCAGGACCTGGTCGGACCTCAAATGGGCTACCAAACAAGCTCCAGCCATCCTCGTTGAAAGAGCATGTGAACCCCCATGTGTGGATTTGTGTAAATAATGACAATATTTATGGACTAATGCGTTTATTAAGTTGCACTTGTAGGAATTGTCCATTTCCATCGCTTGGAGCATGTGTTGGCTCCAAGGTGGAAGATATGAAGAAGAAGATGCCTTGTGCAAGCTCAAAATGCACCATCCCTAGAAGATCTCATGTTTGTTGCTTACTATCATCGGTGATTCTGGATCGATGAAGAGAAGGTCAAAGGATGCTCAAGGCAAAGGTATCCTTGGTAGTTGAGAGACCGGGTTTAGGATACATAGCCGTACTATCAAGAGGGTATCTCGATCACATTGTTCAGAGAGAGCTCAAACCTTTGTATACTTGCATCATCGTATTTGGTTGTTTATTTGTCTTATCCATGTGAGGATATAGATCTTGTGGTAATCTTCATAACAAGCTCTTGTTCATCAAAATCGGATCTCCCTTGCCTACCCGCACTCCCCAGCTTCCCTGCTCGCTAACCCAACCCACTCGACCAGCCACCACCGCTCGTGTCCAGCACGCCCCAGCTTTCCCCGCCCCGATCCCCTGCTCTAGGTCTGTCCCGCTCCGCCTCGCGCGCAGTCGCCCCGATCCCCTACGCTCGCTGTCGCGCGTTCTTGCTTGCTCGCCCAGTTCGCTCGCTCGCTGCTAGGCTGGTCGTCTCGCCTTGCTTGCTCGCCCAGCTCACCTCGCGCTGCCGCTCGCCTCGTTGGCTCCTGCTCGCGCAGCCCGCTCGCTCCCACGCCTGCCTCGATCCCCTGCTACGCTCGCGGTCGCTCGCTTGCCTCGCGCTCGCTAGCTGCTCGCGTTGACCCTGCCTGGCTCCGCTCGATTGCTGGGTCTGGTAGTACCGGGCCTCAACGGTACTACCGGCCCAGGTAGTGTCTTTTGCACCCAACGGCCAGAAAATCGTTGGGCCTATATAAGCCTCCTCTTTATCCTTTTTAATTGCTGCTTCTTCCTCTATTCTTTCTCAAGTTTTTTGCCTATTTGACTCACATCTTTGTGCTTGATTTCTTGATCCCCCTCCAATGATTCTTGCCAATATTTGAGGGGAAGATAGAGGAGATCTAGATCTATATTTTGACCAAACCAAATCACCTCTTTGTGAGTGAATCTTTGGGGCTTTTTGTGTTCCCCTTTTTTGTTCTTCCTCTCTTGTTCCCCCAATTGCTTTAGTAGAATTGTTGGAACTTGAGAGTGAAGATTTGGGGCATCTTTGTGGTGTTCTTGCCATTTTGCATTAGGTGCATCGGTTTGTGTTCTCTCCGGGGGATTTGTTCAGCGATATTAATTGTTGCTTGTCCCTCTTGGGTTTTTGGAACCCTAGACGGTTGTGTGGCCTTGTGGCATGTTCTTGGGGTCTTCAGTTAAGTTGTGAAGCTCCCCCAAGATCGAGGCCTTAGTGGCGATTAATGGGAGCTTCCAATTAAGTTGTGGAGATAGCCCCAATCTTCTACGGGTTTGGTGACCACCCTTAAGTGTCCCATAGTGGAACGGGTGCTTGCCCGCGTGGTGGGTGATCGGGAGAATAAGGTGAGGCCTTTGCGGCGTTGGTGGTCTTAGTACCACCCACCCCTCCAACGGGACGTACTCCCTTGTTGGGAGGAACTCGGTAAAACATCGTCGTCCCCGCGTGCCTCGGTTATCTCTATACCCGAGCTCTTTACTTATGCACTTTACATTGTGATAGCCATCATGCTTGAAGTAATCTATATTGTATCATACTGCTGCTTGTCTTGCTTAGCATAAGCTGTTGGTGCACATAGGTGAACCTTAGTATATCTAGGCTTTGTGCTTAACAAAATAAAATGCTAGTTTTATTCCGCCATTGTTAAGCCTACCTCGTAGAAGTTTTAATCGCCTATTCACCCCCTCTAGGCGACATCCGTGATCTTTCAATTGGTATCAGAGCGAGGTCTCTCGCTTTTAGGCTTCACCGCTTTGAGAGTAAAGATGTCGTCTAGTGGAGTAGTGCACAATTCCTATTATATATTCATTAGCACAAATTATGATATGTGGAAATCTCACATGCTAGATTACTTTCGGGACATTCACCCATCTATTGAGGGAATTCTATATATGGGTTTCTCTTCTCCTATGGATCCCCAAAACGAATCTTTAGAGGAGAAGATGAACTCTTATATAGATGCTCTAGCTACTAAAATGGTTTTACTTGTTGTGATCAATGTAGTTATTTCTTCAATCATGCCTTATCGGAGTGCTCATGATATTTGGACCAAGCTTCAAGATAAATATGGTGTGTCCAACATTATTGAGGATGATTGTATTCCCTCCACCTCCGGCTGTGATGAGTTATCATCTTTTACCACTTCACCAACATGTGATTTTTCACAAGGTAATGATATGGTGAGTGGTGATAGAAATTGCAATTTGGATAATGAGCTTACCATAGATAATCCTTCATCTCTAACTAGTTGCAATGGTCTATCTTTGGACTCTAACACTTGTAGCACTCGAAACTCCTCATATGCTAGTGTTGGTAGCCCTTGCATATCATGTAGAAATGGCTTGAATAATTCACGTGATGATATGCTTGCGTTGTCTTGTTACCATGATAAAAATTCTTCTATTTCCTCTAGTGCTTATGTTGCTAACCATGTAGAGGAAATCAGAGATTATATGGGTCAAGACAAGGTTTTGGATGGAGCATAAAGTTCAATCTCACCTTCATCTTCTTCCAGTTCTCACATATGACTTATGGCTATGGGAACTAAGGTAACCTCTTTGGATCCCATGGCATCTCATAATTATGATGATGATGATGTTGTGGATGATGATAGTGAGGAAGAAGAGGATGAGATTGCCTCTTTAGATGAAAAGGGTGAGGTTGTTTATCATGCTCTAGTTAAGGATAATATTGCTTGCTCTAAATTCTTTGAAATCTTAATGTTTGCTATGGAGAGCAAGAAAATTATTGAGCATTTGCAAGCTCAAGATGATGAGCAAGAGCACACAATTGAAAATCTTCAAAGTCTCACTAATGATCTAAGAAAAACCCTTTTAGAGGAACAAATCACCAAGGAGTCTCTTGAGGAGACCTTTGAACTAGAATTATCTAGAGTAAAGGAAAACCATGATAGAGAACTTGTGGTGGCAAGTGCTCTCAAAAATAAAAATGATGAACTTGTAGTTTCCCATGGAAAACTCGTTGAGGATTTTAAGCACCTCGAAAATGGCTCTCGGGTTGTTAAGAGTGAGCTCATCAAACTGACCGAGTCTCATGAGCAACTTAGAGTTTCATATTCAAAAGAGATTCCAAAGATGCCCTCACCTCTAGCCATTAATAATGATGCTTGTGCTACTAACTCTATTATTGTGAAGCATCTACTTTGAAGGAGAATGTTGAGCTAAAGGCTCAACTTGCTTCGCTACCTAGCAAATATGGGATATTGGAAGAAAGTCGTGTTAAGCTCTCAAGGTCGCATGAGGATCTTATAGTCTCCCATGATAAGCTAAAGTTATCTCATGAGGCTATTTTGTCAAAGGTAACATCTAGTGGGCCTCATGTGGACATTCGCACCACTTCTACTCCTAATGTGATATTGCCATGTGCTAGTCCTTGTAATTCATCCACCCATGATATTGCTACATCTTGTGATGAATTACATTCCATGCCTTATTGCTCTAACAATGTTGCATCTAGTTCCTCTACTATTGTTGTTGACACTAACCATGTAGAGAAAATTAAAGAGCTCAAGGCTCAAGTCACTTCTTTGAAGAATGACTTGAAAAAGGGCCATAAAGGGAAGGCCACGCTCAACCACATCTTGAGTGTGCAAAAATTCCCCAATGACAAGAGTGGACTTGGATTCAACTCCAATATCAAGAACAAGGCCACGAGCAAGTTGAAGCACAAGGGAAACAAGAGGAATGGCCAAGATGATGTGAAGTATTCGGCCAACATTGTTTGCTTCAAGTGCAAGGAAGAAGGGCATCATGTTAGATCTTGCCCATTGAAGAATAAGCATCTTGGTGTGAAGCAACAAGGGAAGTGGCCTCAAGCTATACCTCAAGTTGTAGATGGGACTCTTCCTAAGAGGACTACTCGAGCTCTTCCTCAAGTTGTGGCATCACCCAAGAACAAAGCTAGCAAGATAAGAACTTGCTACATTTGCCGTGAGAAGGGGCACATTTCTTCCTCATGCACTATTGGTATCTCCTCATCCAACCCTATTATGATTGATGATGCTTATTCACTTCATAAGGATGAGGTGGGAAATGTGTTTGCCAAATTTATTGGTACTCAATGTGGTGTCAAGAAAAGAACTATTTGGGTTGCCAAGCCTATTGTGACTAACTTCTTAGGAACCAACTTGGTTGGGTACCAACAAGCCAAAACTTTATCAATAGGTGATTTTGGGAGGACAATGGAGACTTGGTTTCATTATGAAGAATTGAGGGATCTTCATCAATTATATTTGTTAAGCCAAGTCATGTGGATTATATTTCCTCTATTATATTTCCAATGCTCCTCCTTGCGGTAACATATGCTTTAACTCATTACATTTAAAGTTACTCGCCCCTTGTGCATGTGTTGGTTTTGTACCTTGCATGTTTGTTGTATATGTTGTGCTTACCATTTTCTTATCTTGAGTTATCAAGTATATTTGTGTTTGTTGGTTTGCACACCATGTATGAGTGTTTCTTGTGTTTGAGCCTTTATTGAATTATATTTGGTATCTTATTTGGCTCTTGTGAGAGATTAATGGACTATCCCATTTTGGGGGAGTGTTATGCTTGGGCATTCCACAATCCTAAAAATGTGTGTAGATGAGGAATACCACCTAGTATTGATTTGGAAATATTATTTAGTCTCTATGTGGTATGATTCTCATGAGAAACTTAAGTTCTATAATGTCCATTAATTATCTCTTGTTTGGATATTGTTGCCTCGTGTTGAGATTTATGGTTTATCACATTATGGGGGAGTCATATGCTTAGTGCATAGTACAAGCCTAGAAAATGTGAAAATTCGAGGTTGTGTCACTTATAATAATATGAATTATCTAGCTCCTATGTGACACATTTTCTCAAACAAGTTCAATGCCTTTGTTTCTCATCTTTTGGATCTTGTTTGCGAGTGTGTTTCTTGGTATGTGTTTCCTCATATTTGGATCCTTATATCCTCGTGGAAACCATTAGCTTCAATTCACTCCAATCACTAGTGATTGTGTAACTATTGGAAGCTACCAAGAATCTCTTTCGAAGCATCAAGCTTAATTCTTATACTTTGATATATGCTATTTGTGTGAATATGATCTTGGATATCCGTGTGAACTACCTCGGGAAGATTATTCCCAATACTTCTTGTCCTTGGACAATTGGTGCCCTATATACGGTAGAATCGTGTGATCATATTTACTTTTACCTTGCTTATTTATGTCCTATCTTTGGCCAAGAAAATGTTTTGTAGTTCTCCCAAGATTTCCTTGCCTCTTATGGATCTTCTTGTTTTATTGGTATCCTCTTGTGTTTTATTTAATGTAGGTTATAGTGATGATCTCATTTGTGTGCATTTTGCATTAAACAAATCCTAAATAATGTACTACTTATGGGTGAGCTCTCCTATATTATTTGGAACACTCCTATTTATGCTTCTTGCTTTAATCCATATCATGTTTTATGTTCTTGGAAGTTCGATCTTTTTGTTTTGGTATTTTGTGCCATCATGAAAAGTGTGAGAGTTTGGTTTATGTGTTGAAACCTTGCTATTTTGGGAGTTGGTTTTTTCTCATTCCTTGTTTCATGTTTAGACCTTTTAGAATGAGATAAATCCTCGAGCATGTGTGTTTTTATCTATCTTTTGCTCTTTGGTTTTTCTAGTTCATTTGTTGAACTTGTGATCACTCATGTGTTTAATTGGTTCTTTGATACAATGTACACCTGTTGTCGTGTCATAAACTTGTGTGTGCCATCTTGTTTTACTTGGTGTTTTTGTTCAAATTGCATCTCCATGTTTGTTCTTGAAAGACTTGTGCATGCATATTCCCTACATGTTTATTTCATGGCATGCTTGCTTTCTTAGATCCAATATATAGGGGAAACTCCACCAAATACTAATAGGCTAAGATGTGCATGAAATTTAATTTCATATATATGCACATATTTATGTGGAGTCTCTCCTATGTATTGTAGTTTCACTAACTACTTTGGACCCAATATGTTTGGGAACCATTTTGTACTTAAATGTGTTTTAGGTACATTGGAGATATATTGGATGCTTGTCTCTCAAAGTTTGAAGTGGTGAGTTCATGGAAATTGGAGGCAAGCTATAGGATGATCAACGATTTCGTATCCTCTTCATCCTACCAATTATGTCTCGGTAACAAGTATCCCTTTCTCATGCTCATATACGTTGATTCCAACCATTTGTGGGTTGCCTTCTAGCATGATCATTTGTAATTGTATTTGTTGTGTTTCTAGCCTTGGTTTTAAGAGAACCCCTATTGCAAATGTGTGTAAATTGAGAAGAATACATATTATTTGGCCTATACAAAATCATGCATATGATCCACCAATCCCAAATATGCAAATCTAGCAATTTTATTGCCTATCCTTTCCTCAAATTCTCTCATGTGCAATAGTGAGTTTTTGCTAGTTGATTTTTCATTTGTGATACTTGTTGCCTTTCTCCATATATTCCAACCATATCATTTTCCCTTGCTTGTTGTTGTAATATATGTAGTGTGTTGGTGTTGGAAGTTCATTAATGAACAATAAGATAAAATTGTGCCTTTGGCCATGCTTAGAAGCAAAAATCTTATTGGTATGTGTTATGACTTCATTTTGGTTTTCATGTGCTTTCTTGAGTATCTTGTTTATGTGTGCATGTTTCTTTGTGGACATATGTCTTTGTGATGCATTCCACTTAGAAACTTATACAAATAAGAGAAGATAATTTTTGTTGAGATTTTTTATTTCTTGGATACCACCTTGTATTTCTTTTTGATTCTTCGGTGGCTTCCAAATTTATTTGCCTATGAGTGTGTAACATCCCAAATCTTTAATCAAGGTTATCAAGTTCCAAATCACCCAATTTAGGGTTAACAAAAACTTTTATTAAAGAAAAGGCATATGAATGCATGTGTGTTTGCATTAGTGTAGAATTGTTTGAAAATGCCATGATTGATTGTTCTAATTTTTGTGAAATGATTTAAAGGTTAATGCCACATCATCTAGACCATTTACAAAAAAAATCCAAAGAAAAAGAAATCGAATAAGATTAAATAAGAAAAATGGTCATTTTGACAATTTTAATCCACTAGGCCACTTTAGGTGTTCCTAGAAGTCAATTTCAAACAGAAACTTTCTCAACTCTTTTCACCCCTTGCTAGACCAAGTAAAGATGTAGCAAGGCCCACTTTACAAACTTACAAAAACACTTAGTCACTAAATTTAAATGACATTTGAAAATTGAATCCAATGCATATGTGAAGATCCTCATTTTTGAAAAACCCATCAAATGAACTCACCTTGCCAAACCCAAGCAACCAGAGACAAAATTAATCTGGCCTAGCAATTACTGTTTTAGAGCAGTGATCACTAAGGCCTCAATCCACGCCCCTGGTCTCCCCCAGTTCCAACCATGCCATAAAAGAGCTCCCCTTAGCCACTTGCAGCAGTGCCGAGCCACCCGAGCGCCATGCCCACCGGTCGAGCATGGACCGCTCCCAGTAGACTACCCCTCTCTCTCCCGCCATGCCTAGGAGGATCGCCGCACCCTACCGCCCCTCTCCGTCGCTTCTCTGAGCGCTGCCAAGCCCTGGACCACCGCAGAACAACCGCGCCCCGAGCGTCTGCGCCATGCCGAGCACGCGCTAGAGCGCTGCGCCCGACAAGCTAGCACAGACCACGCCTCGACCGCAGCTCGTGCGCACTGCTTCACCATGACCCCAGGAAGCACCCAGACATGCCTGTTCGCCGCCGCTTGACCCGCAGCCACCGTGCACCGCGTCGAATGCCGCTTCTGCCGCGTAGAGCATCGCCCACTCTAGACCAAATGCCACCGCCCCTAGCAGCCCCTTTAAGCCATAGATGACCGCCAGCAGACCGCGCACCGTCCCCTACCTCCAGCCGCACCGCTAGCACCCTGTAGATGCGTCGCCGAGGGAGCCCAACCA
Organism: Avena eriantha; assembly: GCA_910589775.1. Taxonomy (NCBI): domain Eukaryota; kingdom Viridiplantae; phylum Streptophyta; class Magnoliopsida; order Poales; family Poaceae; genus Avena; species Avena eriantha. Next base: position 26,402,060 of record OU342741.1, read on the forward strand.
TGCCGCGCTGCCGCCTTCCTCGAGCTATAAAAGGAGGCCTCGTCTGTCCCATTTCTGCACACCATCTCACTCCCCTCTCACCACTGACCACCCCACACTTCTCCCCGGAGCCAATCGAGCTACAGTTCGCCGGAATTTTGCCGGAGCTTGCCGCAACAGAGGAGAAGAGGCGCCGTCGATTGGAGCTTCCCAGGAGCCGCCGTGACCACGCCTCGAACTGCTCGAACGCCCCCGTCGCCAAGCCTAGATGGAGCCTAGGTGAGCCCCCATAGACCCCCACCGTGCCGCGTTAGGGTTCGTTCTCGCCGGAGCTTTTCACGAGAGACGACGAACCACTGCCGTAGATCTCGTTCTAATCGTAAGGCTACGATTGATAGATACCGATTCGGGTTTTAAGAGTCACTGACATGCGGGACCCCCCTGTCAGTAGCCTGCTGCGCCCGCGCAGTGCAGCTGGGCCGGCCCATTTCTTTTCCCGCGCTAGCCCACAGATTCAAACTAGTATTTTTCCATTTAGGTTTAAACTAGATTCTGTCCACTTATTTAAAAATCAATTTAGAGAGTTTTACTTAACCAAATGGCATGATTCAAATTTTTCTAGAAAGATAATTCAAATATCTATCCAAGACCGTTGGATTTAAATCAACTGGAGTTAGGGATAATCTATAGCAAAAATAACAAAACAGAGACTTTTGCAACTTCAAACATTTTTCAAAAATCAACCATAATAGCTTTTGAGTTGATTCCAACTCTCAAAAATCACATTTGATAATATCTATCTGAATATGTAATAATATTTAGGTTTGCTTGTAGTGACTTTGGACTAGTACCAAAACAATTCTATTAGGGCATTTCTAGTGACTTTAAATCATTTAAATAGTAATCTTAAACTTTATAAAATGTGACAACCCTTTTAAATCACATTCCCATGTATTAGAATATGTGGTTATGACATGTGTCCACATGATCCCATATTTTAATTGGAGAATATTAAATCTTAATTAATTTCAATGAGTAGAAATTACTTTTCTCAAATAAAATAAATGAAACTAGTTCATTAAATCTTGTGATGATTGTGACGATACTAGATCATCAAGTGTGTGCCTTAGTGTGCTAAATAGACTAGTTAAGTATTTGTTTCGTGATTATGTATCCCGTATTTATTTATAGACGATAGTACTGACCAAGTCTACGAGGAGGAGGAGTTCTACCCTGAAGAAGACGAGCAGAACTTCAATCACTGCACCAATCAAGGCAAGCTAACAGTTGCAAGTTTCTTAACTATGCATGCTATTATTGGCAAGCAAATACTTGCAAGCCATCACTAGATGCAAGTTAAACTAAGCAAGACACATTAAGCATGCTTGGTTCTACATTTTTGATTTATACCCATCCCAAGTTTTACTTGCAAGCTTTACTTTTGCTTTACCAAAGTTTCTTTACTTTTAGTAATGCTTTGTGAGATTTTGGAAAGTAGTATAGATAGCATAAAGAGTATAAAAATTGGCCTATACTAGATGTCATTCTATGGCATGAGATTGATCTTAGCATCCCTCATTAGTGAACACTCTTAACTTTAGTGGCTAGTGCTAAGTATAAAACTTGATCACTTTAGATGGGAATACTTGGTGAAAATGCTTATGAAAACCTTGGAATGATGAGTCATTCTATTGAGATGTTTTGACATGTGTTGAGAAACACAAATGGTTTATGATGATGAAAATGTTGAGGCATGAGCCTTAGCCCTTTATAAAAACTGATGGTTGGGTTCGGATGCGATAATATTCCAATTTTACCGTACAACCACAATACCTGAATTGGGTAAGGCTTAGCCGGAAGTTTATATGTATTAGTATGGGTTCCCTCGCGGGAGAGGTTTGAGCTGAGGCTACCTCTTGATGTTGTCCACCTATGCAGTGCCCAGGATGGCAGATGGCCATGGCTGGGAGGCCAAGCTCATAGGAGAGGTTCTTATACTAGAGTGTGTAAAGGAAAGGTTACTATGTATTATCTACATACTAAGTTTGATGATTCAGGGTTATCCCTGACGGATGTATCGAATTTTGTGGTGAAAGTGTACCACCTCTGCAGAGTGTCAAACTATTGAAATAGCCGCATCCGCGATCATGGACAGTTGGAGTTGCCATACTGTTCCATCGTTAGATGTTTTCAAAATGACTTATGAAATGAATTGTGACTTGACTTGACCACAACAGGGTTGTGACTATGAAAACTAAGTTCCCAACTTAAGTGATTTAGAACTTTATTTTACCTTTCTTTGTTTGTGAACTCACCTTAGGTTTCAAATGTGGCTTTGCAAATAAACTTAGAGCTTAGCATTCCTACTAGAACTACCTTACTTGTTAGTGATAGTTTGCGAGTACTTAAAGAGTAGTCATGGATTTGTCCCTATCTATTCCTGTGGCCAGACTATGAGGAGAACTACAAGGAAGATGGACAACAGGACAGCTACGACAACTAGGATCATCTCCCATCGTCAGCATTGCCTGTGACCCTGAAGATGGAGCCCACTGCTATGTTTATTATTCCACTGCTTGTTTGTATTAAGACTGGATCATGGGATCCTTTATTTGTGTAAGACCTTATTATGGTTTGTAATGGATGATGTATTGTGATATCCAATCTATTTTGTCTCGCAAAAATGGTAATCCTGGGCTGTTATGTCTCGCAAAAATGGTAATCCTGGGATTGCGAGGTATGGCATAACAGACATCTAGGATTAAAAATCCGGGTGTTTGACAAGTTGGTATTAGAGCCATCCTGACCTTAGGAGACCCTAGTTAGAATGGACATCTGAAAAAAACTTAGTTTCAAATAAAAGAAGTGAGTATTTATGAAAACCTATTTCCACTCTTATCCTTGGGATTCTTTCAAAAAAAATCATGTTCCTAAAAAATACTTACATTACTATATAAAATTTGACACACTTGATCACCTCACTAACTTACTCATCCTAAATTCTTATAGATGGAAGTTCAGTATTGCAAGTTCTACCAGTTGGGAAACGGAGGCCAACTGATCTTCGAGAGGGATCTTGATGCACTGTCTGAGTACCTTGAGCGTCCGCATCTAGAATTCTTCGGAGCTCAACTCAAGGATTTCCCGGGAGGAGACCTACAATGGTTGATAGTTGCCGATCTTCGAGGCAAGATGGAAGCCCCCCTTTCCGAGAAGATTCAGTTCACCGTGCGAGAGAACAACTGGCTAGATGGAATAGCCAGGGCTATGCATGAAGCTCTTGCCCGTATGTGTGGGTAGAATGTTAACTTGATCCAGGGAACTCGCCTTTCTCATTATGCAAGGCGTGATTCTATGGGAATGCCATTGGAGATGCCAAGTCACCCGGAGATGAAGCGCCAAGTGGAGAATCTTGACTTCCTACTGTATGATAGACAGAAGGAATTGGACAATGCTCGAGCCTACGCCAACCACAACCTTGCCATTGCCGCCAAGAAGGACTAGAATTTCGCCCTGCTCGTCAAGGATCGCCAATCACTTTGTCATCAACGTGAGAAGAAGGATCGCACTATTGCTCATCTTCGCAAGAAGGTGGACGACCTTGAGAAGACCATCCAGGAATAGGAAGCTCAACTTGCAGCAAAAGAAGAAGAGGAAGAAGGTGAATACATCCAGGGAGATATCCACTCGTACCTCAGTGATGACAATGACTACCTAGAGGATGATGCCATGGATTTCTACACCGATGATGATGACTCCGACTTCATCGATGATGAGTAGATGCACTTGATCACTACCATAGGAAGGAGTTGTATCGGTCCCACTGTATCCTAGCTTCACAGAATGGTTCTTAAAACCATCTATTTTCCTTTTTTGTTGTGGTGTGTGTGTTTGTATCATGTGCTTTGATTGAATGAATGAATGAGAAGAAGTTAGTTGTAAAACCCGAGTTCAAACTCAAAGTTTTAGCCTTGAAAACAAAACCATGAACCTTAGAACTTTCCCTCTTACCTCATTATCTATCTCAATCTTCAGATGACTCATGGAAACCAAGGAGGAAGCAGCTCATCGCAGGACCCGATGCTGCAGATTCGGTAGATGCTAGTTTCCGATCGTGAAGCTAGTAGAGCTGAGCGCCAAGCCAACCTAGCCACCCTGCAACAGATAGCTCATATGGCCCACAATAATCAAGGCCATGGAAATCAGGATCATCATGGATCCAAACTCAAGAACTTTCAGAATACCAATGCCGCTATCTTTAACAAGTCTGAAGACCCGTGGATGCTGATGATTGGTTGCAGACAATGGAGAACAACCTAGAAGTCGCAGGAGTTGACGCCAACGAGAAGGTACTGTTTGCCACCCACTATCTGGCAGGAGATGCAAGAGCCTGGTGGAACAACACCCGTACTATGAACCATGGTCAAGTGATAACGTGGGAATCTTTCAAGATCAAGTTCAGTCGCACCCATGTGCCGCAAGGTTTAGTCACCATAATGAGACATGAGTTCAGAGAACTGAAGCAAGGCAGGATGACGGTAGGAGAGTACCGTGACAGATTTTTGTCCTTAGCAAGATATGCCCCGGATGAGATCAACACTGAAGCCAAGAAGAATGAAAGATTCCTGAACGGACTGCATGATGAGATGTAGACGGTGTTAGTCAACATCCGTTTTGATTATTTCGAAGAACTAGTCGACTCTGCCATCTAGATGGAAGGGAAGATCAACCAAGCAAATGACAACCACAAGCGCAGAATGATGCATCAGACTGGGTCCCACAATACCCAGAAGTATCGCCCCAACCCATCTGCAGGGTATGCCCCAAGGAACAATAGACCCCCGATGTCTCGTCCAAGCTACCACAATCGTAGCGGAGGAAACTTGAAGTCCGGAGGAAACCACAACAAAAACCCCGACAACTCCAACAACTTCAACCGTGCACCGCCCACGTCCAACAACAACAACAACAATACCGCCCCAAGGACTGGAAGCAATGCCGTGCCTATTGCAGCCAAATACAAGTCCCGGATTACTTGTTTTGAGTGCGGAGTCAAGGGTCACTACTCCAATGAGTGTCCCAAGAAGCTTGCAGCCACCACCAATGTGAATGCCCCAGCTCAGCAGCAACGTCGTGTTCAGCCTGTAAGAAGATTTTTCCCAGGGAATTCGCTCAACCGCAACGGCCGTCTATTCCACATGAATGCTGAAGAAGCCCAGGAAGCGCCAGATGTCCTGCTGGGTATGTTTTCTGTTAACTCAGTACTTTCAAGAGTGTTGTTTGATTCTGGAGCATCACAATCGTTTGTTACAGAAGAATTTGCATGCACTAGTAAGATTCAACCAACAAAATTGAAGCATCGTATGATAGTTCAAATAAATAGTTCAACCACCAAAGCTAGAAAAATTTGCAAGGCTGTACCTATCAGAATCCATGGGATAGTTTTTTATGCCAATCTAATAGTACTTGGAACCAAAGGTTTGGAAGTAGTACTATGAATGGATTGGTTGTCGAAATATAAAGGATTGATCGACTGTGCCAAGAAAGCCATAACCATGACCAGTAGCTCTGGAGTATCAGTAGAGCATATATCTGAGACCTTGCCCTGTCAGTTCAAATGCAACAAGAGTCTAGCCCAACCAACCATAGACCAAGTCAGAGTAGTCTGTGAATACCCCGTCGTATTCCCAGATGAATTGCCCGGTATGCCCCCAGATCGGGATATTGAGTTCATTATTGAACTAATTCCTAGAACTGGACCCATACCCTAGAGACCTTATAGCATGAACCCATCAGAATTAGTGGAGCTGAAGAAGCAACTTGATGCTATGCTGGAGAAAGGCTTGATTCAACCAAGCGCATCACCATGGAGATCGCCCGTTCTGTTTGTTGATAAGAAAAATGGAGTTAACCGTTTTTTCACGGATTACAGGAAGCTGAATGATGTCACCATCAAGAACAAGTACCCATTTCCCAAGATAGAGGATCTGTTTGATCAGTTGACTGGTGCCGGAGTGTTCTCTAAGATTGATCTTAGAACTGGTTATCATCAACTCAAGATTCGTGCAACGAATATTCCAAAGACCGCCTTTACCACCAGATATGGATTGTATGAGTGTACGGTCATGTCTTTTGGATTAACCAATGCCCCTGCTTATTTCATGAATTTCATGAATAAGATCTTTATGAACTTTCTGGATAAGTTTGTCGTTGTGTTTATCGATGATATTCTTATCTATTCCAAGTCAGAAGAAGACCATGAGCAACATCTAAGAATCATCCTTGAAACCCTTAGAGAACATCAGTTGTATGCCAAGTTCAGCAAATGTGAGTTTTGGTTGAAAGAAGTAGGATTCCTCGAACATATTGTGTCGGTAGGAGGAGTCGCTGTTGATCCCACCAAGATCAAAGATGTTGAAGAATGGGAAGCCCCAACCACTCAAACCTAAGTCCGTGCATTTCTCGGATTAGCGGGATATTACCGCAAGTTCGTAGAAGGATTTTCAAGCATTGCAAGACCGATGACCCAATTGTTGAAGAAAGGTAAGAAGTTTGAATGGACCGACAAATGTGAAGCAAGTTTTCAAGAGCTCAAGAAGAGATTGATTTCAGCCCCAATATTGATTATGCCAGATATCAAGAAGCCTTTTGATGTGTATTGTGATGCATCCAAGATTGGTCTCGGATGTGTGTTGATGCAAGAAGGCAAAGTCATCGCATATCTGTCTCGACAACTGAAGCAGCATGAGCAAAACTACCCTACCCATGATCTCAAATTAGCAGATGTAGTTTTAGCTTTGAAGACATGGCGTCATTACCTTATGGGTAACCGCTGTGAGATTTATTCGGATCATAAGAGTTTGAAGTATATTTTCACTCAGAAGGAGCTGAATATGAGAAAAAGGAGATGGATAGAGTTAATCAAGGATTATGACCTTGACATTCACTATCACCCCGGCAAAGACAATGTGGTCGCAGATGCTCTTAGTAGATTGCCGTTTAGATTAAACACCATGATCAAAGAGAACCAGCCAAGTTTGCATGAGGAGTTGGATCAGTTTAGAACAAAGCTAGTTAGCAAAGGATTTTTAGCTAGCAGTGAACTTCAAACCACGTTGATTAGCCAAATCAAGGAAGCCCAGAAGGGAAATGCAAGTATCGATAGAATCAAACGTTGTATTGGTATAGGAAAGGTACCTGGATTCAACGAAGATGAAGAAGGAGTTCTGTTGTACAAAGGACGTATCTGTGTGCTAGAAGATCCGGAGCTGAAGCAAGTTATCATGTAAGAAGCTCATGATACTATTTATTCTATCACCCTAGAGGAGCGAAGATGTATCAAGATTTGAAGGATCAATTTTGGTGGCACAAGATGAAGAGAGAAATCGGAAGTTACATCGCCAAGTGTGATAACTGTCAAAGAGTCAAGGAGGAACATCAGAGACCCACAGGACTGTTGCAACCATTGTAGATTCCAGAATGGAAATGTGATTTCGTCGGAATGGACTTTATCACCGGTTTGCCTACTTCTAGTAGGGGAAATGACTCAATCTGGGTCATAGTTGATAGACTGTCCAAGGTAGCCCATTTTATACCTGTCAAGACAACCTACCAGAGTTCGAAGCTAGAAGAGCTGTACATTGCTAGAATCGTCAGTTTGCATGGACCCCCAAGACCATAGTGTCGGATCGAGGAACCCAATTTACCTCGAGATTTTGGCAGAAAGTCCAAGAAGGCTTAGGGACCAAGTTGAATTTCAGCACAACTTATCACCCGCAGACCGATGACAGATTGAAAGAGTCAACCAAATCCTAGAAGATATGTTGAGAGCTTGTGTGTTAGAGTATGGATCAAAATGGGAAGATTTTCTGCCTTTCTCAGAATTCTCATACAACAACAGTTATCAAGCCAGTTTGCAAATGGCCCCATTTGAGTTCTTATATGGAAGAAAGTGTCGTACTCCTTTGAATTGGTCGCAAGTAGGAGAGATTAGATTTTCGGACCCGACATCCTATGAGAAGCCGAAGAGAAGGTTCACAAAGTCCATGAGCACCTCAAGACCGCACAATCCAGACAGAAGATTTATGCTGACAAGAGACGTAGAGACCTGACCTTCAATGTCGGAGATTTCGTGTATCTCAAAGTGTCACCGTTGAAGGGAACGCAATGTTTTAGTATGAAAGGAAAGTTAGGCCCCAGATATATTGGACCCTTGAAGATTATGAATCGCCGAGGAGAAGTGTCGTATCAACTGGAACTACCAGAGGAGATGTTAGCCATCCATAATGTGTTCCACATCTCGTTACTTCGCAAATGCCTATTAGTGTCGGAGAATACTGAAGTTTTCAAGAACATCGATCACCGAGCCATAGATATCAACAAGGATCTGTCATATCGTGAAGTGCCCATTCGTATCTTGGAAGAAGCCTTCAGAACCACCAGGACCCAGAGTATCAAGTTTCTCAAGATCCAATGGAGCAACCATACCGAAGAAGAAGCTACCTGGGAGCGAGAAGATTACATTATGACCGAGTTTCCAGATCTCTTTAGTTCCTAATTTTTCTTAAATCACGGGATGAGATTTTGTTTAAGGGGGAAAGGTTTATAACATCCCAAATCTTTAATCAAGGTTATCAAGTTCCTAATCACCCAATTTAGGGTTAACAAAAACTTTTATTAAAGAAAAGGCATATGAATGCATGTGTGTTTGCATTAGTGTAGAATTGTTTGAAAATGCCATGATTGATTGTTCTAATTTTTGTGAAATGGTTTAAAGGTGAATGCCACATCATCTAGACCATTTACAAACAAAATCCATAGAAAAAGAAATCAAATAAGATTAAATAAGACAAATGGTCATTTTGACAATTTTAATCCACTAGGCCACTTTAGGTGTTCCTAGAAGTCAATTTCAAACAGAAACTTTCTCAACTCTTTTCACCCCTTGCTAAACCAAGTAAAGATGTACCAAGGCCCACTTTACAAACTTACAAAAACCAGCAGGGCGCGCACAGTCCCCTACCTCCAGCCGCGCCGCTAGCACCCTATAGACGCGTCGCCGATGGAGCCCGACCATGCCGCGCTGCCCCCTTCCTCGAGCTATAAAAGGAGGCCTCCTCCGTCCCATTTCTGCACACCATCTCACTCCCCTCTCACCACTGACCACCCCACACTTCTCCCCGGAGCCAATCGAGCTGCAGTTCACCGGAATTTTGCCGGAGCTTGCCGCGGTAGAGGAGAAGAGGCGCCGTCGATTGGAGCTGCCCCAGGAGCCGCCACGACCACTTCTAGAACCACAGTCATCCACCAGCCCGAACGCCCCCGTCGCCAAGCCTAGCTGGAGCCCAGGTGAGCCCCCGTAGAACCCCCACCGTGCTGCGTTAGGGTTCGTTCTCGCTAGAGCTGTTCACCGGAGACGACGAACCACAACCGTAGATCTCGTTCTAATCGTAAGGCTAGGATTGCTAGATACCGATTCGGGTTTTAAGAGTCACTGACATGCGGGACCCCCTGTCAGTAGCCCGCTGCACCCGTGCAGTGCAGCTGGGCCAGCCCATTTCTTTTCCCGCGCTAGCCCACAGATTCAAACTAGTATTTTTCCATTTAGGTTTAAACTAGATTCTGTGCACTTATTTAAAAATCAATTCAGAGAGTTTCACTTCACCAAATGGCATGATTCAAATTTTTCTAGAAAGATAATTCAAATATCTATCCAAGCCCGTTTGATTTAAATCAATTGGAGTTAGGGATAATCTATAGCAAAAATAACAAAACAAAGACTTTTGCAACTTCAAACATTTTTGAAAAATCAACCATAATAGCTTTTGAGTTGATTCCAACTCTCAAAAATCCCTTTTGATAATATCTATCTGAATATGTAATAATATTTAGGTTTGCATGTAGTGACTTTGGACTAGTACCAAAATAATTCTATTAGGGCATTTCTAGTCACTTTAGATCATTTAAATAATAACCATAAACTTTATAAAATGTGAGCAACCCTTTTAAATCACATTCCCATGTATTAGAATATGTGGTGATGACATGTGTCCACATGATCCCTTATTTTAATTGAAGAATATTAAATCTTAATTAATTTCAATGAGTAGAAATTACTTTTCTCAAATAAAATAAATGAAACTATTTCATTAAATCTTGTGATGATTGTGACGATACTAGGTCATCAAGTGTGTGCCTTAGTGTGCTAAATAGACTAGTTAAGTATTTGTTTCATGATTATGTATCCTGTATTTATTTATAGACGATAGTACTGACCAAGTCTATGAGGAGGAGGAGTTCTACCCCGAAGAAGATGAGCAGAACTTCAATCACTGCACCAATCAAGGCAAGCTAACGCTTGCAAGTTTCTTAACTATGCATGCTATTATTGGCAAGAAAATACTTGCAAGCCATCAGTAGATGCAAGTTAAACTAAGCAAGACGCATTAGGCATGCTTGGTTCTACATTTTTTATTTATACCCATCCCAAGTTTTACTTGCAAGCTTTACTTTTGCTTTACCAAAGTTTCTTTACTTTTAGTAATGCTTTGTGAGATTTGGAAAGTAGTATAGATAGCATAAAGAGTATAAAACTTGGCCTATACTAGATGTCATTCTATGGCATGAGATTGATCTTGGCATCCCTCATTAGTGAACACTCTTAACTTTAGTGGCTAGTGCTAAGTATAAAACTTGATCGCTTTAGATGGGAATACTTGGTGAAAATGCTTATGAAAACCTTGGAATGATGAGTCATTCTATTGAGATGTTTTGACATGTGTTGAGAAACACAAATGGTTTATGATGATGAAAATGTTGAGGCATGAGCCTTAGCCCTTTATAAAAACTGATGGTTGGGTTCGGATGCGATAACATTCCAATTTTACCGTACAACCACAATACCTGAATTGGGTAAGGCTTAGCCGGAAGTTTATATGTATTAGTATGGGTTCCCTCGCGGGAGAGGTTTGAGCTGAGGCTACCTCTTGATGTTGTCCACCTATGCAGTGCCCAGGATGGCAGATGGCCATGGCTGGGAGGCCAAGCTCATAGGAGAGGTGCTTATACTAGAGTGTGTAATGGAAAGGTTACTATTGATTATCTGCATACTAAGTATGATGATTCAGGGTTATTCCTGACGGATGTATCGAATTTTGTGGTGAAAGTGTACCACCTCTGCAGAGTGTCAAACTATTCGAATAGCCGTGTCCGCGGTCATGGACAGTTGGAGTGGCCATACTGTTCCATCGTCAGATGTTTTCAAAATGACTTACGAAATGAATTGTGACTTGACTTGACCACAACAGGGTTGTGACTATGAAAACTAAGTTCCCAACTTAAGTGATTTAGAACTTTATTTTACCTTTCTTTGTTTCTGAATTCAGCTTAGGTTTCAAATGTAGCTTTGCAAATAAACTTAGAGCATAACATTCCTACTAGAACTACCTTACTTGTTAGTGATAGTTTGCGAGTACTTAAAGAGTACTCATGGATTTGTCCTTGGCTATTGCCGTGGCCATACTATGAGGAGGACTACCAGGAAGATGGACAGCAGGATGGCTACGACAACTAGGATCATCTCCCGTCGCTAGCATTGCCTGTGCCCCTGAAGATGGAGCCCACCGCTATGTTTATTATTCCGCTGCTTGTTTGTATTAAGACTGGATCATGAGATCCTTTATTTGTGTAAGACCTTATTATGGTTTGTAATGGATGATGTACTGTGATATCCAATCTATTATGTCTCTTAAAAATGGTAATCCTGGAATTGCGAGGTATGGCATAACAGGCATCTGGGATTAAAAATCCGGGTGTTTGACAGAGTGTTTGTTTCTTTTGTTTGCATCTTCAGGTACTCATATTTGTTCTCTCATGCCTTTTATTGTTAAATTAATTTGGATGAGTGAGGATTCCATGATCATGCACTTTGTTCCCAAATATAACTATTATAATTGGTGCATAATCTTTGGGGAGCTCCTCTAATTCATTTAATAATGCTTATTTGTCTTCTTTCTCATTTGTTGTGTTTTAAATGCTTATGGGGGAGCAAGGATTCCATATTTGTGCATAATGTATTCAAATGTAACTATTCTATTTGTGCACAAACCTTGGGGAGCTTCTCTATTTTTATTTAAAACATGCTTTTGATCTTATCATAATATCTTGTTATGTTCATTTGGTATCATTTGTTGTTTTCATTTGGTTCTTTTGGATCTTGTGGTTGCTTGCGTCATTTGTTGATGCTTATTCTATTTTATTTCTTTGGCAATCTTTGGGTCCTCAATATAGTTTTACTTCCTCCCAAGTATTCATCATTGGATTTGTGCGAATGCACACCTTTGGAGGAACTATCACTATATTGGCCTTCTAGAAATTGTCACCCATTTCGGCAATCGATGCCAATGGGGGAGAAGTTTTAGAGGGTTTAAGGGAAGTTGGTTCTTGCTTTGGGTTTGTGCTCAAGCATTTTCCTTTCATGCTATTGCATCTTTTTTGTTGCTTAGCATGTGCTATATATAGAGGAAACTCCACCAATGATAATGATTGGCAATATATGCAATAAAATTCAAGTTCATCACACTTGCATAGATTGTGGGGAGTTTTCTCTATATATTGTGGTGGTACCAATATCACATACTTGTGTAGTATTTAATATTGGGGCTACCATTTTATTCGTTAAATTCATTATATAAACCCTCTCAAAGGGATTGTCATCAATTACCAAAATGGGGGAGATTGAAAGAGCATGTGAACCCCCATGTGTGGTTTTGGTAATTAATGACCTTCTTTATGACTAATGCACGTATTAATTTGCACTTATAGGAATTGTCCATTGGCATCGCTTGGAGCATGTGTTGGCTCCAATGTGGAAGATATGAAGAAGAAGATGCGTTGTGCAAGCTCAAAATGAGCCATCCCTAGAAGATCTCATGTTTGTTGCTTCCTATCATCGGTGATTCTGGATCGATGAAGACAAGGTGAAAGGATGCTCAAGGCAAAGGTACCCTTGATAGTTTTTCCCTTTTGCCGTTCTCGTGTTGGTAGTTGATAGACCGGGTTTAGGATAGATATCCATACTATCAAGAGGGGCTCTCGAGTGAGTATCTCGATCACATTGTTCAGAGAGAGCTCAAACCTTTGCATACTTACATCATCATATTTGGTTGTTTATTTATCTTATCCATGTGAGGATATAGAGCTTGTGGTAATCTTCATAACAAGCTCTTGTTCATCAAAATTGGATCTCCCTTTTATATCTTCTTGCGATTTTGATCTTGGCGGTTTTCCGGATTCTCACCAAGTGAGGTATCTCACATTATAATACTAGATACATTCTCACTTGGTGATATCCAATATTTTCACATTTTATTTTGTAGATCTTGTCGTCCTCTTTCCAATGCAATTGGAATCGGGTCAATCAAAGATACCAATCAAAAGTTGTCGCCTTTGGAATATTTGCCTTTTGTTTTAAAAAGAAAAAGAAAAAATCTCTGCCTGGGCCTTGCGGTACTACCGAGTGGGCTACCGGCCGCCCCTGGCAGCCCGCCTCCTCTCTCTGGCCCATCCAGTAGTGGGCGCCGGTGATAACCCACAAGTATAGGGGATCGTGTGTAGCCTTTTCGATAAGTAAGAGTGTCGAACCCAACGAGGAGCTAAAGGTAGGATAAATGTTCTCCCAAGTTCTATCAACCACTGATACAACTCTACGCACACTAAACGTTTGCATTATCTAGGAAATAAAACTAGAGCAACAATACGAGTACTAGAGATAGCTTTGCATGATAATAAATAACAAGAAAGTAAAGCTAGTTGCTGCAGTAATAAACTACACTAAACTAACAGAACCATGAGTGTGGAATAGTGGTGGTAATTGTGGTGGCTTTGTCCAAGTTTAAATAGCGAATAGATCGGGTTCATTGTCTTCGATGCAGTTTTCTATGTGGGAGAGGTTAAATATACATGCGCTTCACTATTTGGAATTACATGTACTATATGATTGGATTGTTAGCAAACATCCGTAAGTACTAATCAGTGCATTAAGGTTTCCCCAACCATAGTCTTAAGTTTAATGGTCCTCTTACTCTCATACGTGCAACGTTCCGGTTCGCGTCCTCAAGTTTCTGTCACTCCAGCAGAACTCCCCCTTCCTTTTGCACATACTACAAACCCTATGATGTTTAATCCATACGCGCACAATATAATGGACACCAAAGGACTGTCCCATATCAACATACAACTCTAATGAACCAAAGGCGTTCAACCATTCAATCAGAGAACAAAGAAACTATGCAAACATGACATAGATCATAGGATTATAACTTATAGCATCAAACACCATGTTTACATAGGGCGGTATAGAGGTGAGTGGGAGGATGAACCACTACATACTAGGAGGATTTGGTGATGGATATGGTAGTGAAGATGGTGAAGAGGGCAGCGGCGGCGGCGGCGCGGAGGACTCCTTCCCTGCCGCCGGTATCATGGGGGAGCACCGCCCCTTAGCCCCCTTCCTTCATGGCTTCTTGGGAGCCCTCCCCCATGGAGATGGGATCCATGGGGAGGCAAAAACGTGGCTTTGGTGGCTGCAAATTCGTGGCTGGAGATGCCGTGGGCGAATTAGGCTTCCTCCCTTTATATAGCTTCTCGGATTCCCGTCACCCCATCTTGGGCTGCAGCAAATCGGGCCTAAAAGGCCCGTCCGGACTCAGAATCAGCTAAATTTTATGTTCAGAATGTTTGTCGCAAAATTTCCAACAACTTTGTAGTTAGAGTTTTCCGTTTGACGCCGTCTTTGACCCGAAACTTAACCATCTTGAAAAAGAGTTCTAAGACAGATTTCTGGAAAAATCCCAATTTGACTCCAACAAGGTTTCCACTTGTATTCATGGTAATTCCTACACATCAAAGTGTAAAACAAGAATATTGTGCACTTTTGCAACTATTAGTAGGTTAGTCCAAATAAATCATAAACTTTATACAAAAAGGAGAGTCAAAAGCATATTATTAGCATAAAACCATCAAAAATTATTGATACGTTATGGACGTATCAGCCGGCAGTACCAGGCCCAACCGGCTGTACCGCCCGGGTGGGACGGTACTACCGGCTGGCCCAACGCCTTGCCCAGCCGCACTCCCTAGCTTCCCTGCTCTCTAACCCAGCCCGCTCGACCAACCCTGCCAGCAACCACCGCTCGCGTCCAGCACGCCCCAGCTTTCCCCACCCGATCCCATGCTCCAGGTCTGCCCCACTCTGCCTCGCGCGTAGTCGCCCTGATCCCCTGCGCTCACGGTCGCGCGCGCTTGCTTGCTCGCCCAGTTCGCTCGCTCGCTGCTAGGCCGACCGCCTCGCCTTGCTTGCTCACCCGGCCTACCTCGCGCTGCGGCTCGCCTCGCTGGCTCCAGCTCACGCAGCCCGCTCGCTCCCGCGCCTGCCTCGATCCTCTGCTGCGCTCACTTGCCTTGCTCTCGCTAGCTGCTCGCGTTGACCCTGCCTGGCTCCGCTCGATCGCTGGGTCCAGTTGTACCGGGCCTCAGCGGTACTACCGCCCAGGTAGTGTCTTTTGCTCCCAACGGCCAGAAAATCGTTGGGCCTATATAAGCCTCCTCTTTATGCTTTTTAATTGTTGCTTCTTCCTCTATTCTTTCTCAAGCTTTTTGCCTATTTGACTCACATCTTTGAGCTTGATTTCTTGATCCACCTCCAATGATTCTTGCGAATATTTGAGGCAAAGATAGAGGAGATCTAGATCTATATTTTGACCAAACCAAATCACCTCTTTGTGGGTGAATCTTTGGGATCTAGATCTTTGGCGCTTTTTGTGTCCCCCTTTGTGTTCTTCCTCTCTTGTTCCCCAATTGCTTTAGTACCATTGTTGGAACTTGAGAGTGAAGATTTGGGGCATCTTTGTGGTGTTCTTGCCATTTGCATTAGGTGCATCAGTTTGTGTTCTCTCTGGAGGATTTATTCGGTGATATTCATTGTTGCTTGTGCCTCTTGGGTTCTTGGAACCCTAGACGGTTGTGTGGCCTTTGTGGCATATTCTTGGGGTCTTCAATTAAGTTGTGAAGCTCCCCCAAGATTGAGTCCTTGGTGGTGATTATTGGGAGCCTCCAATTAAGTTGTGGAGATATCCCCAATCTTGTATGGGTTCGGTGACCACCCTTAAGTGTCTCGCAGTGGAACAGGTGCTTGCCCGCGTGGTGGGTGCTCGGGATAATAGGGTGAGGCCTCTGTGGCGTTGATGGTCTTAGTAACGCCCACCCCTCCAACGAGACGTACTCTCTTGTTGGGAAGAACTCGGTAAAACATCATCGTCCCCGCGTGCCTCGGTTATCTCTATACCTGAGCTCTTTACTTATGCACTTTACATTGTGATAGCCATCGTGCTTGAAGTAATCTATATTTCTATCATATTATTGCTTATCTTGCTTAGCATAAGTTGTTGGTGCACATAGGTGAACCTTACTATATCTAGGCTTTGTGCTTAACAAAAGAAAACGCTAGTTTTATTCCGCCATTGTTAAGCCCATCTCGTAGAAGTTTTAATCGCCTATTAACCCCCTCTAGGCGACATCCATGATCTTTCACCCGTCCCCTGGCGGATTGCTCACCAAGTGCCTCGGTGGTGTCTTGTCCTCCTATTGCCGTGACTTGAGATGGGTGGGCCTTGGTTATCATTTGGGCATATCCTAGCTACGTTTGGGTTGCTTGGGATGCTAAAACTAAACTGCTCTTTCATGTGGCTTAGACATTACAGAGAGATGAAGAATGATCATTGATCACATGGACAATGGGTTGAGATTAAGCTTAACCATCAATATATTCTATACAGGAAAGGATATCATGTTAATGTCCGAACAATCTTTTTGACCATTCTAAATATGTGTTTTTGTTAGTCTGCGTAGGGTCTAGATATTTCATGAAAAATGTGCACAAAATTATGTGTTTTGAATGAGGCAATAAATTGCAAATGTGGAGCGGATGCTTGATATGTCATGAAAGTTTGTTTAGTTTCACCAATTAACTAAGATTTGAAGCTTTGGTTGAATTTGTATTTTTCTTCTTATACTTTTGATCCAGATAGATGGGAAATCATAGGTTTGAGTTTCCGAACTTCAGTATAGTTCTCACTTATAGCATGGGAACCGTGATGACTTCGTTATCTGGTCCTACTCATGCATAGATGCCTTAGAGCAAGGATAATTATAGAACAAAGTGCTGGCTATATCTTAGCGGCAAACCATCTCATACTGTTACAAAGTTTTTCTGGAGCAGGTGCTACAGCCGGCTCTTAATTCACATCCCGCTTCTTTTATCTTGGCTCTTTTCCCTCCTCCAACTCATCAAAATATACTATACCATGAAAGCGCGCGTTGCCGCGCCCGCCCATCTTACAAAAAATTGATACCAATTTTTTAGATTTTTTTGAGTGTAAATACTAAGAAAATATAGATGATGTGAGTGATGAGGATACGTTGAGGTTCCGCGTTCTGGACTAATATTTAATTATTTCCATGTGCTAGTTCAATAGGATGACAACGATGCTAGACACACTCTCATTTGTGAGATATCATGGCATCTTGTATTCCTTTCTCATCACCAAAATAGATGTATTCCTGGAACAATTTAGCTTTTCCTTAGTTTCTATAAAACCAATTATTTTAATGAGATATTAGCATCTCAGGTACAACAACTTGTCGAGTGGGAGCAAATTCACACAACAACTTCCAAAAGTGAATGTTGTGGTACATAAACTTGCACTGAAGGAGCAAATTGGTACAAAATCAATGAAAAGGTGACATTGTAAATCCGTGAGGCTGGCCACCATTACTCCGCCGCCGCAGGAGTTATAGCGCATCGATCTAATAGCGAAGCGTACAGACGATATTGGGCCAGCCTCACGGATAGAGGAGCTGTAGAGATGTAAAATATTGGGCCTGCTTTGCGAGAAAACAGCCTGCTTCACCAGAATGCACCCTGGTCGGTCTCCGGAGCAGAAGCCCAATCATGTTGGGCTGCTTAGGACGCGCGTGACTGGTAAATAAAGGCCTCAACGTCGCTTTGCCGGATAATGAAAAGATCCTGTGCGTCCATAGGCTAGATCCAACGGACCAGAGAGTCAAATCACTATGGTAGCTCCTAGCTGGTTGAGTTATACTGTTCCTTAATAATATTTAAATGTTTGGAGCCTGCTTACATCACACTGGTAGAAAAAGGATCTTTGGTCCAGCACCTAGTTGCCATTGGTCCCGGTTCGGTTCCGCAATCGGAACCAATGCCAGGCAACGGTACCGGTTCATGCCGCCTGAGCATTGGTCCTGGTTCATCTGTAAGCATTGGTCTCGGTTCGTGGCACGAACCGGGACCAATGCCCCCGCGACGCACACGTGGCGCTCTGCGGAGCATTGGTCCCGGTTCATGCCACGAACCGGGACCAAAAACCCCCCGACGGTTCCAATCCACGATAGAGATCTAAATTAAATCGAGGCAGAAATTGAATTGATCTATTATTTTTGAAAAATTCTTCCACAAATTAATCGAGATAGAGATCTAAATCGAGGCATTTCATTAATTCGATCACAAATTCTTTCTAAACAAAGGTGCGATTTTACAAATTCTTCCTAGTCGACAATTTCACTTCCGCTGCCGCTGTCCTCCGAGCCGCCGGCTTCCTCGTCGTTGTCGGACGGAACCTCCACGATTTCCGCATTGTTTGCGGGACGGAGCTCCTCTTCGCGGCGAGCGGCGTCGATGACGGTGTACTTGGTCCGTCCAGGGACGGACCAGAACCTCTCCCGCCCTTCTCGGTTGCGGAGATCCGGGTGCACCACGCGCCCGTAAACGATGCGGTTGCCAATTTTGGCCTTCCGCTCCTTCTTGAATAGCCGGGGCCAATACGGGCTGACCGTCGCGTATCGGTGCAGCACCCTCTTCCACGTGGACATCTGGCGGCGACGCGTCGCGATTTCGCTCTCCATCTCGGCTCCGCCGGGAATGTGGAGCGGAGCCACCGGCACACTCGCATAGCTAATGCGCCATCCGTGGGGCACCATCGCGCCCGGCGGTGCGAGGATGTCGAAGTGCGCGAACATCACCCCCTCGTAGAAGTTCAGCGCATGCATCTCCATGGCGGCGCGGTGAAGATTGGAGAGGAGGGGAGGCGAGACGACGACGCGGTGGAGAGATTGCAGAGGGCGAGGCGATGGCGTGGTGGAGAGATTGTAGAGAGGCCGAGGCGATGGCGAAAGCGACGCGCTGTGGCCTCCTATTTATACACGAGGACGACGAAGCGACGGTGCTGGGCATTGGTTGTAACACCCTCGAAACGGCCCTATGAAGATTTTAGCGCTTCCCGCCAAACCCGCATAGAAACGATTCAAGGATGCCCACCAGGCACTTTCGTGCGGGTGGAAAACGAAGTAATACCGGTACACAACAGTCCTCGATGGGACCCACAAAACAGATATATTTACAACACGACTCGATGAGTCAAGAATACCGTTATACAGTACAAAGATCCAAATCACCTTGAAATCTCTACAGCGTCCGAGTACGGACAAGATGCAAATGGGGCTAAGAGCCCTAAAGAATAACCAATGGCGTCCATAACCCTGCCCAGGCCAAGCCGGAAGGGTAACCCTGCTAACGACGTCGATCTCAAACCTGCTAAAACAAAAGGGGTGCCGACAAAGGGCAGAGGAAAAAGAGGAGCATCCGTACTGAGGCCGGTACAAAGCGAGGCTAGAATTCGGTGGCTCTCGCCTACATAGGTATGGTGGACTGAAGCAGCAGCGCAGCGGCACTAGACAACCTATAGAGACTCGGTATCACTAGCGGCTATTAGAGAGGGTAAGAAAGACCTATTCGGATCCAACCTGATAGTAACACCAAACATACCCATCCTGGTATTCCCCCTCGAGACCAAACGAGGAAGTCAAACCGAGGAACTCACACAGTTGGCAGTTTTACTCATTCCATTATAGTTGAAGCACTTACTAGTCAGATATAGGTAGCATGAGTCATCCTGATAACATAAGTAGTGGGCAGTTTTAATCATCATTCCGTTGTAGTTGGAACATTTACTAGTCAGATATAATTGTCCTGAGGAATCCCAAAACCCAGCAGTTGTTGACACTTTTATCACATTCCATTGGAGTTGCAATACTTACTAGGCAGGTATAGTATGACACAGATCACCACAGATCCACCAGTTGTTGGCGTTTTTATTATCCATTCCATTATAGTGAAGCTGAATTACTAGTCACATATTAAGTCAAATTTATAACACTACTTTAGTTATGCTTGTCTATGATCGAGATACTGTGCTCCAAGTCATCCATAACCGCGGACACGTCTTTCAGAAAGTTTTACCCTGCAGGGGTGCACAAATAGCAACACACACTCGATCAACCTCAGAAAAACCAACTCAAAACCCAACGAGGCCTTCACGACAAAGCAATCACAGGATTCATAAAATATTTCAGGGGGCCACCCCACTAAGCTACCCGCAACGAAGTTGACCGGCTCCGGAACGGACCTAGGGTTTGCAAGAACGGCTATAAACGACTGGGAACCCGAAAGTGTGACTGGGCTTGTCGATACCGCGAAATCGTGCCGCGATCCAAAACAGTACAGGTGCTCCACGCACAATCGTAAATAAAGTAGTAAATCATGGTATAAGTACATGATAGTAATAAAGCCCCAAACTACTTTGTGGCCCCATGAAATAGAAATGAATCAAGCTCTGGCTCAGGGGGGTCCATAAGGCCTCCCGGATGTGGATACTGCGAATAGTCAAGGAACATGTATCAAGTACTCGGGGTCCTACGGGACACAAGTGAGCGTGGAAGAACCAAATAACATCTATTGCCCACCGATGCCTCTGCATTAGTTATATCTAGCAATTTAATAGTTGTATTTAAAGTCGTGATCATCTCCACCATTAAGCATCTCCACCAGCATTCCAACAACTGTGGTACTTGACAACACGAGATCGCACCTGAGCAAGCAACTACGACTCGCAAGGCCAGCTATCTACCAAACACAGGTAATAGGAGGTGTCCAAGGCAATATAGAGGCTGCACAGGATATAACTGGTGCACGGAAACTAAAGCATCGCGACGCGGATAGCAATAGATCAATAGGAGGAAATAAATACTATAAATGCAAAATAGGTAGAAGGGGGAGAGATGCTCGCCTGGGAAACACTGCCGAAGGTTCATATCCAGAGAACTTGTCGATACTCGCATCAAGTCATCGGCCTAATCCGCGAAGAAGCAAACACTAGAAGAAACACCGGATGCAATATTTAATACTACGGCAAAAGATCCGGCATGCTTATGATATGATGCATGGCAAGGCACATATGCGGTGCAATTAGGCAATATTAAGCGGAACCGGGGTCCCGACAATTAATTAGATGGTTCATGTTATTGATCTACCCCGCAAATTAAATGTTGAATTAACAAGGAGAATTGGGCATCGGTTCGCTACACAAATTTAAATGGAGCCCGGAATAAGACAACAATATTCCGCATGAACACTCCATATTTAATTATGAGGTGAATCGGCATAATGCCCCTAGACCACATGATATGCATGCGAGATGAACAATTAATATGCAACAAGTTTTATATAAAGCATTTATAAAATAGGGTTTCGAGAAAAGGGGTTATACATCAAAGTCCGAAGATCTTGGGGCTTGGAGGGGTGTCCGACGGGGTCGGTTTCGGTCGCCAGATCCGGGAAGGAGAACTTGTCGCTCCAGACTTTGGTCGAAACATCTTCGGAAGCTATTGACAAGACAAGGGAAAAGAGATCTCGTGGGGTTTCGGTTCTTCGTCACATCTTCGACATCGTGTCATACCGGCGAGGAGATCGAAGCACACCAATCGACGGGGCCAACGATAATCTCCACATACCCACTTCGTTCTTCTTGACACATGTGTAGGGGCAACACAACGAATTAGCAAACAAGGAAGAAACAGTGGCATAACCCACCTCTCTGAACAAAACAAGGTACATGAATGGAACGGGCTAGAGGCACGCGACAAAAACATTGTCGTTGGGGTCGACCTGGTCCTCTCGGCAGGAGACGGCCACGAGGAAGACATGCTGGAGGTTGGGTCGGTGTTGAGGAGGCGCGCATCCGGGGGGGTGCTCGCACCGAAGCTGTGGCAGAGGCGCGGGTCGGGGCCGGGCCCGCACAGCGAGGCGGTGGAACCAGAAGTCGGCGGTGGCTCACGAGATGGGGCTCCGCGACGCAGGCGGGCGGCCGAAAGGAACGAGGAGGACGGTAGGGCTCGGTTGGCGGCGGCGACGACGGGAGGCGAGGTCGCGCTGGGCGAGGTTGGACCGGCCGAGGATAGGGGACGCGGGCCAGCGACGGAGGCGGGGTCGCTGCGGCCTTGGGGTCGGTCTCCGGCGGAGGTGGGTGTAACTACCTCGGTGAATTACGCTCTTAGTTACATGCCTGGATGAACGAAAGTGGTTAAAATAGTACGGTGGGGCCCAGGGCCACTCACGGTAGACCTTTCGGTCGTCCTAACCACTTTCAGATCATCGGGACAAGAACGAGCGGCGTAATCGGCAGGCGAAGGGATCAACTACATACACAAATGGGTATGTATGCAAGGCACATACAACAGTCCTCAGAGCCATTCCATCTAAAAAGAAATAGAAATATTGCAACGCCATACGGCAAGATTCAAATATCCTAGATAGAGATAATAATTTAGGATAGCTCCTCATACAACACACATCAGAGTATCAGGCGGAAGCGGAAAACAAGATCCGAGTACGGATAAGAAGCAAATCGGCATAAGATGCCACATAAATAAACACATCCCGTCCACAGATCTCACGGATCCCCGTTCCCGGAATCTCTACACCGAATGATCGTTGCCAACATCATCTGTCTCCTCCACCCAGTATCCATCTTGCGGGTACACCTGTTCATCTGAATCAAACAATTTATCGTGTGAGACCCTAGGGGTACTCAGCAAGTCTTTATGCCATTAAAGGGGACACAACCTGGGGTAACGCAATTGCAGCAAAAGATAATACCTAACAATTCTATAGAAACTCGCTAACCATCCGCCCAACCAATGATAGACGGATGTCCGTGAATTAAGAACAACAGTTATAACAGTATAATTAATAGATCCATCCTCCTCCTCGCTTACCAACGAGGAAGCGGACGAACAACCCCATCATCCGTTGGCAGTTTTATTAACCATTCCATGAGTATTGCACTATTTACTAGTCCAGTACTTAGTCAAACTAAAAGCGGTACTTTAGTTATACTTGTCTATGATCGAGAAACTGTGCTCCAAGTCGTCCATAACCGCGGACACGGCTTTCAGAAAGATTTACCCTGCAAGGGTGCACGAATAGCAACACACACTCGATCAACCTCGGAAAAACCAAATCAAAACCCAACGAGGCATTCACGACAAAGTAATCACAGGATTCAGAAATATTTCAGGGGGCCACCCCATTAAGCTACCCGCAACGAAGTTGGCCGGCTCCGAGACGGACCCAAGGTTTGTGTCAATGGCTGTAAACGACTGGGAACCTGAAAGTGTGAATGGGCTTGTCGATACCGCGAAAACATTCCACGATCCAAAACAGTACAGGTGCTCCACGCACAATCTTAATAAAGCAGTAACATGGCATAAGTACAGGATAGTAATAAAGCCCCAAACTACTTTGTGGCCCCAAGAAATAAGTATGAATCAAGCTCTGGCTCAGGGGGGTCCATAAGGCTTCCCGGATGTGGATAGTGCGAATAAACAAGGAACATGAATCAAGTACTCGGGGTCCTACGGGACACAAGTGAGCATGAAAAACCAAATAGCAGATATTGCTCACCGATGCCTCTTTCATTAATTATCCCATTACTACTCAGGTTATGTTGTTTAGGTACCTCGTTCTTCATCAGACACTCATATACCCTACTCATGCTTTTCTACGACTCGCATGGCTCAAACAACTCCTTTAGTAATGGCTCATGGGATGGAGGAACAAGCTTGGTGGGGTTTAAAAATACAGGCTATGCAGTACTTGGGATTCAATTTAATGCAATCGCGACTCAATGATGCAAGAATAAGATAGAGGCAATAGGTATGTATGCAAGCATGTGGTAGTGCTTGCCTGGCAGCTCAGTTGAAGCGAGACATGGATATGGGTAGTACTCCTGTGATTCCTAGTAATTCTCCTGCTAGGCGTCTATTCGACGAAGAACTAAACAAACAAGGGCCAACATAACTAAAGTGCACAAGCATATGAATTAAAATGCGTCAAGCAAACAAGCATGCCATGATGAATGATGCACAATTTACATGGCATTAAAGTAGCATGGCAAAGGTGAGGTGTGGATACAAGAAATAAAGCATTTCATTATTTATTTAACCAAGTTTTATTGTCATAAACAGTTCAGATTTTTATGAATGACATGATGCATGCTTCAATTCAGAACAAGGACTGCAAAGATAGAACGGGCTCGTCGCGCTGATCGATTTAGACATATTATTTGCCAAATTTGGGGTTATAGAATTAAAGTTATTATTTTATTAAGGAAAAGGGTAATTTATTGTAATTTTAATCAACTCGAAATTTTAAAGTGCTCAAATAATATTTTGAATGACATATTTGAATTCCTCACCTTTTTCTGATTACAAAACATATATTATTTGGATTTGTATTTTAAAAGTTATTTAAAAACTGATTTGAATTTGAATTTAAATCAATTTTGAAAAAGGTTTAAATGAAACAGGCAACGGGAAAACTTTTGTCACCTAGCTCGACCCAACCACAATCACTGAAGGGTGGGCCAGCCGCTGGCGGGACATACGCGCGTGGAAAACTTTTCTCACCGGGGCTCTGTCTAGCTCGTGCGACTGCGAGGTGGGACCAACTGGCTAAGGCCTACGTGACAGTGGGTGATCCCGCCGTGGCTGACAGGAGGGGGTGTACCGGACTGCGGGTTAAGGCTACGAATCTACGAGGTGTTTTTTGTAAAATTCCCACAGAGGCTGGCTGGTGGGCTCGGCAGACCGCGGGTTGAGCGAAAATCAAAAGGGGGGGTTTTCTGCAAAAAGGGGGCCGTGGTACTGTTCTTCTGTTTTCTCTGAACCGCGGACAGGTCTGAGATCGACCGGCGCGGGGCGCGGCACGCGGGGTTCTAACTCGCGTCGCGGGCGCGCGCGCTGCGGGTGCTAGCCAGTGCGGCTGACTACGAGAGGATGACGGAGGAGCGGGCGGCGTTTAGATATGCCTCTGCGAGGCACGGCGCGGAGCAGACGGCAGCGGCTACCGTGCACCGAAGGCGCTCGGCGAAAACAACGGCGGTGCTAAACGGCGACAGCGAGGCGGAGGTTGTCAGGGAGGAAGAGGGGCTCACCAAGGAGAGGTTGGTGTGGACGGATCGGCCTGGGAGGCGCTGTAACGACGAGGACGCAGAGGCCGGGGGACTAGGGTTTTGGCGGAGCGGCGAGGATGCTGGCGGTCCTGGTGGCTTTCTCCTTCTCGCAGGGGTGTACAGGGCGGCGTAGAGGAATGTCCTCGATCTCCTCGACCACTTCCACGTCGTGCTCGCTGGCTGGAACGAGGACACACCGGGGTACTGGCGGTGCCGGTGAGAGGAAGAGGTCGTCGTTGTTGGAGAGGAAGGAGAGGAGAGGCGGGGCTCTGGGCGGATCTGGGCGATGCCAGGAGGCGTGGGGGATGAGGACAACGCAAGGGAGAGAGAGGAGAGGCTGGGAGATGTCGTGGGGCGACGGTGGTGTAAAGGTGGCCTCGGCCACCTTTTTTGCCACCTCCCTCACGTGCTCGCAGGGTGGTGAGGGACTGCCGGTGGGGTCTACCGAGGGGGAGGACAGGTAGGAGAGGCTCGGGCTGGAGGGAGCCCCATGGCAGGGAGAGAGAAGGGAGGGAGAGAGAGAGAAGGTTAGAGCTCGGTTAGGAGCTAGGGTTGGGGAAATGGGGGTGGCTCGGGTTAGGGTTTTAGGGCTGGGGTAGGCTTCGGCCTGGGGTAGGGTTAGGGCTGGTGGAGGCTGCCAGGTAGAGAGAAGGGGTGAAATAAAGAGAGGTGAGATTGAGGGTTTTAGATTAGGTCTAGGTTTAGATATAATTAGAGGCTAATTAGGGCTAGGGTTTTAATTAGGTTTGTAGGTTTCAAAACTTGTTTATAAGATCACCCAAGAGGAAAAATGAGTGCTTTGAATTAACATGAGATGAGGTGGAAGATTAACCAAGAAAAAGAGAAAGAAAAGATGTATGGGAAGAAGCCCTCATTTGAATCATGCATGGAGATAAATAAAAGAAAAGATGTTGATGAGAAAAAGGGAAATGGTGGAGAGATGATGTAGATGATCACACAAAGAAGAGCCACTAAATCAAAGGAAAAACAAGTGTGTTAAAGGTGGTGATGGTGGTTGCATGGCCCATGCAAAAATAATAAATTCCATGATTTATTTTGTGAAAACAATATAATGATATGGTATTATTCTTATGCATTCCCAAGAAGTGGAAATAAAGGCCAAGCAAGAGAATTTATAGAACTAGATCCACCCTATTTCCCATGAGCTAGGTAAAATCAAAAGAAAATAAAAGCCCATGGTAAATGGAATGGTGGAATATAAAGTGGTGACAAAGAAAGGTGGTAGAGTGGAATAAAAAGATATGCCCCCAACTCAACTTGGGCATCAAGCAGTATATCAATAACCAAATACAATATCAAGAGATAAATACAAATAATAATGCATATGAGAGAAGAACCAAAGAAAGAGGGTTTTATATGATGCTCAAATGCAAGGTGGCATGATGACATGAGCATGATATAATTATGATGCAACAATTGTATATAGGAAGTAGCCATTATATTACTAGACCAAGTAGCATTACAATTGTTAGACAATTGGGATGCTACAACTCTCCCCCACTAAACAGGAATCTTGCCCCGAGATTCTAGGAAGAAGAAGAAGACTCAAAGAGGGTAGGATACTTGGCACGGAGCTCATCTTCACGTTCCCAAGTGGCTTCATGAACGGAATGATGCGCTCACTGCACCTTGCAGAACTTGATGGATTGTTGCGAGTCCTTGTTTCTGCGACTTCAAGGATTTTTATGGGGTGTTCTTGATAAGACAGATCTTCTTGGAGATTGATGAGTTCATGGTCCATGGTCCTACCAGGGTCCTTGAAGCACTTCTTGAGTTGAGAGATGTGGAAAACATCATGGACTTTGAGTTGTTCAGGGAGCTCAAGAGCATAAGCAACTTCTCCTCTTCTTCCATGAATTTTGAAAGGACCGATGTATCTAGGAGCCAGCTTTCCTTTGATACCAAAACGGTGCGTGCCTCTCATGGGAGTAACACGAAGGTAAACGAGATCACCAGGGACATACTCCATGTCCGTGTGCTTTCTGTCATAATTGCTCTTCTGGCGACTTTGAGCAATCTTCAGATTTTCAAGAATGATGTGAACTTTCTCCTCCGCTTGAGTTACAATGTCAGGGCCAAACAATATTCTTTCACCTGCGCCCGACCAACCAATCGGAGTTCTGCATTTGCGACCATAGAGAGCCTCAAATGGTGCCATCTTTAGACTTTTCTGGAAGCTATTGTTGTAAGAGAATTCAGCATACGGAAGACATTCTTCCCACTTCATGCCGAAAGAGATAACGCAAGCACGGAGCATATCTTCCAGAATCTGATTGATCCTTTCAACTTGTCCTTGTGACTGAGGGTGGTAAGCTGTGCTGAAGTTTAGTTTTGTTCCCAAAGCATTTTGGAAACTTCCCCAGAACTTGGAAGTGAAGATGCTTCCACGGTCTGAACTGATCTCAAGAGGGACTCCATACAGAGAGACAATTCTGATGATATAGAGCTCCGCCAATTGAATTGCATAAATTGTTTCCTTGACTGGAAAGAAATGAGCTACTTTGGAAAGCCTGTCAATGACAACAAAGATTGCATTGTTGCCCTTCTGTGACCTTGGAAAACCAGTGATGAAGTCCATCTCTACTTTCTCCCATTTCCATTCCGGAGGCTTCAATGGCTGTAGAAGACCAGAAGGTTTCTCATGGACAGCTTTAACTCTGCGACAGACATCACACTCCGAGACGTACTTGGCACAATATCGTTTCAAACCAGGCCACCAATATTGTGTTTTCAAGTCCATGTACATCTTAGTGCTGCCAGGAAGGATAGAAAGAACAGAATCATGCGCCTCCTTGATAACTTGCTCTCTTAAACCCAGGTAGTTCGGAACAAACATCCGGTGTTCAAAGAAAAGAGTGCCTTGGTCATCTACGTGGAATGACTCATACTTCGGAAGCTGAATGTTTGAGATGATCTTTTTAGTGTAAGGATCACCAAGTTGAATGGAACGAACTTTTTCTTCCAAGAGAGGTGTTGCCAGAAGGTTCAGAAGATACCCTTGATCCACAATTTCAAGGTTTAGCTTGCGGAATTCCTCGCACAAGAGAGGCTGTTGTTCTTCCACCATAAGGTTGTTGACATAAGCTTTTCGGCTGAGAGCATTGGCCATGACATTAGCTTTGCCCGGAATGTAGTTGATGGTCAAATCGAAATCATTGATTGTTTCAATCCACCTCCTCTGACGAAGGTTGAGATCAGGCTGTGTGAATATATACTTCAGACTCTTGTGATCAGAAAAGATCTCACAACGGTTGCCAAGCAAGTAATGCCTCCATACTTTCAAAGCAAAGAGAACTGCTGCGAGTTCGAGGTCATGTGTAGGATATTTGATCTCATGCGTCTTCAACTGTCGAGAGGCATAAGCAACAACTTGCTTTTCTTGCATAAGGACCGCACCCAATCCTTGCAATGAAGCATCACAGAAAATCTGGAAAGGCTTTGATGTATCTGGAGGAACCAAGACTAGTGTGGAAGTGAGCTTCTCTTTGAGTGTTTCAAAGCTTGCTTGACATGCAGGAGTCCAAAGGTATTTCTTGCCTTTCTTGAGGAGATCGGTAAGAGGCTTCGCAATCTTTGAGAAGTTTTGAACGAAGCGACGGCAGTAACTGGCCAAACCAAGGAAACTCCGGACTTCTTTGACATTTATGGGTGGAAGCCAGTCCATAATTGTCTTAATAGTTTCTGGGTTGACGGCAATTCCCTTGGCAGAGATGACGTGACCAAGGTAGGTGACTTGAGGGAGCCAAAACTCACACTTGGAGAACTTTGCATACAGGCGGTTCTCACGAAGCTTGTTTAGGACACACCGAAGGTGTTCTTCATGTTCTTCTTTTGACTTAGAAGAGACTAGAATGTCATCCAGATAGACCACAACGAACTTATCAAGATACTCCATGAAAACCGAGTTCATAAGCCTCGAGAAGGTGGCAGGTGCGTTGGTGAGACCGAAAGACATGACCGTGTACTCATATAGGCCATAGCGGGTGGTGAAAGCTGTTTTGGGAACATCTTCCTTGCGGATTTTGATTTGATGATAACCACTTCTCAAATCAAGCTTAGAGAATACCACAGCTCTAGCTAGCTGATCGAAGAGATCATTAATCCGCGGAAGGGGATATTTATTCTTGATGGTTTTAGCATTGAGTGCCCGATAGTCAACACAAAGTCTATCAGTCTTGTCTCGCTTCTTCACAAAGATGGTTGGATTACCCCAAGAAGAAGTACTGTGCTGAATGAAACCCAACTTCTCTTGTTCATCCAACTGACGTTTGAGTTCAGCCAACTCAGCAGGACCCATTTTATAAGGCCGCTTGGAGATAGGAGCGGTACCAGGTTCAAGTTCAATGACAAACTCAACCTCACGATCCGGAGGCATACCTGGCAACTCTTCAGGAAAGACATCTGGGAACTTACAGACTACAGGAACACTCTGAATACCTTCCATAGCATCATCATTCAGAGCCGCCAAAGAATAAAGCTGAATTGCAGGAGTCAGACTTGGAGAATAGACTATATGGCCTTCAGGAATTTTCAGAGAAACCGAACGTTCAGCACAATCAATCACAGCTGCATTTGCTGTTAACCAATCCATGCCCAAGATAACATCAATATCAGAATTACCCAGAACAATTTAGGAAGACGGAAATGAAGAGCCACCAATCTCAATTTGATTGCCATGGCTGATCTTGGTAGATAACAATCTTGCCCCGGGAGAAAGAACCATTAACTTTTTATCTAGCTGGTCTAGAACAAGCTCATGCTCATTTGCAAATTTGTGAGAAACGAAAGAATGTGAAGCACCAGAAACAAACAAAACTCGTGCAGGGACTGAGTTAACAGGAAGCATACCCATGACAACTCTAGGTGCATGCTCAGCTTGAGCGACATTGACACAGTTGGCACGAGCAACCGTAGACCCAGGCTTGGTGTTGATGTTGAGAGCCCGAGGTGGAGGTGCACGAATCATAGGAGCACTTGCCGCAGGTCTTGGAGGTGGAGGTGGAAGAGCTTTGTTGTTCATAGGACAATTCAAGTGCTGATGCCTAGTGTTTCCACAGGTATAGCAAGCACCAGGTGGACGTGGAGCAACATAGCCAGGGACTCCGCCAGGCGCTCGAGGGTAGTTGTGGTTGTAGCCCCTGGGAGCCGCAGTGAAGGAGTTTGGTGGCCTTGGTGCGTAGCTTGACGGTCTTGGTGGAGCAGGGAGCGACGGTGGGGTGTTAGGAACCCAGACACGACGCTTAGAAGGAGCTGCCATAGCAGAAGAGCTTGCTGTATCACGACTGTGTTTCTTTGACTACTCAAACACTTGCCTACTTGCTTCTTCCTGCAGAGCTGTATGTTGGAGTTCCAAGAAAGACGACGGCCTTGCATGAGTGATAGCATATTTGATGGATGCATTGAGGCCTTGCCGGAACCTATTTTGCTTCTTCTTGTCATCAGAGATCTCATCGCCACCATAACGAGAAAGATTCATGAAGTTTCTGATGTAGGTATTGACATTGTCAGTGCCCTGCTTGAGGTTGAGAAACACTTCCTTCATCCTTTCCATGAGAATTTCTGACAGATATTGCTCTTTGAATGCAGTAGTGAATTGCTCCCAAGTAGGCTGAAAACTAGAGAGGTCTGCGTTGAGGTAATTTTCCCACCAGAGAGCTGCATCTCCCTTCAGAAGGTGAGTGGCACATTTGACCCATTCTTGCTCGGGAACATCCGCAGTCATCAACAACCTTGACACTTCCCGAAGCCAATCATCCTCATCAAGTGGCTGATCAGACACCTCAAATTGGCGTGGGTTGAACTTGAGAAAACTCTTGATGTCTCCTCGCTTGGGAGGTCAAGGTAGCGGAACAAACTCATTCCTCCTCACGCTTTCCTCGAAGCGCTGCTGGTTCTGCTGCATAGTACCCAAAGCATTTGCAATACTTGCCAAAGCAGCCCCAAGTTCAGGTGGTATGTCCTCCTCAGGACGGCGTGGTGGTGCCATCCTGTGATTGATATAAAACACAAGTCAGTACTATAATGGAGAATGACAATAATCCAAAATAGTACCAAAATGGAATTAACCAAGATTAAAGGATGCAATTCACTGAGATGATATTAAAATATCAACAAAGTTAAATACAACTAGAAGATATTAAGCATAACGCACACGACTGAACAAGGAGTGTGGTACACAAACTAACAAAAAAAATTCCGCAAATTTTGGCATTAAAATACCACTATATGCGCAAAACCACTTCACGAATCAAGATTAGTAACTCTACTAGTTCAAAATACAAGAGCGAATGATAAAAGTAGTGGTATGGTCACGACTCCATCCCGCACTCAAATCATTACTCCGCACATGAATCAGTAAAACACATATCCCAACACCTTCTTCTTAAGATGAACCTGAAGATTGGTAACTACGAAAAAGAACACCCCAACAAGATAACATCGGATAACAAAGAGTAAGATAGATTGCATCGGTATACAACGAATCAGAAAGATCGCATCGGTTTACAAAGGCCCGTCGGTATGGAATGTACCAACAGTTGATAACCAAAAGGCAGATAGTGATAACATTTGGATGCAACAGATAGACAAGGAATTCACACACACACACACGCACACACACAACCTATGGTACTACGGAACCCAGAACACGTGAATCCTAGTTTGAATTTTTAGAAGAGGAGTGAAAACGTTACACTTCCTTACCAGAAAAGGGTGGGTGGGTGGGTAAGAAGAAAAATGGAAACAGTGCTACTCTCACGTTTTGTTTTTCCCTAGTATGCATAACTACCAAAAATATTTGTTAGACTGACAACGACCATTTTGGCTGAGATCCTGAAGGGCGGGATGGTTGTGATACCAATTGTAACTACCTCGGTGAATTACGCTCTTAGTTACATGCCTGGATGAACGAAAGTGGTTAAAATAGTACGGTGGGGCCCAGGGCCACTCACGGTAGACCTTTCGGCCGTCCTAACCACTTTCAGATCATCGGGACAAGAACGAGCGGCGTAATCGGCAGGCGAAGGGATCAACTACATACACAAATGGGAACGTATGCAAGCGACATACAACAGTCCTTAGAGCCATTCCATCTAAAAGAAATAGAAATATTGCAACGCCATACGGCAAGATTCAAATATCCTAGATAGAGATAATAATTTAGGATAGCTCCTCATACAACACACATCAGAGTATCAGGCGGAAGTGGAAAACAAGATCCGAGTACGGATAAGAAGCAAATCAGCATAAGATGCCACATAAATAAACACATCCCGCCCACAGATCTCACGGATCCCCGTTCCCGGAATCTCTACACCGAATGATCGTTGCCAACATCATCTGTCTCCTCCACCCAGTATCCATCTTGCGGGTACACCTGTTCATCTGAATCAAACAATTTATCGTGTGAGACCCTAGGGGTACTCAACAAGTCTTTATGCCACTAAAGGGGACACAACCTGGGGTGACGCAATTGTAGCAAAAGATAATAGCTAACAATTCTATAGAAACTCGCTAACCATCCGCCCAACCAATGATAGACGGATGTCCGTGAATTAAGAACAACAGTTATAACAGTATAATTAACAGATCCATCCTCCTCCTCACTTACCAACGAGGAAGCGGACAAACAACCCCCATCATCCGTTGGCAGTTTTATTAACCATTCCATGAGTATTGCACTATTTACTAGTCCAGTACTTAGTCAAACTAAAAGCGGTACTTTAGTTATACTTGCCTATGATCGAGAAACTGTGCTCCAAGTCGTCCATAACCGCGGACACGGCTTTCAGAAAGATTGACCCTACAGGGGTGCACGAATAGCAACACACACTCGATCAACCTCGGAAAAACCAAATCAAAACCCAACGAGGCATTCACGACAAAGCAATCACAGGATTCAGAAATATTTCAGGGGGCCACCCCATTAAGCTACCCGCAACGAAGTTGGCCGGCTCCGAGACAGACCCAAGGTTTGTGTCAATGGCTGTAAACGACTGGGAACCTGAAAGTGTGACTGGGCTTGTCGATACCGCGAAAACATTCCATGATCCAAAACAGTACAGGTGCTCCACGCACAATCTTAATAAAGTAGTAACATGGCATAAGTACAGGATAGTAATAAAGCCCCAAACTACTTTGTGGCCCCAAGAAATAAGTATGAATCAAGCTTTGGCTCAGGGGGGTCCATAAGGCCTCCCGGATGTGGATAGTGCGAATAAACAAGGAACAGGAATCAAGTACTCGGGTTCCTACGGGACACAAGTGAGCATGAAAAACCAAATAGCAGATATTGCTCACCGATGCCTCTTTCATTAATTATCCCATTACTACTCAGGTTATATTGGTTAGGTACCTCGTTCTTCATTAGACACTCATATACCCTACTCATGCTTTTCTACGACTCGCATGGCTCAAACAACTGCTGTATTAATGGCTCATGGGATGGAGGAACAAGCTTGGTGGGGTTTAAAAATACAGGCTATGCAGTACTTGGGATTCAATTTAATGCAATCGCGACTCAATGATGCAAGAATAAGATAGAGGCAATAGGTACTATATGTATGCAAGCATGTGGTAGTGCTTGCCTGGCAGCTCAGTTGAAGCGAGAGATGGATATGGGTAGTACTCCTGTGATTCCTGGTAATTCTCCTGCTGGGCGTCTATTCGACGAAGAACCAAACAAACAAGGGCCAACATAAATAAAGTGCACAAGCATATGAATTAAAATGCGTCAAGCAAACAAGCAAGCCATGATGAATGATGCACAATTTACATGGCATTAAAGTAGCATGGCAAAGGTGAGGTGTGGATACAAGAAATAAAGCATTTCATTATTTATTTAACCAAGTTTTATTGTCATAAACAGTTCAGATTTTTATGAATGACATGATGCATGCTTCAATTCAGAACAAGGACTGCATAGATAGAACGGGCTCGTCGTGCTGATCGATTTAGACATATTATTTGCCTAATTTGGGGTTATAGAATTAAAGTTATTATTTTATTAAGGAAAAGGGTTATTTATTGTAATTTTAATCAACTCGAAATTTTAAAGTGCTCAAATAATATTTTGAATGACATATTTGAATTCCTCACCTTTTTCTGATTCCAAAACATATATTATTTGTATTATTTGGATTTGTATTTTAAAAGTTATCTAAAAACTGATTTGAATTTGAATTTAAATCAATTTTGAAAAAGGTTTAAATGAAACAGGCAACAGGAAAACTTTTGTCACCCAGCTCGACCCAGCCACAGTCACTGAAGGGTGGGCCAGCCGCTGGCGAGACATACGCGCGCGGAAAACTTTTCTCACCGGGGCTCTGTCTAGCTCGTGTGACTGCGAGGTGGGACCAACTGGCTAAGGCCCACGTGACAGTGGGTGATCCCGCCGTGGCTGACAGGAGGGGGTGTACCAGACTGCGGGTTAAGGCTACGAATCTACGGGGTGTTTTTTGTAAAATGCCCACAGAGGCTGGCTGGTGGGCTCGGCAGACCGCGGGTTGAGCGAAAATCAAAAGGGGGGGGGGGGTTCTGCAAAAAGGGGGCCGCGGTACTGTTCTTCTGTTTTCTCTGAACCGCGGACAGGTCTGAGATCGACCGGCGCGGGGCGTGGCGCGCAGGGTTCTAACTCTCGTCGCGGGCGCGCGCGCTGCGGGTGCTAGCCAGTGCGGCTGACTACGGGAGGATGACGGAGGAGCGGGCGGCGTTTAGATATGCCTCTGCGAGGCACGGCGCGGAGCAGACGGCAGCGGCTACCGTGCACCGAAGGTGCTCGGCGAAAAGAACGGCGGTGCTAAACGGCGACAGCGAGGCGGAGGTTGTCAGGGAGGAAGAGGGGCTCACCGAGGAGAGGTTGGTGTGGACGGATCGGCCTGGGAGGCGCTGTAACGACGAGGACGCAGAGGCCGGGGGACTAGGGTTTTGGCGGAGCGGCAAGGATACTGGCGGTCCTGGTGGCTTTCTCCTTCTCGCAGGGGTGTATAGGGCGGCGTAGAGGAACATCCTCGATCTCCTCGACCATTTCCACGTCGTGCTCGCTGGCTGGAACGAGGAGACGCCGGGGTACTGGCGGTGCCGGCGAGAGGAAGAGGTCGTCGTCGTTGGAGAGGAAGGAGAGGAGAGGCGGGGCTCTAGGCGGATCTGGGCGATGCCAGGAGGCGTGGGGGATGAGGACAACGCGAGGGAGAGAGAGGAGAGGCTGGGAGATGCCGTGGGGCGACGGTGGTGTAAAGGTGGGCTCGGCCACCTTTTTTGCCACCTCCCTCACGTGCTCGCAGGGTGGTGAGGGACTGCCGAGGGGGAGGACAGGCAGGAGAGGCTCGGGCTGGAGGGAGCCCCATGGCAGGGAGAGAGAAGGGAGGGAGAGAGAGAGAAGGTTAGAGCTCGGTTAGGAGCTAGGGTTGGGGAAATGGGAGTGGCTCGGGTTAGGGCTTTAGGGCTGGGGTAGGCTTCGGCCTGGGGTAGGGTTAGGGCTGGTGGAGGCTGCCAGGTAGAGAGAAGGGGTGAAAGAAAGAGAGGTGAGATTGAGGGTTTTAGATTAGGTCTAGGTTTAGATAGAATTAGAGGCTAATTAGGGCTAGGGTTTTAATTAGGTTTGTAGGTTTCAAAACTTGTTTATAAGATCACCCAAGAGGAAAAATGAGTGCTTTGAATTAACATGAGATGAGGTGGAAGATTAACCAAGAAAAAGAGAAAGAAAAGATGTATGGGAAGAAGCCCTCATTTGAATCATGCATGGAGATAAATAAAAGAAAAGATGTTGATGAGAAAAAGGGAAATGGTGGAGAGATGATGTAGATGATCCCACAAAGAAGAGCCACTAAATCAAAGGAAAAACAAGTGGGTTAAAGGTGGTGATGGTGGTTGCATGGCCCATGCAAAAATAATAAATGCCATGATTTATTTTGTGAAAACAATAATAATGATATGGCATTATTCTTATGCATTCCCAAGAAGTGGAAATAAAGGCCAAGCAAGAGAATTTATAGAACTAGATCCACCCTATTTCCCATGAGCTAGGTAAAATCAAAAGAAAATAAAAGCCCATGGTAAATGGAATGGTGGAATATAAAGTGGTGACAAAGAAAGGTGGTAGAGTGGAATAAAAAGATATGCCCCCAACTCAACTTGGGCATCAAGCAGTATATCAATAACCAAATACAATATCAAGAGACAAATACAAATAATAATGCATATGAGAGAAGAACCAAAGAAAGAGGGTTTTATATGATGCTCAAATGCAAGGTGGCATGATGACATGAGCATGATATAATTATGATGCAATAATTGTATATAGGAAGTAGCCATTATATTACTAGACCAAGTAGCATTACAATTGTTAGACAATTGGGATGCTACAGCGGGCGAGCTCCTGGCGAGCCGGCGGTGGAGGCCAGAGGTCGTGGAGGGGGAAGCCCACGGCGAGGGAAGCGGTCGGCGAGGGGCGGCCCCAGGAGGCACGCAGGGACGGGGTGGACCGGGCTCGGGGAGGCGGAGCGCGACCGGACCCAAGGAGGCACCGGTGAGGCCGGGCCGACAAGGAGGGAGCCCATGGTGAGGGGAAACGGCCGGCGATGCTGGCGGCCCACCGGAGGAGAGGTCGGCGGCCGACGGCGAGCAAACAGAGGTAGCAGAGAGGGGCGGTGGCGGCGGATGGAGGAGAGCAGAGGCGGGCGGCTCGAGCGGGGGATGCAGGTGGTCGGAGCTTGGACGACGTGGCCGCGAGAAGGTAGACGGAGATCGGCCAGCGATGAACGAAAGGGCAGCGAGGGTCGCGGGGCCGGGCCCGGAGTCGCAGGCGCTGGCGGCAGCGAGAATCGAGGAGATGGAGAGAGAGACGCGAGGTGGGGGTTGGTGGGGATGGGGGCGAGGCGGGATGGACACGCTTTGCGAGGGAGTGGTGGGGCCAGACGGGGTCGGGGCGACCAGGTGACAGGTGCGCTGTCGGGGCCTGCGTGTAGGAAGCGCGTGGGTGTGCGAGCGGTGTGGTGCGGCTGGCAGGAACGGGCGCGTCTCGCGGGGTGGTTGGTGTGCAGCAGGTGGCGGGTGCATGGGTGCGGCGCGCGCGCGTTGTGTTGCGGCCGGTGGAGGCATGCGTGTACTGCAGGGAGGTGGGGCCAGGCGGCGGTAGGTGGGGGCGCGTGTCTGTGTGTGCTTCGCGCGCTGAGTGCGAGCGCGTGCTTTGGCGGCTGGGTGGCTGGTTGGAGGAAAAGGTGTGGCTGGTTGGGTCTGGGTAGGTTTAGTCTAGGGCTAGGATTTGGCTAGATCTGATTTAGGGTTTTGGTCTGGTTTTAACTAGGCCGGGGTAGTAGGCTGTTGGCTTGCCGGGCTTTTGGCCTAGCAGGCTGGCGGCCTCCCCCGGTAAAACTTTTGATTTAAAAGATTTTTTTATTTTAAAAGATTTTGTAAAAGTTTTTAGGCTAATAAAAGATCCGGATAAGACCGGGGGTTTTATGGTTTGAATAAAAGACGGGGCGCTTAGAAAAAAAAACTTTTCGAAAATAGTTTTTAAAGAAACCATGCAAGATGATGACGATGCTCAAATGCAATGTGGCATGATGACATGAGCATGCGGTCATGATGATGCGCAACACAAAAACACAGCGATTTTCTAGTAGTGGTTTTAGCGGGATGCCACATTGGTCCCAGTTCATGCCACGAACCGGGACCAAAGCCCCTACCCGCGACACGTGGCAGCCCAGCAACACCCTCCACCCAGGTCATTGGTCCCGGTTGATGGCATGAACCGGGACCAATGACCTGGGTGGGGGGGGGGGCATTGCTGGGCCACCACGTGTCACGGGCAGGGGCTTTGGTCCCGGTTCGTGGCATGAACCGGGACCAAAAATCCTCCCTTAGCTATAAATAAGCCCCGTCCATCCACTTATTTTTTTTGGAATTTTGTGTGGGAGGTGGATGCTAGGTTTTTTTCTTCACACTGCACACAAGGTGTTCGACAAAATGTCCGAGCCACACTTAAGTTCGCGCAACACGGTATCCTCGGCCCAGGTTAGCAATCTTATCTTCTTTATCTGTAACTGATAAAGAAATATTGCATGTGTCCATGTAGGGTGGTCATTTCACTATTCACGATGTCATTGTCATGGTTAATTATTATGACGCAGATCGATGCGCGGATGAGATGGATGTACGGCGACCGACGCGATTCTGCTTTTATTGTAGGCCTGCATAAATTTAACGATTTGGCTATGGCAAACAAAGTGGATAATTTTATGCCTTGTCCCTGCATCGACTGTCGAAATGTGGCAGAGCACTCTGCCCCGAGAATCCTTCAAAGCCATCTGCTTCGGAGAGGTTTCATGCCCGGATATTATTGTTGGGCCATGCATGGAGAAAGAGGGGTTAGGCTGGAACAAAATGAAGAAGAGGAGGATGATGACAGCTATCCTATGTCCCCTAAAGAATACGGTGATACTGCAATGGAAGACAATGAAGAAGAGGGAGGCGGCAATGAAGAAAAACAATGGGCATCGGATGAGCCTGCTGATGGTCTTGGTGGGGTCATTTCTGATGCAAAGCAACAATGCGATACAGAAAGGGAGAAGCTTAAGTTGGAGGCCATGCAAAAGGATCACAAAAAGTTGTTGTACCCAAATTGCAAAGATGGCAGCACAAAGCTCGGTACCACACTTGAACTGCTGAAATGGAAGGCAGAGACTGGCTTATCTGACAAGGGATTTTAGAAGTTACTGAAAATAATGAAGCCGAAGCTTCCAAAGGATAACGAGCTACCCGAGACAACGTACGAAGCAAAGAAGACTATCAGCCCTCTAGGATTAGATGTGGAGAAGATACATGCATGCATTAATGACTGCATCCTATACCGTGGTGAGAAGTACAAGAATATGGATAAATTCCGGGTATACACTGCATGTCGATACAAGATCAGACAAGATGACCCTGGTGATGTTGAGGGAGATGAGGAGCCCCCCAGGAAGAGGGTTCCTGCTAAGGTTATGTGGTATGCTCCTATAATACCACGATTGAAACGTCTGTTCAGAAACAAAGAGCATGCCAGGTTGTTGCGATGGCACAAAGAAGAGCGTAAGAAAAATGAGAAACTAAGACACCCCACCGATGGGTCGCAGTGGAGAACCATCGAGAGAAAGTACTCGAACTTTGTAGGTGACGCGAGGAACTTATGGTTTGGTCTAAGTATAGATGGCATGAATCCTTTTGGGGAGCAGAGCTGCAGTCACAACACCTGGCCATTGACTCTATGTATCTACAACCTTCCTCCTTGGTTGTGCATGAAGCGGAAGTTCATTATGATGCCAGTGCTCATCCAAGGACCGAAGCAACCCGGCAACGATATTGATGTGTACCTAAGGCCATTAGTCGATGAACTTTTGCAGTTGTGGGCAGAACCAGGAGTAAAGGTGCGGGATGAGCACAAACAGGATCCATTTGACCTATGAGCGTTATTGTTCGTAACCATCAATGATTGGCCTGCTCTTAGTAACATTTCAGGACAGTCAAACAAGGGATGCAATCCATGCACGCACTATTTAGATAAGACTAAAGGTACATATTTAGATAAATGTAAGAAGGTTGCGTACCTGGGGTGTCATAAATTTCTTCCGACCAATCATCAAGTAAGAAAGAAAGGCAAGCATTTCAATGATGAGGCAGATTAGCAGAAGAAGCCTAAGCTCCCTAAAGGTGCTGATGTATTTGGTATGGTGAAGGACCTAGAAGTAATATTTGGAAAGGGTCCTGGCGATCAATCTATTTCGAAAGACCCCATTACCGGACACACGACCATGTGGAAAAAGAAATCTATATTTTGGGAGCTTGAGTATTGGAAAGACCTAGAGGTCCGTTCTTCAATCGACGTGATGCACGTGATGAAGAATCTTTGCGTGAACCTGCTAGGCTTTCTAGGCGTGTATGGGAAGACAAAAGATACACCAGAAGCATGGGGGGACCAACAACGTATCAAAGACCCATACAACAAGCATACTGATAAAGGCCGTGAATACTTAAGCAGCTACGCTCTTACCAAAGCAGAGAAGGAAATATTTTTTGGAGTCCTTTACAGTATCAAGGTCCCGAATGGCTTCTTGTCAAATATAAAGCGAATAATAAATATGACAGAGAAAAAACTTCCAGAACCTGAAGTCTCATGATTGCCACGTGATTATGACGCAGTTGCTACCGGAAAATGTTCGAGTAGCCATTGTGAAGCTATGTGCATTCCTCAATGCAATATCTCAGAAGGTAATTGATCGAGAAAGTCTGGAAAGGCTACAGAAGGATGTGGTCCAATGTCTTGTCAGTTTTGAGTTGGTATTCTCCCCGTACTTCTTCAATATTATGACGCATCTCTTAGTTCACCTAGTCAAAGAGATTTCCATTCTCGGTCCTGTATTTCTGCATAATATGTTCCCCTTCGAGAGGTTCATGGGAGTCTTAAAGAAATATGTTCGTAACCGTGCTAGGCCAGAAGGAAGCATCTCCAAGGGCTATGGAATAGAGGAGGTCATTGGGTTCTGTGTAGACTTTCTTCCTAACCTTAAGCCGATTGGTGTTCCTGAATCACGGTATGAGGGGAGACTGAGTGGAAAAGGCACGCTAGAAAAGAAAGCAATGATATTTAGGGACGGGCATTCTTTGAATCAAGCACACTACACAGTTCTACAAAGTTCTACCTTCGTGGCTCCGTATATCGAGGAACACATGAATGTTGTACGCTCCAAGTTCCCGGGGAAGGATGACTACTAGATTAAAGAAAATCACATGGAGACTTTCGGCACTTGGTTGAAATTACATCTCATGAATGACACGACTATTGGAGATCAGCTCTACTTGTTGGCCGCGACACCATCTGCGACTGTATTGACTTTCCAAGGGTACGAGATAAATGGGAATACATTTTACACGATTGCCCAAGATAAAAAGAGCACCAACCAAAACAGTGGTGTCCGCTTTGATGCAACATGCGAGAATGGGAAAAAGAACACATACTATGGTTACATAGAGGAGATATGGGAACTTGACTATGGACCTACTTTTAAGGTCCCTTTGTTTCGGTGCAGTTGGGTCAACATGAATGGAGAAGGGGTAAAGGTAGACCAGCTCTACGGAATGACAACAGTGGGTCTCAAGAATATTGGTTACAGAGACGAACCATTCGTCCTAGCCAATGATGTGGCTCAGGTTTTTTATGTGAAGGACATGTCCTCTAGACCGAAAAAGGAAAAATAAGGAAACGAATACATTAGACGATGAGCCCAGGCGTCACATAGTTCTTTTAGGGAAAAGAACGTCGCGGGAGTAAGGGACAAGACAGACATGTCAGTAGATTATGATAAGTTTGATGAAATTCCGCCCTTCACCGTGAAAACTGACCCAAGCATCCCGTTAAGCAAAGAAGATGCTCCATGGTTACGGCCTAAGAAGCGATCATAGGCAAGGGATCGACATACGCGATGAAAGATTCATACCCTAAACCCTATGTAAATCTATGTAATGTATGGAAACTTTATGTGATGTATGAAAACTTTATATGAGAATTGGCTTCACAGATCACCCCTATTTGGTGGTACCAATGCCAAACTTTAATTTGGTGGTTGCTTCACAGAACACCCCGATTTCGGCACCTCAAAAATGGAAATTGGCTTTTTCGTGCGTCGAAAAGGAAAACTTCCTCCTGAGGACGGGATCCTAAGACATCTTCGAGAAGATCCGCCGTAGGTGTCCCTGGTCTTACACGCCATCTTGCAGTTCTTCACAAGAATGCGTACCTATTTATAGATTAAGCAACACAACATAGTGTCGGGCACAGATGACATAATGTCGACACACTCACCCATGGCATAGTGCTGCCACCCACCCAAAATAGTGTCGTCATTTACTCTCTTAGTGCTGCCCACTGAGGACATAGTGTCGACATGTTGTCGCCACATCCACATTTAGTCCCAGTTGGTGCCTCCAACCGGGACTAAAGGTTCATCATATCTTTAGTCCCGGTTGTTGGCTTTAATTTTGTTTTTTAGATTAGTACTAATTAATTGACTAACGACGGGGATGAAGCTTCTTAGCCCGGGGCAGAGCCTCACTGAACTTGAAGTGGATCTCTAATGAAATAGCATGTTGTGAACCTATAAATGATTTTTTTAAAAATTCACAAGCATTATATCATGTACCTGTAGTTCAAATCTGGGCAACCTCCTACCGATTCGGCAGGAATTTGTCTTTTTCATGAGGGATGGACGAAAAGGTTCCAGATACACCGGTTGGGAACTTGTCCATCTAAGGTGGTCTAATATTTTGAAAAATTGGGTTGGTACCAATGCCAAACTTTAATTTTGTGGTTGCTTCACAGAACACCCCGATTTCAGCACCTCAAAAATCGAAATTGGCTTTTTCGTGCGTCGAAAAGGAAAACTTCCTCCTGCAACATCGTAAGCCATCCCAAGATGCACATGTGTGCACAATGGGCACATTATCACAAACTATGCCCTGATTCTAGCCATAACATTGGTGGTTTGACCTAAATGCC
Organism: Avena eriantha; assembly: GCA_910589775.1. Taxonomy (NCBI): domain Eukaryota; kingdom Viridiplantae; phylum Streptophyta; class Magnoliopsida; order Poales; family Poaceae; genus Avena; species Avena eriantha. The sequence goes on from OU342741.1 coordinate 26,445,008, forward strand.
ATGAAACCTCGAACATGATAGGTCATTTTGTGAAGGATTTTTTATGATGTTTGCAATTTTCAAGTTCAATATTTTACCTTGCAACTATGACACATAATATGACACCACGCGAAAGTTTCATGTTATTTGGATCGTTTTTGAATTTCTTATGCCCGTTTCAAACTATATTCAAAACGGCGGGTATGAAGATTCCTAACCCGGGGCTGAGCCTCGCTGAACTTGAAGTGGATCTATGATGAAATAGCATGTTCTGAACCTATAAATGATTTAAAAAAAATTCACAATCATTATATCATATACTTGTAGTTCAAATCTGGGCAACCTCCTACCGATTCAATAGGAATTTATCTTTTTCATGAGGGGTGGATGGAAAGGTTCCAGATACACCGGTTGGGAAATTGTCAATCTAAGATGGTCTAGTATTTTTGAAAAATGGGTTGGTACCAATGCCAAACTTTAATTTGGTGGTTGCTTCACAGAACACCCCGATTTTGGCACCTCAAAAATGGAAATTGGCTTCTTCGTGCGTCGAAAAGGAAAACTTCCTCCTGCAACATCGTAAGCTATCCCAAGATGCACATGTGTGCACAATATGGGCACATTATCTCAAATTACGCCCTGATTCTAGCTACACATTGGTGGCTTGACCTAAATGCCATGAAACCTCGAACATGATAGGTCATTTTGTGAAGGATTTTTATGATGTTTGCAATTTTTCAAGTTCAATATTTTTCCTTACAACTATGATACATAATATGACACCACGCGAAGGTTTCACGTTGTTTGGATCGTTTTTGAATTTGTTATGCCTGATTGAAACCAGAAAATGATTTTAGATAGTTTGTATAGTTAGAATAATTATTTTTGAAAACATAAAATGATTTTGGATTAGTTATTTAAATAGATGCACTTTCCTATTGAAAGTTTTTTCAAATTCCAAATTATGCAATAAATATTTCTTAATGCAATTTTAATTGAAAATATTAAAATTGTATAGTTAAAATAAAAATATTTGAAAACAAAAAATGGTTTTTGATAAGTTATTTAAATTAAAGCACTTTTCCTATTAAAAGTTTTTTGAAATTTCAAATAAATAATCATCTTATTAATTAAAGAAGAAAACAAATTTGAAAATGGCCGGAAGACTAAAAGTTTGGCCAAAATCTGAAAAACGGGTCAAGGATCCCGGTTCGTTCACGAGACGGGACCAAAGGCCCTGGGTGCTCGTGCACAGTGGCCGCCCAACAACGCTCCCCGCCCAGTCCTTTGGTCCCGGTTTGTGCCAGCAACCGGGACCAAAGCCTCAACGGTCCCGGTTGGTGCGACGAACCGGGACCAAAGGCCCTGGGTGCGCGCGCGGACGTGGCGGCCCAGCAATGCTCCTGCCCGGTCCCGGTTGGTGGGACGAACCGAGACCAAAGGCCTGTACTATGTACTAGATAAGTGTTGTCCCTCCTTCCCCATCTACTTCACTTGCAAAACGCCTAAGGAAAATCACGCGCGGAGCAAAACGATGCCGTCAGGCTGCCGGATTTTCGAGCCGCCGTTGACCGCGCCGCCGTCACCCTCTTCGCCATCGACCGCGCCACTCGAGCCCACTCCGCTCCGCCTCCGACCGTGCCGCCCGAGCCCCTGCACTTGCCCCTGCCCGCGCCGCCCCCTGTCGGCGCCGCTGCCACCGGCTATGGTGCCCAAGGAGGAGGAGGCCCACGTCGCCCGAGCCCACGCCGCCCAAGCCCGCCTCTGACCGCGCCGGCTGAGCCCGCCGTGTCCGACCGTGCCGCCTGAGCCCTCCGCCTCCTACACCACGCCGCCCGAGCCCGACGCCGTCGCCCGCGTCATAAAGGTTTTTCTTTTAAATGTTTTATGTAATTGTTTTATTAACTGAAAATGCTGACATGTGGGTCCAACATGTCGGGTTTTTATTCTTTTTGGAAATGTTTTCTGAAATTAATAAAAGTCTAACAAGTGGGGCCAGATGGGAAATAATTTTAATAATTTAAAAAATGTTTATTTATTGAAAAGTGATTTAAAAATGGATTAAAATTGCGAAAAATCATAACTAATTCATTTTAAATCAGGAAAATGTGTATAATATATCAAAATGTTCAGAAAAATGAGATCTACCATTTAAAAATGTAAGCATTCATATTCATACAACTTTGAACCTTAATTTACATAGAGGAACATCGACACCCCCTAAGTACCATGGGTTTGATGGTTTGTCCACCTAGGGCATTCTGAACCGATTTAGAAAATAAGTGCATAGTGTTTTGTCTTATTTGCATTATAGTAACTTGCAAATCTTAATTTGCAGATACTATGGATCCAACACACCAAGATACTATAATTCCAGAACATCAGGAAAACATCCTCCACGGAATGATCTGCGAAAATGAAGATATCAATATCGATGTCACCCGGAAGTTTCTGAACGATTCCGATGAGGGAGATGAGTCTCTCAACCGAGGAGACGGCTCTGGTGAGGTAGAAGCCGAAGCCTAGGACATGGGAGAAGCTGATGAGGGGGAAGGCGACGGCTCCGGCGGAACCTTAAATATCGCAAACACTGGCGAGGTGTATATATGTATTTTTGTAATTAAAATGCTGCTGTGTATATATATACATGCATATATTAACAATCTTTCTTATTTTGGCCCTCCGGATCGAGAACTACTTCTGTAAGAACGAAACGAGGCCCAACAAAAAAGTTGGATGACACTATGAGGAATAGGATCGAAGTGGTCGGTGTAGACGACGAACCGCAAGCTCCCGTTGATGTCGCAAGAAAATTTGTCAAGCAATGCGGAGTTCTTGTGAAGGACTACATCCCGATCACCATTCAAGAATGGAATCGGCCAAGCGGCGGTGGAGTCCGGTATGTCGGTGACACCGCCAAAGATAAGCTTTTTGACAAGCTCATGATTAATTTCCTCCTACCGATGCCAGATGTGAATCCAGATGAGGAGGAGAGAACAAGAATGGAGCTTGTGAAGAGTCAAGAAGTTTGGTCTCATCAAGATGGCCGATGCATTCAAGAACTGGAAGAAGAAACTGTACAATAACTTTGTCAAGGTAGAGAAGACACCAGATTACAATCAAGGCGACTATGCTAAGTTAAGACACCAGTGGGAGGATTTTGTGAAGTACATGACATCGGAGAAAGCTAAGGAAAGGTCTAGAATAAATACGGAGAACGCTGCTAAGAAAGTGTACCATCATAATATGGGGCCTGCTGGCTACGCCAGTTGCATGCCTAAGTGGGATGCACTTGAGGTCAATTACGTTGTTGCTGGGATCAGATCAGAGCCCACAACATGGACACCACGAGCGAGAAACTGGTTTTACGACCATGGGGGCATGTTGGACAAAGAAGGGAGGGCAATATATAATCAGAAACACAAAGACGATCCCCTACTGCCCATCGACGATATTTGAAATGCAATAGATGATGTTGCAGTGGGACGGTTCGTTCCCGATAGAGAGAACGAAGAGCTCACACGCGCCCTCAAAAATCCTGAACACAAAGGACGAGCACGAGGCACACCAGGCTCCAAGTCGTGGAAGGTTGCCTTCCCCACGGAAATAAAGAGATATCCTCATAAAAGCCATCAGAGGAGAAAGGAAAGGGAAGAAGCTGAGAAAGCGACCGCTGCAGACCGGCTGCGTAATGTAGAAGAAGCACTAAAGCGGCACCAGGATCAACTCGACAGACTTAGCCATCAAGGTACTAGCGACCAATCTCAGGGGCACGTGGTAGAAGCTGCATTCGATGGTACCAGTGCCCTATCGAATAAGAAAAGCAGCGTCGCTTCCACGCAGCTCCATGATATTGATGTTGATATGGCTAACAAGAAAAAGCCGATAGAGCCATTCTTCCCGGTCACCGCAGAAGATAAAGCCAAAGCATCCGCGCTTAAGATTCAGTTTCACCAACCCATAGCGCTCACATTAGACTATAATCGATCTATTACCAAGTCGGCTGAGGCAAAAGAGCGGAGAGTCGGAAAAGAAGTTGCCCAGCTCGGACAACATAAAAACCAATCGATTGAACCGCTCAAAGTGTACAATACCAATGAGTGGAGAGCCCAGGAGCGGCATGATCCGAACATTTATCCGGAGTTTATTCGACTGTACAGAGAAAAGGCCGAATTATATGGACCGTCTATTGTTGAGTACATGAGCCATATGGATGAGTTCGAGGGGTACCAAGAATAGCATACTTATACCAGTACGGGGCTCCGCTCATCAAACCCGAGTTAGTCAAAGACCTACCAACAAAAATGCGAAGATTGCTTAACTGGTACATACAAGCCTATGCTAAATCCAAAAACTGGATCTATGCTGGATATAAACACCACCTTTACGGTCATGGAGATGGCTTCCTGTTGATTGAATTTTCAGAATTATTTTAGTATTTTCAACAAGACGCCCTCGACAAAACTATCGTAAGTGCCTATTGTTTGTAAGCATTATTAATTTCTGTAATTAAGTCTATCTAGATCAGCTCATTCGTTGCTTGTATAATCTTAGTCATCACTATACTAATTATATATGCAGAATGAAGATTCTCGAATGCAACAAAGGAAAGATCTATGACCTTGGGTTTGTTGACTGCAATTTCGTTCATGAAGTTACTCTAAAAACGAAATACAAAGAGACAGAGGATAACTTGGTACAAGCGTTGACGCATTTCAGCAACAGAAGGGGAATACTATTTTCTTACAACGCTGGGTGAGTGTTATTGTCTTATACACATTCTATTTTCGCTTACTCGATGTTAAGCGTATAATTGACTCGTGTTTTATTTTGTTTGTATGTCCAGCTTCCACTATATTCTGTTAATCATTGCTGCTGACATCGGAGTAGTACAAGTCCTGGACTCGAAACGCACATCTTTAGAAAAGTGGGAAAACATGCAGGAATGCCTTCAGAAGGCTTGAAAACGGTTCACCGCCCAAACTAGGGGTGTTTGGAAGCCAGGGCTTATATTTCAACCATTGACTGTAAGTACTACTTGCTAGATCCACACATCTCTTTGATTCTAGTTTCAATACCACCATTATCATGCCTGATTATTATTTTGATTGAACTCCGTTCTTGTAACGTGCTTGAGGCAGGAAGCGGGGAATAACTTATGTGGATACTATGTCTGTGAGTTCATTCGCCGGGCGATCAAAGAGAAGGGCGCAGACCGGACCATCAAAAAAATTGAAGTACGATAAACAATAATCACAACTTTATTTTATTACCACCAATTGTGTTTAGTTTCATTCATATATATTGATCCCTTTCTTTAAATTAGATCGAACGGATGCGGGACGGTCTTCTACCACAAGAACGCGTGCAAGCAATTCAAGAGGAAATTGCCGGATTCTTATTAGATCAAGTCATAGATCCGAAAGGAGAATACTATTACCCGGTTCATTTGGAAGGGTGAAGCGTAAACAAGAAGATGTAAATTAGATCAAATTCGTGTGAGTACCGTTTGTAATTAATATATTTCGACCAAGAAGACGGATGAGACGGTGTATAATATATTTATGACCATGACGTGTAATATATATATCGTGGTTTCATTATTGTTGTATATATGTAGTACCATTAAATTGAATCCAAAACACAAAATAAATAAATAAATAAAACACTACCGCGACACGAAACCCTGCCGTGGCACAAAACCCTGCCGCGGCACAAAACCCTGCCTCGGCCAAAAATAACCCAAAATGCAGAGACCAACGATCCCAGCTCGTGCCACGAACCGGGACCAATGATCCACCCCCCTCGTCTCGCGCGCGCCCACGTGGAGACCCATTGGTCCCGGTTTGTTCGACAAATCGGGACCAATGATCCACCCCGCCTCGTCGCGCGCGCCCACGTGGAGACCCATTGGTCCTGGTTCGTGCCCGAACCAGGACCAACATTAGTCCCGAGTGATTGGTCCCGGTAACAATGGCCATTATGAACCGGGACTAGAGGCCCTTTTTCACCAGTGTCAGCTAATTATACTGCTCTCTGTCATGCATGTTCACTCGTGAATCAATTGATGCTTGGGTCTCAGTCTCACACGGAAGAAATACCTATCTAGGAACTCCTTGGATTGAGTTCAGTTAAACGTCGAGAGATGCATCGATGAGCACAGCATGGCATGCTTGTGGCGCACCATATAAGTCCATGGGGTACTATTTTCTTGAAGTGCTGAAATAAATACGTTGCATGCCACATACGTATACAATAGTATACCCCTTTTCTGCAAGAGACAGATGATAACTTGGTATAAGCGTTGACGCATTTGAGCAACAGAAGGGAAATACTATTTCCTTACAACGCTGGGTGAGTGTTACTGTCTTGTACACATTCTATTTTCACTTACTCGATGTTAAGCGTATAATTGACTCGTGTTATATTTTATTAGTGTGTACAACTTTCACTATATTCTGTTAATCATTGGTGTTGACATCGGAGTAGTAAAAGTCCTGGACTCGAAACGAAGACCTTTAGAAATGTGGGCGAACATGCAGGAATGCCTCCATAAGGCTTGGAAACGGCTCACCGGCAAAACTAGGGGTGTTTGAAAGCCAGAGCTTACATTTCAACCATTGACTGTAAGTACGACTTGCTAGATCCACGCATCTCTTTGATTTTAGTTTCAATACCACCATTATCGTGCTTGATTATTATTTTGATTGAACTCCGTTCTCGTAAAGTGCTTGATGTAGGAAGCCGGGAATAACTTATGTGGATACTATATCTGCGAGTTCATTCATCAGACGACCAAAGAGAAGGGCGCAGACTGGAACATCAAAAAATTGAAGTACGATAAACAATAATCACAAGTTTATTTTATTACCACCAATTGTGTTTAGTTTCATTCATATATATTGATCCCGTTCTTTAAATTAGATCGAACGGATGCGGGACGGTCTTCTATCAAAAGAACGCGTGCAAACAATTCAAGAGGAAATTGCCGGATTCTTATTAGAACAAGTCATAGATCCGAAAGTAGAATACTATTACCCGGTTCATTTGGAAGGGTGAAGTGTAAAAAAGAAGATGTAAATTAGATCAAATTTGTGTGAGTACCATTTGTAATTAATATGTTTCGACCAAGAAGATAGATGAGATGGTGTATAATATTTTTGTGATCATGATGTGTAATATATATATCGTGGTTTCATTATTGTTGTATATATGTAGTACCATTAAATTTAATACAAAATACCAAATAAGTAAATAAATAAATAAAACTCTGCCGCGGCACAAAACCCTGTCATGGCACAAAACCCTGCCGCAGCATAAAAATAGCTGCAAATGCAGAGACCAAAGATCTCGGCTCGTGCTACGAACCGGGACCAATGATCCACCCCATCGCCTCGCGCGCGCCCACGTGGAGACCCATTGGTCCCGGTTTGTTCCATGAACCGGGACCAATGATCCACCCGACCTCGTCGCGCGCGCGTCCACGTGGAGACCCATTGGTCCCGGTTCGTATCCGAACCGGGACCAACATTAGTTCCGAGTGAAAACCGGGACCAATGGCCCTTATGAACCGGGACTAGAGGCCCTTTTTTCCACCAGTTCAGCTTATTATACTGCTCTCTGTCATGCATGTTCACTCGTGAATCTGTTAAATAAATAAATAAAACCCTGCCTCGGCCAAAAATAACCCAAAATGCAGAGACCAACGATCCCGGCTCGTGCCACGAACCGGGACCAATGATCCACCCCCTTCGTCTCGCGCACGCCTACGTGGAGACCCATTGGTCCCGGTTTGTTCCACAAATCGGGACCAATGATCCAACCCCCCCCCCCCCCTCGTCGCGCGCGCCCACGTGGAGACCTATTGGTCCTGGTTCGTGCCTGAACCGGAACCAACATTAGTCCCGAGTGATTGGTCCCGGTATGGCCATTATGAATCGGGACTAGAGGCCATTTTTCCACCAATTTCAGCTAATTATAATGCTCTCTGTCATGCATGTTCACTCGTGAATCAATTGATGCTTGGGTCTCAGTCTCACACGGAAGAAATACCTATCTAGGAACTCCTTGGATTGAGTTCAGTTAAACATCGAGAGATGCATCCATGAGCACAGCCTGGCATGCTTGTGGCGCACCATATAAGTCCATGGGGTACTATTTTCTTGAAGTGCTGAAATAAATACGTTGCAAGCCACATACGTATACAATAGTATACCCCTTTTTCTGCGAGTTCATATATACCATATTACTCTTATGATTTCTTGACCTCACTAGCACAACATAGCATATGTTGCCAATAGAAACACCCAGCCGCCCCCCATACGGCGGCTGGTAGCCGCTGTTCTTGTGCGTATGGGGGGTGACGGCTCTTTGCTGAGGCACATGGCCTGGGCGCCTGGCCCAGCCGCGCCTACAAACACCCCCTCCCAATGTCTAGATTCACAAATAACCATATTTTTTTAACAAGTTTTGATCGTATAAAAAAAATAAAAATTCAACAAGTTCAAAAGGCAAGCTCAATAGATAATTCTACAATTTTCAAACCACAATTTTAACCACATAATAATACTAGACGTTCCCTTCGACCCACCGGAAATGCTCTACCAGATTGTCTTGCAGTTGACGATGAGTATTTGCGTCCCGGGTTTCTTGACACATGTCGATGCAAACAACAAACTTGGCCAGAACATAGTGATCAAATGCCCGAAGAGAACCCTGCAGGTGATACGGTTCACTCAGTGATCATGTTGTGCATGAGCACTCATGCATTCATGACCTCCCACATCTAATCTTTCGACCAAATAAGAGTAGGGTACCGGACAATATCAAATCAAGTTTAGAGCATACAAAAATTTCGCTCGCCATCCTTCGTACAAGCCTCCTAGCACTGAGAAAACCAAAATCGTTTACCCATAATAGGGTTTGAGATTATCTTCACAAATGTCAACCTCTTGGATAGATTCCATCTGCTATGTAGTATCACTTGTGTATTATTGGTGGTCATTGATATGATAGATGCATGCTGGAGGATGGACTTATACAAGTTTGGCGAACATATTGGAGCTCTACATCACTGATGTCGTTGTTAGATCCTGCCATAACGAAGAAAGCCTGCCAAATCCTTAGATCTTGATATGCCACAGCCTCAAGTAGCACACTACATAATCCTTTATGACCTTTTTGTACATTCCTTGCCAAAACAAATGGAAAGTTATTCCATAACCAGTGCATGCAATCTATGCTTTCAAACATCCTATAAAATCATCTCACTGCATTTTTTGCTATGATCCAATGATTAGAGTTGTGTCTTTTTCATTCGGTGTTCTCAAATAGGTTGGTCCAAACATATATATCCACTCAATGGTTTTGGACTTGGCCATGCGTAGGTAGTTGTCCGGTGTATCAGCAGGAGCTCCATACGCAAGCATCCTCAAAGCAACAATGCACTTTTGAATAACTAATAAGCTCCATATCCATCTAATGGTATAATTTTTCTGTTAAATAATTTATATTTTATTGGTCAAATTAACGATCTAGTTATACGCGTAGGCCCTATAAACCGGGACGGAGGGAGTATGTGAAACCATTAATATGCACACATTTCGTGCAAATGCCCTCGCAATTGCTAGTTATCAAAATAATTTTATCACGATATATCAAAATGGCGAGAGGGACCTGAAAGACCATGTAACATCATGCCGCATGATCCATTTATCTGGCTTCTTATAAGACAAAGCTTCAGCTGACTTTATTACTCCTCTTCCAATTTTGTTCAACGTGAATGATACATCGTTATCTCGTGAATATTTACTTGGCTCTATTTCTCTTATGGTTGTGAACATTTTATGGTAACCTCTTGGTCGGAAGATGAAGCATCAATTGTATTGTAGATCAAGTACTAGTAGATTTATTGATTGAGATTTTATTTGATTGTTGCTGCTAGCCTGCTTCTGCTATATTCTTTTTGACATTCATGTGCCACCGAAAACATCACGTTGGCGTATCTGATTGCAGAATATCATCATTGTAGACAGTCACCACATTGTAATAAACTCATTGCTCTCCTTTTTGTAGGGGCTCAAAGAACCACATGGAAGCAGACACACACCCCTGATATAATTTGAGAGCATGCTGAGACATGCACTATGATATTGCAGTAGCAGCCCACAGGGTATTTGTCTCACAATGCCGCTGAAACGCATGCATGCGACATATATATGTAGGATTAGGAGGCGTCAGGATTCGGTTCCATGCTTGACGGGGATCACCATCCTCCATTCGGGTGGCTAGGCGCACACAAGAAAATATCACCTGGTCAGGCAGGCAAGGGTGCCAATGAGCCAGACTTCCACGTCGTTGATCTGCGTAGGCAAGCCGTGCTTCAACCTGTAGCCAAAGAATGCGCGGAGCATGCGACCGTTGCCATGGGCACAGTGGCCTTGCTACCTCTCATGGTCTAGCAAATTGGTACCGGTTTTTTTTTTTTGAACGGGAATTGGTACCGGTTTTGATCATGATTTAAGTTACATAGTGTCCGCAAATTGAAGAGACGGTATTGTCGATGGCCAAGCTAAAAATGATCTGCGCGGAGCTTGCTGAATTTCTTGCTCAACAAGTGCTGAAAGGCGACGCAGAGTTCCATGATGAATCCTCGTTGACGAAGTATGCCAAACATTGTTATACTATAGTCGATTAATGTCAGGGGTCTTGACCATGTAGTACTTGCCATGCCTTGCTAGCTATGTCAACGCTAGTGTTTACATCGATTCGTGGCATGTAACACGGTGACTTAATTACATCGCGACATGTTATACCAAAGTTGCCAGTGCCGAATGTGAAACTAGACTTCAGTTATGAAGCATTTATCAAATACCGTAAAATAATGGCTTCTCACTGTTATGAAATTAGACTGCAGTTATGAGCCATGGACCAACTTGAACATCATGGCTTCTCACGAGTATGTAAACCACGTGTATTTTCCAAGATTAATGACATTTGCTTTGTTGTGGTTCTCTCCATTATCAGATTAAATTCACCCCCTCAATCCATGGTAAAACAACCCCGTCTTCAGTTCCTATGGCTATGTTTCTTTAGAAAAAGAGGGCACTGATTCTATGAGTAGGCATTCCGACTCACTTGACCAGGCGTTCGGCTGTATTAGAATTGAGTTTGAGTTAGAGTAGGACTCTAGTCCTAAGTCGGTCCTAAATCGGTTTAGGCCGGCCGACCCCCCTCCTCTCTTCTATATAAACTTTGTACTATTGTTCAAATCAATACAAGTTATTATTATCCCAAAATATTATCGTATCGGAGCCTAGGTTTTTCCGCACCTAGATGGCTCCGCCAACTCCGCCGCCCCCACCGACGAGTCCACTCCGGACGCCGGCCGAAGCCCGCGCCGCCGGCACACCTCTATCTTCCTCCTCCACCTCTACTCTCCACCAAATTCTTCCAGCGCCGGCCCCTCTAGTGCCGACTCCACCAGCGCTGACACCTCCCTCTGTCGTGGCCCCCTCGCCAACCTGGCAGCCGCAGCATGATCCATGGACGGGTCTTGTTCAAGCATGGCTATGCCTTGGTCGGCTCCTTCTCCCTATGGCGTCCCACCGGCCTACACCGGGACATGGAATCCTGGTCTTCGTACATCCATAGGCTCGCCAGGGCCTCTTGGACCTCGACCTCCGCAGCAGGTCTACACCGCCCAAGCTTCACCGACGGCTGATGGCTCAGTGTCGGCGCCAGAAAAATGCTGGTGCGATGTTGATGTAGAGCTCGTTGGGAATCCCAAGAGGAAGGTATGATGAGCACAGCAGCAAGTTTCCCTCAGTTATGAAACCAATGTTTAATCGAACCAGTAGGAGCAAGGAAACACCCCAAAGGTGTTGCTAGCTGAGCCTTGGCAGGGCGCACTACCGGTGCTAGTAGCAACGTGGAGACCTGCACAACACAACCACAGAACTTTGTCCCCAACTTGCGATGAGGTTGTCAATCTCACCGTTTTTTGCGGAAAACAAAGGATTAAACGTATCGAATGGAAAGAAATAATAGTTTGCAGAAAGTAAACACAAAGCAATAAACAGTTTGTAGATTGTATGTAAAAGAAAGGACCGGGATCCATAGTTCACTAGAGGTGGCTCTCCTTAATATAGATAACATGTTGGGTAAACAAATTACAGCGGGGCAATTGACAAACATCGAGAAAGCAATACATGCATATACTAATCATCTTGACTCCTTTGAGACTTGATTGGGCATTACAACATTATACATAGACCGCCATCCAACTGCATCTATGACTAATAATCCACCTTCAGGTTATCATCCGAACCCCCTCCAGTATTAAGTTGCAAGCAACAGATTATTGCTTTACGAACTGCGTGTAAAGTAAACAATACGATTGTTTTATGAACAAAGGATTGTTGTTTTCTCCCTAGTAGCAACAACACATCTACTATCTTAGAGATTTCTGTCACTTCCCCAGATTACCAGAGGCATGAACCCACTATCGAGCATAAATACTAACTCTTGAAGTTGCTAGCATCTACTTGACCAAGATAGCTACTAACAACGGAAAGCATGCAAGATCGCAAATAACAAAGACATGATAGAATCAATAATCAATCTAAAATAGCATCTCAATATCCATCGGATCCCCGCAAACACATCATGCAGAATTACAAATAGATGATCTTAATCATGAACGGAGCTCACAAAATCTAAACATGAAACCACAAAGGAGGAGAACTAACCATCTAGCTACTACATATATCCATAGTCCAAGGATGAACTACTCACGCATCACACCGGAGGCTTGCATGGTGATGAAGAAGGCCTCCAGGGTGAATTCCCCTCTCCGGCAGGGTGCCGGGAAGAGCTTCAGATCCCTCTCGATCTAGGGATGGAGATGACGGCGGCTACAGACTCTTTCATGGATTTTTGATCGGGCACTTAGGGTTTTCGTCCCGAGGGCATCTTATAGGCGGAAGGAGAGGCCGAGGGGGTGCCTAGGCTGGCCACACCACCCCCTGGCGCGGGCCAAGCCTGGCCACACGACCAGGTGCTGTGGCCGCCCTCTAGCCCTTCTCCGTCTCGTATTCTGGCATCTGATGACTTCCGGAAAATTAGGCACTTTGGCTTTTGTCCCGTCCAATTCCGAGAATATTCATTTTCCGACTTTCCTGGAACCAAAAACAGCAGAAAACAGGCAGCTAACACTGTGGCTCTTGTTAATAGGTTAGTCCAAGAAATCATATAAAAAGTACTCCAAAGTGTGGACAAAACACAAGAAAATAGATAAAACCAAGCATGGAACATCAAAAATTATAGATACATTTGCAATGTATCACTACGCAGGGCGAACATGGATCCCCAGTGGACGAGTTCCCCCTCTAGATGCCTTCCGAAGGTGAGGTTTCGGCGATTTCTGGGTGTTCTATATGTCGTCTCTCTGATCCAGTTACACGGGGTGAAACTATTTGAAGAGGCGGTGGCGGCGCCAACTATACGACGGGAACTATACGGTCGGAAAATTTATTCCCGCCATATAGTTGGTCGTTGAACCGTCTGTATGCCTTGTTTTCTTCGGATTTTCTTCTCGTATTATTGATATTTCCCAAATAAGTGATTTACGTTGTTTTTTACTCCTTTTCTCCTTAGTACAACTATTCCAAGAATTATGTCCATTGGATCCATCATATGTCCTTATCCTGGCGAAAACAGACATAAATATGCGTGAGAGCGCTGTAAAATACCAAGATCCTACATCTACAACGCAAAATAATAATATAAAACATGATACAAATATGCACTCATCAGCCCACCTAGGGGGCTGGCTTGACGGGCCATGGGCGCGTGGCGGAATCCCACCCGGGTGCAGGCTAAACTGGCCGCGGGCCGGGCAGCGGCCTAGCCGCGCGTTACTGCCTCCGCTGGCACTGCTAGCTGCTGCCTCAGTTCGCTGGCCGAGCTGGGCCTTGGCGGGGTCGAACACCCGGCTACCCCATTGGCCCAGCCAGCTGTTGCACTCCTTTTTGCCACTTTTCTTTTATTAATTAGTCCCACATGGGGCACAGAATGGAGAGGGCACGCTCCCTCCACCTATATAAAGGGGTGCCCATGGGTGGGATAAAACACACAATTGGAGAAGTCTTTTGGTTGACTTTCTATCCTCCCTCTCTCTCTAGTTGTCTCCACACGTTCGCACGGTCCCAAGAGAGGACTATTCGCGCAAGAGACTCCGCACCTCCAGCACGCCGTTGCACTGTAGGCATTCCTAGCCGGAGATCTATTTCTGCACTCCCGGTGGGATCGGGGAGTCGGAGGTCGCATCGTACACCGTATGTGTACGAAACCGCATGCGGCCCCACTTGGGGAACCTTGGATGTCCCGAGCCGGAGCTGCTGCATGATGAAGAAGGAGCAAGGGGTGACCTGCGAGAAGCTTCGCGACCTTGGGGTTGGCCACGGGTTCGACTACTTCAACCACGTTTCCCTCGAAACGTTAACCGCATACGGTCTACAAGGGTATGTATTCTATACACCACGGCCATTACTGCATTACTATATAGATAGATCTTGGGCGTTAGGGAGTTCTATCATAGGAATTTTGTTGTTTTCTTCTACAGAACCCTTCAAGGGGCACTACCTAATATGTGAAATTAGTTAGTTGCCCGACGAGTTAGAGAAGTTATAAACTACAAGATGGTGTGATAGAGCAGGGGCATCACTACGGCAGAGCTTCTCAAAGATGTCTTAGGATCTCGCCAAATAGGCACTCCCTAATATGTGAAATTAGTTAGCTCCCCGGCGTGTTCATGTTTTTGGTTCTTGCTTCTTGCAATGGCCGATGATTAAAATGCTAGGGCGTCACTATACATGTGTGCCTTCATTTCAGATGTGATCTTGGGGTGGTGTGAGCGGGCCTTGTGATATGCAGAAGGACATATTGGCATCATACTTGGCTCGCCCACTCCATCCCTGTGATTTTTATGTCCAACATAAGTATGAGGCCCTATAGTACTTGATCTTTATAGTTTTGGTTCTTATTTTTGTTGCAATGGCCCATGATTAAAATGCTAGTTTTGGTTCTTATTTTTATTGCAATGTTAGTGTAGATGTAACTAGCTTTTTATGTTGAAAATTTTATCAGATTCAAAGGTATGAAAAAGATATGATTCAATGCATTTTTAATTTCAAATAGCAAAATGGTTAATACTTTTAATAGTTAGATAGATAGAATCCACAATTTTAATGTGCCAAAACAAGATATAGATGGAATCCACGTATATTGAAAAATGATATTGAGCTTGGAGTTCATCACATTAATACAAGATAGATAGAATCCAAATTAATACAAGTTCATCTCATATTATTATTGCAAAAATTACTCCCAAACTAAATCCACAAAACCATTAAATTATACCTTTATTTGATAGATATTTCTTTTATGAACATTTTGATATGATATATATATATATATTTAGATAGATATTCTTTTCTTTCTTATATTTAACATTGTAATATGCAATAAGGAGTGAACCATAGTTTGTAGAAAAAATTTCAAAATTTTCGTAAGGACCTTTAGTCCCGGTTCATACCAGGGACTAAAGGAGGCGGTTTTGGCGCCCTTTTGGCTGCTGCCAAAAACCTTTAGTCCTGGGTCGTGGTATGACCCGGGACTAAAGAGCCTACCTTTAGTCCCGGTTTATTACTGGAACCGGGACTAAAGGGCCTTTAGTCCCAGGTCATTCCACGACCCGGGACTAAAGGTCCTGGGCATATATATTTTGTTGGCTCCTCTTCCCCCAACCCCATCTCAATTTTCGTAAAGTTTCCACACGCGCGTAGGAGGCGCCGCCAAAGATCGACGCTGGTAGGCTTCCCAACTCCACCGCGCCGTCCTTCTCTCCGTCGTCGTCCACCGTCAACGTCCTCGCGCCGCGCCGTCCACTGTGCTGCCGTCACCACCGCCGTCACAGAAGACCGCTGCCGCCGGCCCCAGCAGGTAGGTGCACCCCTCGATCACCTGCCCCATGATAGTAGTAATAATATTAGTAGTGGTATATAGTGAATAGGCATATTTATTGATTTAACAAAAGAAATGATTATAAAGAAAGTGTATGTATATATTTTTGTGTATGAACGAAAGAAATGATTATTATGAAAGTGTATGTATTGTAGTGTATGTATACAAAAGAAAGTGTAAGTATATATAACAAAATGTATGTTTACATAAGAAAGTATATGTGAGTTATTTTCTTTGTTTATATAGTTTTTCCTTCAGTTGTTTAATTAGTTATTGTGAAATACATTTGTTCTCATATAAGCGGCTATAGGACCTATCTGATCGTTTAGATGCTGGATGTTGCTTTGAGATCAAAAAATAGATGCTTGGCAGAGCTGGATTTGTCTATATTCTATAATTCTGAAAGGAGGAGGGAATCCAGGGAAAAGTGTAGCAGAAAGGCCGATCCAAACCGGAAAAATGGGAAAAGTTAGAGAGAGACAGCGATGTGATGAGCACCACAGGACATAAAGTAGACGGCATGACCGGAGATTTTTGCAAATGGGTCCACTTGAACAGTGCTCAGCCGTGTGTGTAGCTTCTGTGCTGAAACAGGTTTGATTTCCTGACATGATGTCACGGAGCCACAACGCATCCCCCTAACATACATAAGCCTGTACAAGCAAGAGCTCTATTAAAATTGAGATAAAGATTACACATCATGGCGAGACAACAATCTCTCAATCTCTCTTATCTCTTCTAGTCGTTCATCTATCCCTCTCAATAGTGAAGCAACAGCAGCACAACGGACTCCCACTACCACCTACCGAGGCGACGCTTCGGCCTCAACCCGCATCTCTGCGCCTTCGACTCTCCTTCTGTTCCTCTAGTTGTTGTCCAACACTAATCCTCCTACAGCTCTACGTGTGCGGCTCTGCCACGCCTTGGCCACCAGCACGTCAAACGCGGAGCACCAGGATACCTTGTGCGCTACGTTGTTCTAGATTTGTCGTAGGTGATGTAGTTTGGGGAGATGTCCATGGCTAGGTACTCTAGGCTCTTGGCACCCGTGGGGCTCGGCAGGGGGCTGATGACTGCGATGGCGGACAGGATAGGTCTTGTACCCGCTTGTACAAGTACAAAATCCATTCTCTTAGTTATTTTCTTAATTAGTTGTTTAGTTATTTTTTTAGTTGTTTAGTTACTTTAGTTATTTAGTTGTTTAGTTATTTTAGTTACTTAGTTATCTTAGTTACTTAATTATTTTAGTTAGTTAGTTGTTTAGTTACTTAGTTGTTTACTTAGTTATTGTACTTAGTTATTTTACTTACTTTATCGGTTATTTAGTACAAATTTGATTTTATTTCGATAGGAATTTTTTATCGGCGGTGATGCCCATCTCGCATCCTCATCATCGACTCGGCGGCAACGATAGAGGACTGGGCTCCGCCGAGCATGTCTGAGACAGGGTTCTTCTCGGCTGGCACTGGGACGTGCTACCTTCCGGGATGCGTAACTTGGTGAGGAATCCGGGTCCCGTCGTCGACCCGGAGCATATTTGGTGGCGATCGCATGGTCCACTATCGGTGCAGGGGAGCCGTCCCCAAGCAGGTGGTACAGAATCGTGTCACGGAGGAGGACGAGCACGTCAATCGCTATATGGTTGCGTTGGACGTCAAGGTCTCCAATACCTGGCAGTTTCTTCAGGGATCTCAAAAGAGCTATGCTCCTGTGATGGTTCCTTCTCTTTGGGTGTTCACCGCCCGTGACTCAGGACCCGGGAATCGACGTCCAGTTTGATTGAGATAGATATTTATTGGTGATGTCTTATTCGAGATGTATAAATTTACTTATTGTTTCTTTAGGAATCTGATATTATTGTTGCATTAACCGGATTATTTAAGATGTAATAACTTTACCTATTATTTCATTAGTACTATTTTATCTTCTGTATTAGTGAATCTATGGACTTCAATGGCAAAGAAGGTGAGGAGGATAAATTCTACGTAATACGGAATCCCCTTGGTGGAGAAGAAGACGATGGAGCCAAAGATGCTCACAGTTTCTGAATGAGTCCGGTGAAAAAATAGAGATAGAACAAAGAAACGAAGTGCCAACGAGTTTTGATTGTGATAACAACTCGCAAGAGAACGAATATTCATTATATATGCATCAACGCGTACTGTGTATGTAGTAGTGTAGAATATGTGTACAGAAACATGTTTGAAATTATAATGAAACACAAATGAAAAAGGAACGAAATGGAAAAAACAAAATGAAAACGAAATCACAAAATCGTGCCATGGCAGAGAAACACACGAATTCTCTGCCGGGGCCGGAAGATATTTAGTCCCGGATTGTGTTATGGCCCAAGACTAGAGGTCCTCCAGCTACCACTGCGTGGCCACTACCACATGGTGGCCTTTAGTCCCAGTTCGTAGCAAACCGGGACTAGAGATATGGGTCTCTAGTTCCGATTTGACAGTCCTGGGTGCGAAATCAGGACTAGTGCCAGTTACGGACCGGGACTAGAGGCCCGTTCTCCACTAATGGAGCAGAAAACGGTACCGACATCTTCAACGGCCTTCTTGCGTGCTCCCTCTGGGAGGCGCATGGAGGCGCATGACCTTGCGTACTGCATTGGCATCCCCTAGTGAAATAGTAAACATGGAAACAAAAGATAAATGCTAACATATATGGATCCGTAAGGGGTCATCATCCAATTTGTAATTCCGTTTAACCCCTGCTTCATTCAAAAGGTGAAGAATAAATAAACAGGATAAACCTAAAGAACATCCTAAAACACTAATTAACCCAAAAATACAGAAACTGAAAACTAATACTCGCAAATAAATATCCTTACACATGAACAAAGATAGAAATATTATAATTGAATCATTACTAAGGCATTTCAGTATTATAGCTACATCACTACATATTTGTGGATCAAGAATCTGAATGACACATGTAACTTCAGCAACTAACATCAGATGTACAGTTGTATAGTGCAGTAATTCATGGGATTTATGGTTCAGGAACAGTGCGCATCTCACATCACTGATGTTGGATTATCCCAGGTGTGCAATAGATATAAAAGGAAGAACAATATTGACTCGACATGTACATATAATGTTTCTTTGTACTGACCCTGACCTCGATACTTTTGTACGCAAATTGTATCTTAATATTGTATCTTCATGATTTATAATATAGTGGAAGGGTGTGCACATAGATAGTGAACTCTTTGGTAGTGATTCATCTCCAGGTTGCAGCAACCGACAACAATCCAATGATGAACAACTCACCTGGTATGCAGTAGCAGGAAACAATAGTGAAAGAACAACATATCCATTTCTTTGGATTTTAGTGAACTCTGAATCCCTACTAAAAATGTGCTCTGCATTAGTAAGATTCATGTGCTCTTCAGCAGTTAAAATAACATAGGCGATCATAATTCAAATAGGACACAGTCAGTACATAATTAACTTATTATCACTAAAGTATGGATCAATCAAAATCTCAGGCCAATTAAGCTTACCTTTAGAGCAAAGATGCAACACATATAGGAACTGGTAGGCTAAATCTAAGGCATTATCTGATTGATAAAAATGGTATCTACCATGTATCATCACACAACAAAGCGGAAAAAACTCAATGATAAATGTAGGACACTTTGTTCCTATTGATTCATGTATGCTCAAAAAGCTGAACATATGTGCATTCTTAAATTCAATACAATCTTGGCAAGGCTTTGTAGTGGCACCGTACTGGAAGCATTAAATAATTATATCTCAACATCCCAATTAGGTAATAGGTGCTTGCATCATTTGGTGGAGATAAACTGGAAGAAGGCAATAGGAAACCATAAGGGTGGGATACCTTTCTCGCAACTCCGTCTAGGCATCCGCTCCATGGTTAGCAAGGGATCCACTCGCAGATGAAGACGTGGAACAAATATGCTAAGTTGTCCTTAGTCCAACAGTGGCGCCAGTGTGCCTAGGTTAGCCTCACATGCATTGGGTGGTAGGGTTAGAGCACAATTTGCATAAAAAATAGCATTGGTATTGCAAACGTGGTATTCTAGACATTGCCGTTTGAGGAGAAAAACAACAACAATTGATGTCACCTCGACTTATCCTAGATGGTTCATATATTTAATTGCAGATCGTTACTCGAACATGCTAAACCAAAACTAACTGATCGGCAAAACACACTAAACAACGTCTTCAGTTATGTAGAAATATAGAAGAAAAAAAAAGTAGTGATGTATACCAATTCTGCGAGATACCATTTGGTTATAACTTCAAGTTGTTTGTTCTCCAGAAATCCAACTCAGAACTTGCATTGCTGTGTTTTCTCGGTAAGGATGGCTTTCGTCAAGTTATACATGGTCTCATTCAACATCAGAAAATTGTGTATCAATTATTTTGGCATAATTTTGCATTTGAAAGTGTAGTGGCTGACTTGCTTCATGGATGATACAAGGCAACCACAGCTAGTGCAACCGTCCATTCAAAATGGGTTGGTTTGAGCCAATTTGCGACCTTAGAAAGAGCAGCGAAATATTTAATTTACATGGTGAATAAAATGAGCTAGACGAGGGGGGTACATTATCATATTAGAATAAAATCCAGATCATACCTTCTTCCGAAGGTTCCATAGAATTTATCCAGGTTCCTTGCCAAAAGCTTGTATATAACAGAACAACTAATGTCCTATAGAATAGAAAATCAGGCAAATATCAGATTGGTGGCATGGTAAGGTAACAAATGTCAATCTTGGCTAATTACATAATCAATTTAAATGACAGGCTTCGATATAAAGAATGCAATCAAGTGATTATCTGATTTTTTATTGCCAACTATTAGATTTAAGCAAAGAACTCCTATTTCAAATCATGTGGTGATATCCATTTGCAACTCGAATTGATATATATGTTGTAGTAATGATTAATGAACAATAACTGGTAAGTTATTCAGGTAGGAAATAGCCAGCACATGCAACAAAAATTGAAGATTATGGAGTGCCAAATCATAATCTAACACAATATTTGGAACCACCAAAATATCAACATTAAAAAGGGTTGCAGGCACAAAATATCAATAGAAAAAGGAGATTGTAGCATGGCCTAGGACCAGCAGGATAGGACCCAACAATCACGGGGACGAAAGAGGAGATCCACCGTGTTCATCGATGTGTGCTAACCTATCATTGACCAGGAAGGTCACGAGAATGTGGTGGAGTAGGGCTGCACGGGAGAGGATACAGAGAGGGGGGTGGGCGATGATGATTTGGTTGAGGTACGGCATGGGCGGAGAAGGTGATGCGAGGTGGTGGAGGAGGCACGAAATCGGAGTGGTGGCCATGTCGATCTAGGTCTTGGGTAGAGGAGGTCCTGGCATTGTGGGAGAGGAAGGCCTGCTCCACCGACTTTGATCCAGGTCCACGCCGAATCAACCACACGCTTGCGATTCCACCAGCCTCGAAGCGGAACGGTCAAAGCAACAAGACGAACCCAAATCAACTATAGCAGCAAACCCTTTTAACACAAACTGATGGGACCCATCTAGCTTCAAGCGGTCGGAGCAACCACAAGGTCTCAAAACCACGGAGATTAGAGCTCTTTATACAGGCATGGTAGTGTCATGTGTGCGTATAAGCACTAGTGGAGAAATGGCCTATAGCCCCGGTTCTACAATCCGGACTGTGGAATCGGGACTAGAGGTCCCTATCTCTAGTCCCAATTCTGTTACGAGCCGGGACTTGATTCCACTCACGTGGGAGCGGCAATGCGGGGGGCGGGGGGGATCTCTAGTCCCGGTCCGTAACACGACCCGGGACTAAAGCTTTCCTGTCATGGTAGAGAATCCTATGTTTTATCTGCCGTGACACGATTTAGAGGTTTTTCATTTTCAATTATTTTTTGGTTATATAATATAACTTGTTGATGCATATAATATACATATGTTGATGCATATAATATACATATGTTGATGCATATATAATGTACATATATTGATGCGTATATAATATAACTTGTGTTACAAGCATACATATATATACAATTTGGTTACATGTAGATCACAACCGAGACTAGAGCCCGTCTATTTGATTACATGTAGATAATACTAGGTATGGAATTTTCCCCTTGGGTCTATGACATGGTCAACCAAAAATCCCGCCAATTTGTCTTGAATTGCTACTAAGCGCTCCGTCAGTTGGAGTCTCTCCCGCATTCTTTCCAATTATATATAAAAGAAGGAGTTCAATATGAATATCAATCGTCATAACAAATATTATGAATGACACTCAACACATTTGATGGTAATAAAATCAAATTGTGAATATATTGTTCACTTACTTTTATAAATTTCGTGGGTCCTGCTCGCTGACCTCCGAGCAAATGTACTCGCAAACAAAGTATCCACACAAATGAGTCTCTCGTGGCCGCCTCTCACACTTTACGAGAATATAATTCAATCAAATAATAATCAAGCATGATATAATTGTATTGAAACTAGAACCAAAGAGATGTGCGGAACTAGCTTTTACTACTTACATTGACCGGATGAAAACCAGTTCTCTGGGTGAATTCTTTCCAAACCCTGCCCAACAAAAAATGAATAAATGAGTTATTAGTTACTTGATATCTCAGGAAATGAAAGAAAGAGACCGATATAGTGCGATAATGCCTGAAATTACCTTTGGAGCACATCTATAATTATTTTTTACTCCGATCGTTCTTTATTTAGTGGGTCCATGATTTCAACTCCAATGATTAGCAGAATGTAATGAAAGATGCCCATGCTTATATACGTCAGTAACTCATCAATTGCAGTTAACATCGAGTAAGCAAAAGTGAATGTGTACAAGATAGTATACCAATCTTACCTAAAATTGTAAGGAAATATTATTCTCTTTTTGTAATGTTGCCTCTCTAGGTACCTTAGTAAGTTATGCTCCGTTTCCTAGGGGAATTCCTTTAGCAATCGTTCATTAGCTCGGCATGGGTCGACAAACCCAATATCAAAGACTCCCTTTAGGTCACATTCCTCGCTCTTCATTCTGCATAATAGCGTAGTGAGGATAATTACAGGCAATGAACAAACAGATTTAGAGACTTTATCATAGAAGTAAATGAATCACTTATAGAAAATAGAAACTGACGAGACTCAAGTCGAGGGCGTCTTGTTGGAATAACATATAGAGTTCCTCAAGATAGAGTCGGATCTCTTCTACACAATTAAATGCTCTTTTCAAACTTTCGCAGGAAGCATTATTCTACCTGGTTCCTTTGATACACCCATGTACCAATCATACAGTCTTTGCATTTGTGTTGGTAGATACGGGACCTCTTCAGGTCTGATCAAAGACTTCCCGTATTCATATTTCTATGCAAGTTGCGTTTGTAAGGTGACCTCTCCACCACGTAGCTGATCAACAGTAATAACAACACTTCTAGCAAAGTCCTCTACTTCCTAATCAACACTGGATAACACCTTGATTGGGGGATCGATTGGTTTACCTGTTTGATGTCTGCAAGAGCACAAATTGTTTGTAGCTTGTTTCAAAGTTCAGATATGGATCCCATAGGGAGCCCAAAGGTAAGTGTTTATGGGTGAAGTCTCTGTCACACCCGAAGTTGTCACAGGTCTTCGAGTGAATTGACTGCAAGTGTTGAAATAAGAATGAGTTTTTGATTAAATGCGATAAATTTAAATAAAACTAGAAACTTCAGAAATGTAAAGCATAAAAATAAGGAACAACTTTTCTTGTTTGTGGTTTCCTGCAGATGACGAAAGAAGGAGTGGGGAGATTTAGTTCATGGTGATAGTGACTATGCCAGGTGGACGAGTGGTAAATGTAACAACTATAATCTTATAGATACATGTGTAGGCGAGCATCCCATAATTACTCGGAACTCCTCTTGGTAGATTTCATCCCAACTTCAATAATCCTACTAGCCTGCTACCAAAACCATGGTCATACACTAGATGATTAAGACCCTTCAGGTCGCTTAGCGAGTAAGCTCCTTGGATCGGATTAATACAATAAGCACAGTGGTTACTCATTATCCTCGAGTTAACTAGCTTTCCATTGATATCCCCGTGTCACCCAGGGGTCGCCGGTCCACTAGCGTACAAGATCTTATATGTGTAGAACAAGGTATCATGTTTTCTGGGCCCTTAATTGACAACAAGCATTAGGCATCCCACAGATAATCAAGCATGCATATTTATAGTAATTAGAATCAATCACAAATTAACGGAAAATATATGAAAGCACATCACATCTCACCAATCCCCTACATCTCCCACGCCCAAGGGAATTACTCACACATGAGAGAAGAACAGATCATCAATAAAATTGAATAAAGGGAATTCTTCTTTGTATGTCCACAATAAGAATAGAAAAATATCCAACACAGTTCAAGATGGGAAGAAACAATCTGAAACCCTAGTCTTGCAAGGTGGAGATCCCTCTCTCTCTCAAGTACAAGTAGTGACTATGGGGTGTATTGGCTAGGAGGTCGAAGGTCGTGGAGCGAGATGAAGAACACCTTCTGCTTCTTCTTCTCTGGATCTCTTCTTTCTCCCTTTTGGATGGTGTGACGGCTGCTACGTTGTGTTTTGTCCCCCATCCCTTCACGGAAGTTGTCCCTTTTGATAAGACAGAGGTGGTGGCAACTATACGGTGGGAACTATACGGCTGGAAAAATATTCCCGCCGTATAGTTGCTCGTTGGAGCTTCTGGTGACTCCTCCTGCGTGCTTCCAAAGTGGGACTTGCTTGTTTCCCCCAGAATATTGTGTTTCTCTCGTTAAATCCTCCTGTTGATGTTCAGAACCTGAACCACACATTAAAAACCAAGTTTTCTTCGCTACCAAAGTATTAGCGTTAGGTAAAACCAGAAAACGATCAAATCCAGGAGAAAACCATCAATAAAAGCCATAAAAAATGTGTCGAATCTCATAGCTATCAACTCCCCCAAGATTAGATGTTGCTCGCCCTCGAGTGACAAGGAAATAAAGAAGAATAGCGGAGATTCGAAACTGAAAATATAGGAACTCACAAGTTTGAATTGGTGTCAAATTATTTTCTTCATAATCCATGCAATCTTAAATATAATCATACAAGTATTCACAAGATTGCAGTGAGTTCACTTCCTAACCATGTACATCTTGTTAGCAAATAAATCATATGCCCAAGCAGGTGTCGACGGTTTAGCTAGGAAAGTGAGACAAATTCTTTTGGTCACTCTCTTTATAGAGAGATAAAAACCTTGTGTTCTTATTTGTTTGCCCAATTAAGAGTACTCAGGTAGGCATCAAAGTATATAATTTTAGAACAACTCGTCTATCCCATCTCAAAATATCAAGACTATCAATGCACCTCTTTTCTTTTCTTTTGCCTTTCAAAAACTTTAGCTCTTTCATAGAGAAATCATGCCAGTATTTTTATCATGTTTAATTGGGGCTGTGTTGTGCACTCGTGACCATGCCAATAAATAATTGTTGAGCAATAATGGGCCAGAGGAGTACTACAACTTCACTTGGAACGTGAAACCACAAGCAGACTAAAAAGTTTACCCGTCATAGCATTGCTGCTACAGACGATTACATCACTCAATAGCCAAAATCAAGTGGTTTCCCACATTTAGATCGTTTGCACGACAACAGAGTTCATAGTTCCCCATGGAGCACGACCGAGCTATAATGACACGCGTAAAGCAATATCTTGCGGTAATTATCAGAAAAAGTAGTGGCTTAATTTCTACTGCTTTGAAGCATCCGTTTCGTCAAACAATTTGAATTCAAGGGCACTATGAAGTCTATTTGTATTAAGCTCAAATGGGATGGAGTGGTTCAAAAATTAAATTCTTCGGGCTAAACATGGACTCAAGTCATCTTTCAGATGCTTTTTCTTGTTGTAAAAATGTAGGATGTATTTTAAACCAAGTTCTTTGCTCGTTGTTTCAAGGCTAAAAAGGAGACACTAGCAAAGGAATAAAATTTATGGGATAACAAGCTAAGTGGGGATCGTCCTTAGTGCAAGCAAGTAAATATCTATATGATCAATTTAAGGTTGTAGAGAGAATAATGAAAGGAAAATGATACCTCTTCTAACTTGCTTCATTCTTTATTTGAGTTGAAACCCCTATATGCTTTCCTATTGCCAAGTCACCTGTAATTAAGCAATCTCCGAGAGAAACAAATAAACAAACTTGCAAATAAAATTACAATTAATTTTTTTGTATTTCTGTTTAGACATGCAAAGCTGAAGGTAAACATGCGAATTTGAAACAGTAAAATAAACCAAAAGAAGAAAAAAAATATGTATGCAAAGTTTGGAGGTTTTCAAACCTCCCCCAAGCTTAGGCAATTGCCAGGCTCAGTTGTTCCCGTCATTTGGCGGCTAGTGCGGATACTACTGGTAGAAGTCAGGGAAGTGGGTCATAAAGTGACTGAAGTTGTGAGTCAAAGTGTTCACATCTTCACTAACATCCTGGAGAGTGTGGTTGATCTCCCCAATGCGTTGGTTGAGCTGGTACTCCTGGTAGGGGACGTAACCGTACCCCTACTGTGGCTGGTTGGGCCATGGGTACCATGCTCCTCCTTGCTGCTGTTGATGTCCCTCCCAAGCAGGGTTTTGCCCGTGCTCCTCCTCCTGCCCCTTCTCCTTCTCCTCCTCATCCTGCTGTCCTCCATCTTCGTCCTCCTCGGGCTAGTGCTCAGCCAAGATAGCCATCACTTGGTCCTTGGTGAGGATCCAAGCACTCTTGTCCACAATTGAGAAGGCTTGAGGGAAGGGCAACTGGACCTGCTCACCCTATACATCATCAAGATAACCAAATTTATATGCTCGGAGCCTCGGGTTAGCATGGTAGACACCAAGGAAACCACAAGCAGTCAAATACTTGACGTCTATAAGTTTGGAGCCGTCAATAGGTTCCATGACAGGTAGTACAATGTTCAATGCAAAGGCAAGGTGGGTTACCAATCCACCAATGCGAATATCACCTTTGGTCTTGTTGCTTTGGTGGCGGAAGTGTTGGATGAGTAGCTGTAGGACTGGGGCTCTATGCCGAAGTAGGGAAAAGAGCCTTGGTGATCATCGCCATGACCGCATTAGCCATGGAGCCTGTATCATCTCTCCCCAGTAGTGTGTTGGCGAGGAACAGAGCATAGTAGCGAATGGTTGGGTTCTGAATGGTGAACATCTTCTTTTGATAAAAATGACTACCCCCATTAACAGAAATAACCTCCCAAGTCGTCCCACTCGTGACGCTATAGAGGTTAGTAATATTGGGCTCCCCAGTAGGGGGGAGGCTAAAGGCAGTGCAAAATTGCTCGTAACTTATGTCATAGTGCTGTCGGTTCATGTTGAATCTGATAGTGCACATGTTACCTTTCTCCTTGTGGTCGTCGTAGAAGGAGGCAAGGAACTCGTGGGTGAGCTCGACGTAGGTGTCGTGGCTCGCGAAGCTGATCACCCCTAGCTCTGACCAGCTGCACATGAGGTCGAAGTCCTCCTTCAACCCTACGGCGGTGAGAAAGCTGTGGTCGACCCAACGTGTGAGCAGCACCAGCCTCGTAGTGACAACGCCCAACTTGGAGTTGTGCGAAGCTCGGGACCCCGAGCTTGATCCCTCACCCCGTTGGTGCTTGCTCGAACGAAAAAGGTTACCGATTTTGTTCATCGTGATGCACTGAAAAATTTCACCATAAAACCTTAGCCATATAGTTTCTATATGATATATGAACGATCCTACATGGAAAAATTCAATCCTAACGTGAGCAATTGATAGGAAAAACAATATAAGCTTGAGTTCATCCACTAGATCAATGCGAGAGTTTCAACCATGGAAATCTGAAAATAAAGCATGGCTAGGGAGAGGAACATACCGATCTATTAATTCCCCCACTCAAACGAACGAAATCCGCGAAGAATCGAGAGTTCTAGGTGGATTTTGAGAGGTTTGGAGAGAGAGAATATGAGACAAATAATGAGGAGACGAGGATGCCCTAGCCGCCCCAGTGCGATTAAGTGGTCACGCCGACCTATACAGCCGGAACTATACGGGCGGGTGAAGTCGTTCCGCCCGTATAGTTGCGGCGGAGCAGTAGATTAGGGTTTCTTTATTCAGAAATCAGCTATACGGGCGCAACTATACGGTCGGATCAAAATGATCCCGCTGTATAGTTGGTTGTTAAACCGTCTACTTCTCGAGATAAATTTAAAACTAGCATCGATATCATTATGACCGCAGTTATACGGCCAGAATTTTTATTCCCGCCATATAGTTGGTCGTTAAACTCTCAGTATCCTTGGAATGAAATTCTACGAAGGCATCGATATCTATACGGCCAAAAAAATTATTCCCGCCGTATAGTTGGTCGTTAAACTCTCAGTACCCTTGGAATGAAATTCTACGAAGGCATCGATATCTATACGACCAGAACTATACGGCCGAAATTTTTATTTCCCACCGTATAGTTGGTCGTTAAACTCTTTGTGCCTTCCAAGAAGATTTGGTGATGCAAAGATAACTATACGACCGGACCTATACGGCCAGAATTTTTTATTCCCGCCATATAGTTGGTCGTTAAACCATCAGTAAACATCAAAAACATTATATTTCTTCGAGGATACCTTTTTATTCCATAAGTTAGCGAAATACCTAGTTTTTAACAGAAAAATGTCAGTAAAATCTCTTAACCAACATTAGCACATTAAAAGTAAAATTTAGCTTCTAAAAATAGAAAACTCAAACTTTTATTCTTATTATTATTTGCTACTTATTCAATCGATGTTTCTACTACTTTTTGACAGCTGCATCTTCACGGGCGCGCTTCTGCAAGAATGTCTGTGAAAAAGTGGTAGGAATGCGATGAACTTTTTATTCTTTACTCTAATAAATTAACACAAATGGGTTGACTCCCATCAAACATTTATTAGGAATGGTTGAATAACTCAACCTTTTCTCTGTTCTAGAATTCTTACCTTTATTTGCCCCTTATCAATGGCACTTACCACGTGAACTCGTTTTGCCGGTGGAATATATCTTTTTCATGCTTCTAGCTTCTTTGGAAAATACCGGATGATTTTAGCATCATAAACATTAAAGATTATCTTCCCTTCTACGCAATCTACTAATGCACTTGTAGTACTAAGGAAAGGTCTTCCAAGTATTATAGATAATCTTTCATCTTCCGGTATTTCCAGAATAATAAAATCAGTGGGAATAACATGTTCATCTATCCTAAGTAAGACATCCTCAATCATACCAATAGGTTGTTTAGTGGACTTGTCAGCCATCTGTAAAGTGATAGTAGTAGGAGAATACTCCCCCAATCCTAACCGTTTATAGAGGGAGTATGGCATTACACTAACTCCTGCTCTTAGATCACACAAGGCATTGTGAATATCTGTTTTACCTATTGAGCATGAAATAGTTGGTATTCCAGGATCACTAGACTTGGATAATAGCTTCCCATTGGCAGGATAGCTAGTTACCATGGCAATAGTTTCAGTTATTTATTTCTTTCTACTAAGAATATCACGAAAGAATTTACCATACGTTGGAACTTTGATTGCATTAGCAAATGGAATTTCCAGACATAGGTCACTAAGTGCGTTTGTAAAGGAATTATAAATCACCTCATCTGGTGCTTTCTTTTTTTGATCAGGATAAGGAAGTTTTTTCTCACCTGACTTGCTCTTGTCTTTTACCTTTGGGGGGGGGGAGGGTCAGGCTCTTTAGTTGCTTTCTTTTGTTTTTGCTTATTTTTTTATTCTTTTCTACTACAACAACATCATTTTCCTTACTTGTTTCTTTATCTTCTCTTGGATCAACTGTCTCTGCATCAAAGTCATAGTAATCATCCTGTGCATCATTTTGGTCCCCCTTGGTCTGCTCTTGCATCTCAGTTTCATATTGAGGATCCACCAATGTATCATCTGCTTGGCTTGCTTCAAGCAAGGCTTTTTACTTGCGTACTTTTTCGGCTTCATATTCCGGTGGTCCTAAGGGTCCTATAACAACTGCACCCCTCCTTGTGACAACATTAGCAGAAACAGAAATATTTTTGTCTTCACGGAGAAAAAATTGATAACCAGATGCTATTTGCTCACACTGGGTTTCAATCATACTAAGATACTTATGAAATAATTTTATTTCTTGGCCTATCTCATCATAATTTTCCGTGAGTTCTGCCAAAATCTTTTTATGTTTTTGGAAATGCCTATGCAAGTTATTATGAGATTTTACTAGTCCATGTTTCAATTCTTGAAAAACTTTTATAGTTTCATCTTATTCAGTAAAAACTTGGAACAAATCTTCTTTGTTTTCCTTAGAAAGTTCAGAAGGTATACCTTTTTCTTTCATAATTTTGCGTACCTCAGGCATAATATCAAGATTTATCCGAAGTATCCCTTTTTCCGGCTTAGTGCCAAAATCAGGATTATATAAAGAATCATTCTTTGCCCTAGTAGACATTAATTCCAAACACTCTTTAATAGTTAAAGTATTTATTGATCCTCCTGCTGAGAAGTCAAGCAACTCTCTACATTGAGTATTGAGACCATCGTAAATTAAATGGCAAATTGTTAGTTTAGAATAGCCATGATTAGGAATACTATTGATCATTCTAAAGAATCTTTCCTAGGCTTGTGGGTAGTTTTCTCCCACGTTCTGATTAAAATTGCCTATGTTCTTTCTTAGTTATGTTACTTTTTAAAAGGAATAAACCTGTTTATGAATTTAGTAATGCAGTTTTCCCAACATTTAATGTAATGGCGAGGAAGAGAATATAACCAGTCTAGAGTTTTACCTTTAAGTGACCATCGAAATGATTTAAGACGAGAGAAGCCTCTAGGAAAAACTTTCAGTCCAAGCGATGTTATCACATCGTAAAACTCTCTAATATGTCTCCCTAGGTCTTCACCCCTTCCACTAAAAGCTTTTTCCTACTAAATTTTAATGATTCCACCATGAAATCGATATTCTCTAACTCTAGGATTAGGCAACTCTATTGGTTATTTAATAAACTCAGAACTTGGAGCACTGTATTCCCTGAGAGTTTTCTGAGGTTTCATAGGAGTTGTCCTATAAATAGACATAATTCCATAATATCACTCAGGTTTTCAACATCAAATTTATTTGATCTTAAAAGTTTTCCAATAATTTCTTCTCGCCTTTGAGCAGGCACGCGCTCAATATAATCTGGCAGGTAGGTCCTACCAGAGCGTGTAGACCCTTTGTCCCCTAAGGAGAACATTTTGTAGTAGCAACACCTGAAATGTCAAAAGACAAACACTTAGTGCTTAGCTCCCCGGCAATGGCGCCAGAAAATAGCTTGAAGTCTGCAAGAGCACAGATTGTTTGTAGCTAGTTTCGAAGTTCAGATATCGATCCACAGGGAGCCCAAAGGTAAGTGTTTATGGGTGAAGTCTCTGTCACACCCGAAGTTGTCACAAGTCTGCAAGTGAATTGACTGCAAGTGTTGAAATAAGAATGGGTTTTGATTAAATGCGATAAATTTAAATAAAACTAAAATGTAAACTTCAGAAATGTAAAGCATTAAAATAAGGAACAACTTTGCTTGTTTATGGTTTCTTGTAGATGACGAAAGAAGGCGCGGGGATATTCAGTTCATGGTGATAGTGATTGTGCCAGGTGGACGAGTGGTAAATGTAACAATTGTAATCTTATAGATATATGTGTAGGCGAGCATCCCATAATTAGTCGGAACTCCTCTTGGTAGATTTCACCCCAACTTCAATAATCCTACTAGCCTGCTCCAAAACCATGGCCAGACACTAGACAATTAAGACCCTTCAGGTCGCTAGCGATTAAGCTCCTTGGATCGGACTAATGCAATAAGTACAGTGGTTACTCGTTATCCTCGAGTCAACTAGCTTTCCATTGATATCCCCATGTCACCCGGGGGTCGCCGGTCCACTAGCGTACAAGATCTTATCTGTGTAGAACAAGGTATCATGTTTTCTGGGCCCTTAATTGGACAAAAAGCATTAGGCATCCCACAGATAGTCAAGCACACATATTACAGTAATTAGAATCAATCACAAATTAACGTAAAATATATGAAGGCACATCACATCTCACCAATCCCCTACATCTCCCACGCCCAAGGGAATTACTCACACATGAGAGAAGAACAAATCATCAATATTATTGATTAAGGGGAATTCCTCTTTGTATTACCCTGGAGATCCACAATAAGAATAGAAAAATATCCAACACAATTCAAGATGGGAAGAAACAATCTCAAACCCTAGTCTTGCAAAGTGGAGATCCCTCTCTATCTCAAGTATAAGTAGTGGCTATGGGCTGTATTGGCTAGGAGGTCAAAGATCGTGTAGCGAGATGAAGAACATCTTCTCCTTCTCCGGGTCTCTTCTTTCTCCCTTCTAGATGGTGTGGCGGTTGTTGCATTGTGTTTTCATCCCCCGTCCCTTCAGAGAAGTTTTCCCTCTTGACAAGACAGAGTCAGCGGCAACTATATGGTCGGAAAAATATTCCTGCCGTATAGTTGCTCGTTGGAGCTTCTGTTGACTCCTCCAACGTGCTTCCAAAGTGGGACTTGCTTATTTTCCCCAGAATATTGTGTTTCTCTAGTTAAATCCTCCTGTTGATGTTTAGAACCCGAAACACACATTAAAAACTAAGTTTTCTTTGCTACCAAAGTATTAGCGTTAGGTAAAACCAGAAAACGATCAAATCCGGGAGAAAACCATCAATAAAAGCCATAAAAAATGTGTTGAATCTCACAACTATCACTGTTCACCGGCTGGGCAATGTCTCTTTTCCCGCTTGCAGTACTACATGTCTTCTTCCTACTATGGATATTGCACATCAGACATCGTTTGTAGTCATCTGGCTTATTTATCTCAAATTGCGATGGTTGCTCAAGGAAACTCTTAGCCCACTTTTTGGATTTCTCATCAAATATCTTCTTTGGCTCGGGCTCTTTTGGTGCAAAAAAGGCTTTCACTATTGCGTCGCTGATCGCTTTGGTTTCCTCATCAGTCCTCTCGTACGATAATTTTTTTGGAGGCGTGATACATTGCAAATGTATCTATAATTTTTGATGCTCCATGCTTGGTTTTATCCACTTTCTTGTGTTTTGTCCACACTTTGGAATACGTTTCATATGATTTCTTGGACTAACCTATTAACAAGAGCCACAGTGTCAGCTGCCTGTTTTCTGCTGTTTTTGGTTCCAGGAAAGTCAGAAAATGAATATTCTCGGAATTGGACGGCACAAAAGTCAAAGTGCCTATTTTTCCAGAAGACTCACGGAGCCAGAATACAAGACGGAGGAGGGCCAGGGGCTTGCCACACCACCCCTAGGTGCGGGCTAGGCCTGGCCGCGCTAGGGCATGGTGTGGTGGCCCCAGGCAGCCCCTCGGTCTCCCTCTTCGCCTATAAGAGGCCTTATGACCTAAAAACTTAGGGGGTTCGATGTTTTTCCACGAAAAGTTCCGCTGCGCCGCCACCACCGAAGGGGAGATTCGGGGGACAGAAAGTCTCTGTTTCGGCACCCTGCTGGGACGGGAAGTGCCCCCGGAGCCATCTCCATCGACCTCCACCATCATCTTCATTGACCATCCATGTTTCCCCCATCTATGAGTGAGAAATCCCCCGCTGTAGGCTATGGGGATGGTAGGGATTGGATGAGATCGTTCATGTAATGGCATCAGATTGTTAGGGCATGGTGCCTAGTATCTTTTATTAGTGCTTTATGACTTTGTTGCGACTTGTTGTGCTTAATGCTTGTCACTAGGGCCCGAGTGCCATGATTTCAGATCTGAACTTATTATTGATTCATTATGATAGTATTGTTTCTGGTCTTATCTGCAAGTTGTATACAGACGTTGCTGTCCGGAACCTATGGCCTCGAAGTGACAGAAATCGGGATAACCGGAAGGGAATGTCTTTGATGTGAGGATCACATGTGTTCACGGAGTGTTAATGCTTTGCTCCGGTGCTCTATTAAATGGAGCACCTTAATTGCCAGTAGTTCCCTAGAGGCCCCGTTGCAAACGGGCTGGCAGGACAAAAGATGTTGTGCAAGTTCTCATTGCAAGCACGTATGACTATATATGGAACACATGCCTAGGATTGTTTAGTACTTGGGTGCTTTATCTTATTTATCTGCAATTGCCCTATGTTCTGATTGCTATGTGAATTTTCTTGTCCATGCAACGCCCGTCCATCCACCCCTATGCCCACCGCGCTTTAATCCTACTGTTTACTGCAATTGTTACTACTGTCTTTACTTTTACTACTTCTATTACTTTGCTATTGCTATTACAAAACTGTTGCTACTGATAAACTGTTGTGAGCAAGATTGTTTCCAGGTGCAGCTGAATTGACAGCTCAGTTGTTAAGGCTTATAAATATTCTTTGGCTCCCCTTGTGTCGAATCAATAAATTGGGTTTAACTTCCCTCGAAAATACTGCGATACACCCCCTATACTTGTGGGTCATCAAGGCGGCAGGGTTTTCTTCGCCCTTCTACCTTTTTACGAGTAGTAGCACTAGCTGACTGAACGGGGATCTTCTGACTCGCTTGACACAGTGGCATAGTCAGCTCATGCGGTGGCGGAGTTGGCTGAAGTGGCGGCGAACTCCCGCAATGGTGGTGGTCGTCCCTCTCCTCGTCACGTGGACTTAGAGGTGGTGAGCTGCAACTCGGAGGAGACGGTGGTGGCATGGGCGCCGAGCCTGGAAACTCGATGTATTTCTTACACCGTAGGCTGGTACCCCCGACTTCTCCTACTGTCCTGTCATCTTCAGGTCGACCAAAACCATCTGGAATCTCTTTGCCATGCCAGGTTGCTCCAGGTTCACAGGATAAAGCAAAGCCGATAGCCGCCTTGAAGGATAAGTTGATCACTCCCACATGTAACTCACAACTTGTCTTCTTAGTGATATTATCCACAGGGTAGCGATCCATTGGATCGACCGCCATGGAAGCCACACTGCTTCTCCGCTGAGATGGGTCGCTGTCACTTTCTTGCCGCAGTTGATGAGTTGGCCCGTGCTGGCGCATTTCGTCCAATTGCTTCCGTAGCTCCTTTAGCATGGCATATAGTTCTCCTGTCGTTCTTTTTACGCTACTCCACTGGTCTGCCTGCTCCTACTCCTTTCGCTTCTTTGCACTCTCTCGGCTTCTATAAGATTCACTATCCTCAGCAACCCCAATCTTCCACGGCACAGAAGATCCAAACCCTCGTGTCCGTCTTAGTTTTTTAGGATTCTCGAGGGCCTTTGTCAGCTCATCATTATCCACGTCGAGTTTGAACTTCCCCTCTCAAACCTCATGTATTGTTCGAACAAGTGCTTCATGGGGTGTAGCAATTTTCTTCTTTTCATCCATTATTAACTCCCCTGTTTGCATGTCATACTTTTCTCCATGCACGAGTAAGCAATTTCTTACCCTGATGGTCCAGTCATGTGTAACTAGAGTGATCCCTTGAGAAAGTAAGGTGGCCTTAGCTTCCTCCCACTTAGGCACGAAAGTCTTGTAGCCACCTGTACCCATCCTATGATAATATTTCTTCCTTGCAACATTTTCCTTTTGAGAAATAGCATTGAGGAGTGCACATAGCTTCACAATGGGTACCCTAACATTTTCTGGTAGAAGTCCCCACAATGCAACCAAAAGCAATTGCGTCATAAGCACATTGCAATCATGAGACTTTAGGTTCTGGAATTTATTCTCTGCCATATTTATTATTCCTTTTATATTCGACGAGAAGCCAGGCATGACCTTCATACTGCTTAGGACTGCAAAAAATATTTCCTTCTCTTCTTTGGCAAGAGCGTAGCTGGTAGGACTTAGACCTCCTTTATCTGCCTTCATTGGATGCAGGCCTTCTGGGTCTTTCATATGTTGCTAATCCTACTGTGCTTCCGACGTATCTTTTGTCTTCCCATACATGCCCATGAAGCCTAGCAGGTTCACGCAAAGATTCTTCATCACGTGCATCACATCGATTGTAGAACGGACCTCTAGAACTTTCCAATAGGGTAGATCCCAAAATATAGATTTCTCCTTCCACATGGGCACTTGTCCGGTAGCGTCACTCCGAATAGATTGACCGCCAGGACCCTTTCCAAATATTACTTCTACATCCTTGACCATACCAAATACATCATCACATTACGGCGGATAGGCTTCTTCTGGTGATCTTCCTCACCTTTGCAATGGTTGTCTTTCTTTCTTGTGAGATGCCAGGGCAGAAGTGTTGGAGATATGCCCAAGAGGCAATAATAAAAGTGGTTATTATTATATCTTTATGTTTATGATAAATGTTTACATCCCATGCTATAATTGTATTAACCGGAAACATTAATACTTGTGTGTTTTGTAAACATAAAAGAGTCCCTAGTAAGCCTCTTGTTAAACTAGCTTGTTGATTAATTGATGATCATGGTTTCCTGATCATGGACATTGGATGTGATTAATAACAAGGTTATATCATTAGGAGAATGATGTGATGGACACACACCCATAGTAAGCGTAGCATAAGATCAAGTCATTAAGTTCGTATTGCTATAAGTTTTCAAATGCATAGTAACCTAATCCTTCGACCATGAGGTTATGTTAATCACCATCACCGGATGGATACTTTGATGACATCAAACACCGCTTCGTAACTGGGTGGTTATAAAGGTGTCATTGGGTATTCTGAAAGTATGTGTTGAAGCGCATGAATCAAGATTGGGATTTGCCCATCCATATGACGGATAGATATGCTCTGGGCCCTCTCGATGGAATGTCATCTAGTTAGCTTGCAAGCATGTGAATAGGTCACAAGGGATGACATATCACGGAACGAGTAAAGAGTACTTATCAGTAACGAGGTAGAACTAGGTATGGAGATACCGACGATCAAACCTCGGATAAGTATAGTATCGTGAGACAAAGGGAATTGGTTTAGTATGTAAATGGTTCAATCGACCACGAAGTCATCGTTGAGTACGTGGGAGCCATTATGGATCTCCAGGTCCCGCTGATGGTTATTGATAGGAGATGTGTCTCTATCATGTCTACATATTCACGAACCGTAGGGTGACACACTTAAGGTTCGAAGTTGTTATAAGTAGATATGGAATGTGCGTTGGAGACCGAATGTTGTTCGGAGTCTCGGAATGGATCCGGGACATCACGAGGAGATCCGGAATTGTCCGGAGAATGAGATACATATATTGGGGATCATTTTCTAAGTTATGAAATGTTCTGGAGTGTTTGTATGGAGATTCTAGAAGGTTTCGGAATGTTCTGGAAGGTTCTAGAGGATTTCTTGGAGTTTGCTTGAAAACCAAGGAAGGGATCAAGGAGTCCTGGTGGGTCAAGACTAGGAGTCGTGGGGGAGGAGGACTCCTCCCCCTACTCCCCAATCCGCCGGTCTAGAGGAAGGGGAGTCCTACAAGGACTCCCCCTCCCATGGCGCCTCACCCCCCTTAAATAGAGGGGCAGGGGCGCCCCCTCCAAGCCCTGCTCCCACAACTCCAATCTCTGCCGCCTCTCTCCTCCACATTTCTTCTGCACAGGCATAGGCGAAGCCCTGCAGAATTCTCTACTCCACCACCACCACCACGCCGTCGTGCTGCTGGGATTCCGTGGAGAACATCTACTACCTCCGCTGCTCGCTGGAACGGGGAGAGGAAGGTCTGCTTCGACTCCGCACGTGCGACCGACTTCGGAAGCGCTGCCAAAACGCGGCGCTGGAAGGATCGTCCAGTTGACCGACTGCGGAAGCGCTGCCGGAACGCGACGCCGGAAGGATCGTCCACACGATCTTGAGATCGGCAAGTGATCGACTACATCAACCACGAGATCTAATCTCGTTAACGCTTTCGGATCTACGAGGGTTAGTTCCTATCTATCTCGTTGCACATGTCTAATAGATTAGATCTTGGCTTTTATCTAGATTAGATCTGGGTTTTGTTCATTCTTGCGGTAGAAATTTTTTGTTTTCCATGCTACGAACCCATCAGTGGTATCAGAGCCATGTCTATGCGTAGATCTGTTGCACGAGTAGAACACAATGGTGTTGTGGGCATTGATGCTTTTGTTGTCGGTGTCTTAGCGTGTACTTTGCATCTTGCGGCATGGTGGGATGAAGCGGCTCGGGCTAACATTACATGTCATCGCACATGAGACTTGCTCCACGCTTGACGTGCAACTTGCTTTGCACAAGTGGCTTTGCGGGTGTCTGTCTCTCCCACCATAGTTAAGATGCAATTTACAATGAGCATCTGACAACACTTGTATCAGCGTTGTGGTTCTTGTTCGTAGGTAAGATCGGTCTTATTCGAAAGCCCCAAGCCACGTAAAACATGCAAAGAAAATTAGAGGCGTCTAACTCGTTTTTGCAGGGGTTTTGTGATGTGATATGGCCATTATGTGATTGTGATTATATTTGATGTATGCAATGATCCTTATTGTAATATGGCAACCGGCAGGAGCCTAATGGTTGTCTTTAAATTTTGTTTAAGACCTGCGTGTCTATTCATCATGTAATAGCTTTATTCCAAGTAGTTGTAATAGTTGTTGGTGGTGATGGACAACCATGAAGCAGCGCCACGGACCTTGACGCCACGCTGGTGATGATGGAGATCTTGTCCATGCTTTGGAGATGGAGATCAAAGGCACAAGAAGAAAGGCCATATCATATCACATATTATGAATTGCCTGTGATGTTAATCCTTTATGCATCTTGTATTGCTTAGATCGCGACGGTAGCATTATAAGATGATCCCTCTCACTAAATATCAAGTAATATAGTGTTCGTCCTTAGTTGGCACCGTTGCTAAGACTCGTCGTTTCGAAGCATCTCGTGATGATCGGGTGTGATAGACTCTACGTGTGCATACAACGGGTGCAAGCCAGATTTGCACATGCGGAAACTAAGGTTAACCTTGACGAGCCTAGCATGTACAGACATGGTCTCGGAACACGGAATACCGAAAGGTAAAGCATGAGTCATATGGATGATATGATGAACATGTTGATTGTTCGCCTTTAAAGCTACATCATCTCACGTGATGATCGGACTTGGTGTAGTGGATTTGGTTCGTGTAATCACTAAAACAACTCGAGGGATGTTGTTTTGAGTGGGAGTTCATTTGTAATTTGGATTAGTCAAACTCAATTTATCATAAACACAATCAAAGTGAATTTGCATAGTTTGTTGTAGTCATTGGCATCCGTTCACCACCTTACGCTTAGTTATAGTTGAGATAGTGGAACTATAGAAATTCTGGATATTTACTTTACGAACTGGTATCGTATTGTTCTGAATGTCAATTTAAAGTTTATAAGTCCTATTGCAAACTTTCAGCAAACTCTATTTACTCCATGAAGTTTAATAAATAGTATTAAATCAAGAGTAACAATTCCAGTGTTAGTATCTAATGTATCATGTTTGCCTCCATGATTCTTGATACTCAAAAGTTTGTTTTTAATATCAAGTTTATCTAAGAGCTGAAAGCAATGTTTCAGAAACCATCATATGTGAAAGGTATTGCGATATCTAAAACAATGTGTTGGTTACAACATGATAGAGTATACGTCCTCATATTTGATGAAAATTTGTGAAGGTTGGAGAGCTAGTCGTCCTAATCCTCCAAACATTTTTTTGAAAAAGAAACATTATACTCGCAATTCACCTTTATAAGCTATAGCAGCTTGATCATGAAAGTTGTCATGATAAGGATGAATAGAAGATGTAAGTAAAATGTTTACTACACTTAAAGATTACTAAAGAATGGAATTTTGAAAGAACACCAAACATTTGATGATGGTGATCCACCTCAAAGTGCAAGTCCAAAGGTATTAGTAGTTGACTATATACGCTTTGTACCATATGTCATGTTGATGACACCACTATTGATGTTGATAGATTCTTTTAAAAGAAAAGGAATTGCTGAAAGAGAATCTATAAAATATTTGGCAGAAAATAAAAGGTTGGAGATGTCCAACTTAGCATATAGAAGATATACATGTTATGGTTGTATTCCTTTCTTGTTAAACAATGTGGTTCTCTGGTATTGGATACTGAATTGGTTGGTATGAAGTGTCATACAGGACAACACAATTCATGAACTGCAATGGCCTAAGTAACTAGCAAGAGAAAATGTGATGATGTTCATCGAAAACAAACAAAGGGTTGTTGTGTTGCTCGTTAACATCAAAGCGTGCCTTCAAGATTTGTTTCAATAATTGTTATTTTGATCAGGTATTATGACGACAAAAGTTTGTTCAAATAATTTCTGTATTCCATAAAAGATGGATGATTTACAAATCTCGTTGGAAAAATCACATCCATAAAACTAATGCTAAAATGTCGCAAGACAAATGATTGAAAGATCACTTATGAAGTGACATCGCTGTTTAAATTATATTGGAAAGAAAACATGAAGAAACTCCATGTTGATGGAATTTTGGAGTTTTTTGATTTTGATCAAATGACGCTTATGAAACTTTTCTAGAGATAATTAAAACTTCGTTCATAGGCCAAAAGGGAACGAATGACTAGCTGATTGGAACTTGTACATACAGATGTATGAAGCCCATTATGTGTAGTCGAGAGC
Organism: Avena eriantha; assembly: GCA_910589775.1. Taxonomy (NCBI): domain Eukaryota; kingdom Viridiplantae; phylum Streptophyta; class Magnoliopsida; order Poales; family Poaceae; genus Avena; species Avena eriantha. The sequence goes on from OU342741.1 coordinate 26,485,622, forward strand.
GATGGATTTCAACTTCATATGCTTTCTCCGAGAATTTGAGTGAATATATGTATACTTACTCAATAAGGAAGAAGTATGAAACATTTGAAAAATGTTCAAAGACTTTCAAGATGAAGTGGAAAATCATTGTAACAAGAAAATAAAAAGTTTATGATTGGATCATAAAGAAAGATGTTTGAGTTACAAGTTTAGAAAAACACCTAAGATTTGAGGAATCGTTCCATGGATTTGCATTTCCCAAAACACCATAGGAGTATGGAGTGTTCAAGATATGTAATGAAACCTTGTTTGACATGGTAAGATCAAAGGTGTCATTTATAAAACTGCCATTATATATTAAAGATTAAAGATTTAGTGACTACCGCTTTTACACTGAAAAGAGCTCCATCGTGATCCGTTGAAATGACACCATATGAGTTATGTTTTGGGATAAAACCCGAATTGTCCTTTCTTAAATTTTTGGTATGCTAGGCATAAGTAAAATGTTTACAACCAAAGTCAGATAATCACGTCTTTGTAGGATATTCCAAAGAATTTGTTGGGAATTTCTCCATAACACCGAGGACAAAAGATTTTGTCGCTTGGAACGTCAAGTTTCTTGAGAAGGAATTTTTCGTGAAAAGTTAAGTGGGAGGACAATAGAACTTTGATAAGGTTGTTGAACCTTAGCTATATGTGCTAAGTAGCGCAGCGCCGGAAAGTGTCCCGGTGGCGGCCACAATGCTCATGGCTCTCGTGATTACAAAAGGTGTGATCTCGGAGATTAGAGTTCCTATAGAACCGTGCGGGTCGGTAATAATCAAATAGTAAGATTTGATAAGCAAGTCGTTATTGTTTTGACAATGATGAACCGACTACATGCAAAGAAGCGATGATGGGCCCTGACTCCATAAAATGACTAGAAGTCATGGAATCCGTGATAGCTTCCATACACGAGAAATCAAGTTTCTGAACTTTGAAGACCCTCCGGAAAGGCGTGAAGCCTATCGGTCGTGTTTGGATCTATAAAGAAATAGACATGGATGTTTCGAATCTATGAAATAGTCAACATGTCGAAAAGAGTTTACGAAAATGTTCAAGGAATTGACTATGATAAGATTTGATCTTTCATAGCGATATTTAGTCTGGATGGATTAATGTAGCAACCACTACATATATTTTGGTATATGGTAGTTGAACAAACAAAACAAGTTCTTCTAATAGAATGGTTACCTAGGACGTGTACATGACACGATCCAAAGGGTTTTGTTAATTCAAAGGATGCTAAAAGAGTATGCAAAACTTCAATGGTTGAAGTAAGCATAGCGGAGTTGGAATCTTCACCATGATAAAACTGTTAAAAGAGTTTAAATTCATCGGAGATGATGAAGATGCTTGCATTTGCAAGAAATTAAGTGGGAGCGCTGAGACATATTTCTAATACATTATGTAGAGGACATATTGTTGATTAGAAATGATGTATCTTTTATTGACACAGGTTAAGAATTTCATTTTCGATGAAAGACTTAGGCATAACCCAAGAATTAGACATCAATGTCTATATGAATAGATTGAGGCGCTAATATGCTTTTGCCATATGTACATAGATGAGATGTTGAATGAGTTCAATATGGAAACAACAAGAAAGGTTCTTGACGCACAGAAAGGACTAAATCAAGATTCAAGTGTGTTGACACGAGATTCAAGTGTTTTGACACTTGGTGAAATCACAAGAATATTTTGATCAATCATTCTTTAAGATGTACACATCCAGATATATCCTATTCTCTAAATGTTATGAGCATATACCAGAATGATTCATAAGATGATCATTGGACAATAGTAAAGATATTCTTATGAGCTTTGGAAGAACTAAGAATATATCATGTATAAGTGACAAATAGTTAAAGGTAGTTCATTGTAAAGTATTACATTGATACTAGTTTTGTCACAAGATACAAATTAAATTTATCTCAATTTAGACTATGGGTGGCACAATATAATGGAAAGGATGTTCCATGATGGATTTGGATGAGTTCCAAAGTTAAAACATTGTGACAGATACTACAACAAAAGGCTAAGTATATAACTGCTATAGTAGCAGCAAAGGAGGGCATTTGTGTTAAGAAGTTTGTTATCAAACTAGGTGTGGTTCAAATTGGGCTAATACTATGAAGATATATTGTGTGACAATAATATCAACATATTTTGAGCCGAAGGAACTAAAGGTCTCACCAAAGGACCAAATTTATACAATGCCATCTCATTGGAGAATGAGTAATGCGTAGAGACGCAAGGACATGCAAATACACGCGGACCTAGAAGTGTCAGATCCGAAGATTATGTTTACCACTAGCAATTGTGTCTATACAACACCAGAAAGCCATAGGTGTTGAATGCACAAGTTTTTAACTAGATTATTGACTCTAGTGCAAGTGGGAGACTGTTGGAGATATGCCCAAGAGGCAATAATAAAAGTGGTTATTATTATATCTTTATGTTTATGATAAATGTTTAGATCCCATGCTATAATTGTATTAACCGGAAACATTAATACTTGTGTGTTTTGTAAACATAAAAGAGTCCCTAGTAAGCCTCTTGTTAAACTAGCTTGTTGATTAATTGATGATCATGGTTTCCTGATCATGGACATTGGATGTGATTAATAACAAGGTTATATCATTAGGAGAATGATGTGATGGACACACACCCATAGTAAGCGTAGCATAAGATCAAGTCATTAAGTTCGTATTGCTATAAGTTTTCAAATGCATAGTAACCTAATCCTTCGACCATGAGGTTATGTTAATCACCATCACCGGATGGATACTTTGATGACATCAAACACCGCTTCGTAACTGGGTGGTTATAAAGGTGTCATTGGGTATTCTGAAAGTATGTGTTGAAGCGCATGAATCAAGATTGGGATTTGCCCATCCATATGACGGATAGATATGCTCTGGGCCCTCTCGGTGGAATGTCATCTAGTTAGCTTGCAAGCATGTGACTAGGTCACAAGGGATGACATATCACGGAACGAGTAAAGAGTACTTATCAGTAACGAGGTAGAACTAGGTATGGAGATACCGACGATCAAACCTCGGATAAGTATAGTATCGCGAGACAAAGGGAATTGGTTTAGTATGTAAATGGTTCAATCGATCACGAAGTCATCGTTGAGTATGTGGGAGCCATTATGGATCTCCAGGTCCCGCTGATGGTTATTGATAGGAGATGTGTCTCTATCATGTCTACATATTCACGAACCGTAGGGTGACACACTTAAGGTTCGAAGTTGTTTTAAGTAGATATGGAATGTGCGTTGGAGACCGAATGTTGTTCGGAGTCTCGGAATGGATCCGGGACATCACGAGGAGATCCGGAATTGTCCGGAGAATGAGATTCATATATTGGGGATCATTTTCTAAGTTAGGAAATGTTCCGGAGTGTTTGTATGGAGATTCTAGAAGGTTTCGGAATGTTCTGGAAGGTTCTAGAGGATTTCTTGGAGTTTGCTTGAAAACCAAGGAAGGGATGAAGGAGTCCTGGTGGGTCAAGACTAGGAGTTGTGGGGGAGGAGGACTCCTCCCCCCACTCCCCAATCCGCCGGCCTAGAGGAAGGGGAGTCCTACAAGGACTCCCCCTCCCATGGCGCCTCACCCCCCTTAAATAGAGGGGCAGGGGCGCCCCCTCCAAGCCCTGCTCCCACAACTTCAATCTCTGCCGCCTCTCTCCTCCACATTTCTTCTGCACAGGCATAGGCGAAGCCCTGCAGAATTCTCTACTCCACCACCACCACGTCGTCGTGCTGCTGGGATTCCGTGGAGAAGATCTACTACCTCCGTTGCTCGCTGGAACGGGGAGAGGAAGGTCTGCTTCGACTCCGCACGTGTGACCGACTGCGGAAGCGCTGCCAAAACGCGGCGCCGGAAGGATCGTCCACTTGACCGACTGCGGAAGCGCTTTCGGAACGCGACGCCAGAAGGATCGTTCACACGATGTTGAGATCGGCAAGTGATTGACTACATCAACCACGAGATCTAATCTCGTTAACGCTTTCGGATCTACGAGGGTTAGTTCCTATCTATCTCGTTGCACATGTCTAATAGATTAGATCTTGGCTTTTATCTAGATTTTAGATCTGGGTTTTGTTCGTTCTTGCGGTAGAAATTTTTTGTTTTCCATGCTACGAACCCATCAAGAAGAAATCAATGATGCCCCGGGTACACATTCTTCCTACAATTATCCAAATATATACTCTCAGTATCATCTAAACAATGTGTGCATGCATTGTATCCCTAGTTTGACTGTACTGAAAGGTTACTAAGAGAAGGACAATCATTGATGGTTATGAACAGCAACGCTCGTAGGTCAAATGACTTGTGTTTGTGCTCATCCCACATACGTACAACTTCGTCGTGCCACAACTGTAGAAGTTCTTCAAGTAATGGCCTTAGGTACACATCAATGTCGTTGCCGGGTTGCTTCGGGCCTTGGATAAGCACTAGAATCATAATGAACTTCCGCTTCATGCACAACCAAGGAGGAAGGTTATAGATACATAGATTCATAGGCCAGGTGCTATGACTGCTGATATGCTCCCCAAAAGGATTTATGTCATGTGTACTTAGACCAAACCTTATGTTCCTAGCGTCATATGCAAAGTTCGGGTACTCGCTATGGATTTTTCTCCACTGCTTCCCATCCGCGGGATGTCTCGACATGTCGTCTATCTTGTGGTCTTCTTTGTGCCATCTCAACAACTTGGCATGTTCTTTGTTTATGAACAAACATTTCAACCGTGGTATTATCGGAGCATACCGCATCACCTTTGCAGGAACCCTCTACCTGGGGCGCTCCTCTCCCTCATCATCACCAGGGTCATCTCGACTGATCTTATACCACAATGCACCGCATACCGGGCATGCATCCAAATTCTCGCACTCCTCACCGCGGTAGATGATGCAGTCATTAATGCATCATGTATCTTCTGCACCTATAATCCTAGAGGGCAGATAACCTTCTTTGCCTCGTATGTACTGTCAGGCAATTCGTTATCCTTTGAAAGCTTCTTCTTCATTATTTTAAGTAGCTTCTTAAATCCCTTGTCAGATAAACTAGTCTCTGCCTTCCATTGCAGCAATTCCAGTGTAGTACCGAGCTTTGTGTTTCCATCTTCGCAATTTTGGTACAACAATTTTTTGTGATCCTCTAACATGCGCTCCAACTTCTTCTTCTCGTTTTGATTTTTGCATTCTCTTCGTGCATCAAGAATGGCCTGATGAAGATCATCAGCGGTCTCATCTGATGCCCGTTCTTCACCTTCTTCTTGTTCACTGTCTTCCATTTAAGTACCACCGAATTTAGGAAACATTGGATAGTTGTCATCGTTCTCTTCTTCTTTGTTGTCTTCCATCGTACCCCCTTTTTCTCCGTGATTTGTCCAACAATTATAGTTGGACATGAAACCGGACTAAATCGGGTGGAGGTGAATGGTTTTTGAGGAAGAGTAATCCTTCTCATTTCGACAGACACGACACGGACAACACATAAAACCATTCCGCTTGTTTGCCTCAGCCACTTCGAGAAAAGAATGCACGCCTTTAATGAACGCTTCAAACATTCGGGAACCGACGTACATCCATGGCCGGCTCATCTACATTATATAAAAAGCTTGGATCATTTTCACTTCATTTACTTATTGAAATTTATAGATTTAGTGTGTACTAACAACATATATATAGAATTTTACATGCACGAATTTTTCAATTGGACAAAACTCTTAACATAAAAAATGTTGACTTTCGAATTATCGATCTAGAGTGAAAACCTCATTCAATTCTTAGCTCTGAAACTCTAAAATTACACATCTCAACTTTTAGTAACTTTTTGCATAATCAAAATATGTCTAAAATTGCACATCTAAAATTCCCTCTACCTTTCTACTTCTAAAGCATGAAATCTCTCTATACTTATAGAGCATTTAGAAAAATAACAATGAGAGATGAAAGAATGAAGTTGCTACCCTTTTAGAACCTTGGATTGATGGGTGCCACCAAATCTTGACAAATCTTGGACAAAAAAAGGGGATGAACTTGAGCTAGCTTGTAGCAAAATGCCCATGGGCTCGGGCAGGGGTTTGATATGTCCGTTTTGCATCACTATTCTATGTCTTAATTCACTATTATTCATTGATATATTTCGTATTGAGAGGTGATACTTATGTTATTTCATCTGTTTTTGCATGGTTGATGACTTTTGGAGCATGGACCGCTGCAGTCAGGATTCTGATGGAAAAGGTGCTGTTTGGAGGCAAAATTCGCGAAGATCAGAAAATCCGGGAAAATATATGGAAAATCCTATTTTTCCAGAAGACTAAGGATGCCAGAAGACGGAGTGGAGATGGGCCACAGGGGGGCCACACCACCCGCTAGCGCGGGCAGTCCTAGGCCGCGCCAGGAGGTGGTGTGGCCACCCTGGCCCACTCCAACCTCTCCCCTCTGGCGTATATCATCCTCCCGAAACCCTAAGACTCAGGGAGCAACCACAGAAAGATTCCGCAGCCTCTGCGGGGCGGAAAGCACCAAGAGAGAAAGATCTCTCCGGTAGATAGATTTCTGCCAAGGGAATTCCTTCCCGGAGAGGGGAGATCGTCGCCATCAACACCATCATCAAGCTGGACTTCATCGGGATCATCATCATCATCACCACCACCATCATCACCATCAGCAACCTCATCACCATCTCCATATTGCTGTAACAATTGGGTTGAATCTTGCATAGTTCATAGGGGAAATTTTCTAGTGTTGATTACTCTTTATAGTCGATGCTATTGAGTGAACCATTGAATTATTGTTTATGTTCAGATTCTTATACATCATTATTCCATCTTTGATCATGATCCATATGATGTCTTGTGAGTAGTTCGTTTTGTTCTTGAGGACATGGGAGAAGTCCTGTTGTTAGTAGTGGAGTTGTGTTGAGAAAGATTCAATAGTTTGATATTTAAGTTGTGGTGTACTTCTTCTAGTGGTGTCATGTGAATGTCGACTACATGACACTTCACCTATATGGGCCTAGGGGGATGCATTGTGTATTTGGCTACTAATCGTAGGGGTTGCCGGAGTGACAGAAACCTGAACCCCCGTTAGGAAACCATTGCACAAGGGACGTAAGGGTCTTAGAGTTAAAAGTTGTGGTTAGGTTTCTACCTTAATTACTTTCTTGTACTTACGGATGTTTGCAAGGGGTATACTCACAAGTATGTATTAGTCTTGGATGGGGCGGTACATTAGCACAGGTTCACCCACACAACACTTAGCAAGCTAGAGAAGATTAATCAGCTATATGAAGCGAAAGCACTTGACAGTCTTCCCATGTGTCCTCGAGAACGTTTGGTCATCTTAAGTAATACAACCGGCTTGTCCTTTGCTGCATAAAGGATTGGGCCACTTGCTGCATTTATTCCTACTGTCTTTTATTTGCCCGTACTTTGTTTACTTGCTTTATCGAAAACCCCTAAAATCCGTTTGCTAAGTATTTGCAGAGAATTCCTGATCCATACCACTAGCCAGCACCTTCTTCTCCTCGTTGGGTTCGACACTCTTACTTATCGAAAATACTACGATACACCCCCTATACTTGTGGGTCATCAGGGTTGAAGCAAGGGTATATATAGAAAAACAATTAGTCCTAGTTTGTAATGCAAACCGGTAACTAGTTCATGATATCTAATGCCGGTTTGTATTACAAACCAGGACTATAGGTCTCCCAGCTCCTAGCCATTGGGGGGCACACCTTTTGTCTCGGCTGGTGATGTCTACTCACTTCTATTCTTGTAGACACTTGTTGGGCCTCCAAGTGCAGAGGTTTGTAGAACAGCAGCAAGTTTTACCTTAAGTGGATCACCCAATGTTTATCGAACTCAGGGAGGAAGTGGTCAAAGGTATCCCCTCTCAAGCAACCCTCCAATCAAGATACAAGAAGTCTCTTGTGTCCCCAACACACCCAATACACTTGTCAGTTGTATAGGTGCACTAGTTCAGCAAAGAGATAGTGAAATACAAGTGGTATAGATAATTATAAGTAGTAACGGTGCCAGAAAATAGCTTGCTGGCGTGTGGGTAACGTGGGAAAAGACTAAAGGAAAACTGAAATAAAGAAGGAAGCAAGCAAACATGTAACATATCTAATTGCAAATAGTGTTTCAATGTTTAGAAACAAAGGCCTAGAGATCATACTTTCACTAGTGAACACTCTCATATAAATATATTCTTCTTTATGATACTACGCTGAACTACTCCCCGGTTGGACACTCTAATCCATGGTAGGGCTATAACAACACACCTCAAAGTTCATCTTTCCCATCTAGATAACCCCACACTATCACCTTGAGACTAGATGGTTCAAACAAACACCACAATTTCATAAAGACATCCAACTCCAAATATAACTCATAACAAGTATTTGACATCTCTAGCCTAAGTGCCACCATGGTGTGCACACTGTCAACTTCACACACATGGGGAGATCTATTAAAGCACTTGAGTAGCAAGGTAGATCTATAGATTACAAGCTCATGATCACAATATGATCATGCATAGAGAGAGAGATGAACACACAACTATCGGTAGAACCCTTAGCCTCGAGAGAGAACTACTCCCTCCTCATCATGGGAATCAACAACGACGATGGAGATGGTGGTAGAGATTGATAGAGATGGCTCCGGGGGCACTTCCTCGTCCTGGCAGGGTGCCAGAACAGAGACTTTCTGTCCCCCGAATCTCCCCTTTGGTGGCGGTGGTGCTGTGGAACTTTTCGTGGCTGGAGGCTTGATGATTTAGGGTTTATGCATCGGGAGGCATCTTATAGGCTAAGAGGCAAGGTCGATGGGCGACCAGGGGGCCCACACCACCTGGTGGCGTGGCCAGGGCAAGCCCGCGCCACCACATGGTGTGGCCGCCCTATGGCCCCTCTCCTTCTCGTCTTCTAGCTCCATGAGTCTTCTGGTAAAATATCAAGTTTGGCTTTTGTCCCGTCCAATTCTGAGAATATTCATTTTCTGACTTTCTGGAACCAAAAACGGCAGAAAACAGGCAACTGTCACTGTGGCATCTTGTTAATAGCTTAGTGCAAGAAATCATATGAAAAGTAATCCAAAGTCTGGATAAAACACAAGAAAGTAGATAAAACCAAGAATGGAACATCAAAAATTATAGATGCATTTGCAATGTATCAACATACCCAAGCTTAACTCCTACTCGTCCTCGAGTAGGTAAGTGATAAAAAGAAAGAATAATTTTTTAGGTGACATGCACCATCATAAACTTGATCAAAGTATTTGTAAAACATTCAAAGCTGGGATCATAGTACTTCAATCATAACATGAAAGACTAGCAATAAGACAAAGAAACTATGATGCAACATGAAAAGGCACAAACAATAGATTCATGAATAACAATGCTTTGCAAGACGTTTGTTTGTTTCACATAAAGAAAACATAGCATAGTGGCATTTAGCTTTTCCCTCATAGAGTATCAAACATAAATGCATAGGACACCTTCAAAGTTTAGAAGAGTGACTAGATACAAATAGTTTAAAACAAGCAATATGAAGCTATGCATCAATCAACAAGTCTTGGGAGAATGGACATAGAACTAAGAATGGCCACTATGCTCTCAAAGTAGGTGCATAAATATAGAAGGTGGAGACTCAATATATAAGTGGAAGAAAGGCCTTCATAGAAGGAAGTAAGGATTCAAGTCTCATAAAGAGCTTCCAAAAATTATGGTACTTATTGCTTTCAGCTCTCATTTCCCCTATCATAAGCATCTTGAAGTGATTAAGGTTAAAGTGAACAAACTATGGTGTATATGCTTGACGAAGTATAAGTTGGAAATCTCATGTCCCTTGAATACGAGGGCCACTCCTCATGCTACTCAAGTTTAGTCACCGGTAAGTTCTTGTCATCGTAAGTACATGTGTATCATAGAGAACTGCCAACGGGGTACCCCTTGCCCGATGATACGGAAGAATCCCCATATCAAAATGACAAGGCAAGTAGACAACGAGCATCTCAGCAATCTTCTTATTTACCATTGGAATATGGTGTTTTTTATCTCTTTCCTCTTTTCATAATCTCTTTTTTTTCTTTTTTCTTTTTTCTCAATATCCGACTCTTTTTTTTATCAGAAGAATGCTTCATAGATAGCTCATTATGGTTACGCTACAGGTTTCCACCATGTCAGCATGGATTAGACCAGCGGCCCAGGCATTTCTCTAACACATATACATAACTCCATGGACTTACAAGCTCCCCTTTCATTTCACACCGACGACATCCATAGACAAAAGAGCATGATATCAACTAGGTACAAAGTACCCGTGCAATGTTGAAAGCGTTCCCCATGACAGCATGGTTCTGCTAATCCCCAACATATAAGTGCAAGCATATACAACATAGACGACACAATGGTTCAAGTTTATTAAGGGCAAGAAAAGTAAAGTGTGCCATCAAGTTCGTGAGAGCTTTAATCACTAGTTTTCTCATAACAAGTCTCATTTGGAAGGTAAACAAAAACATGAATATACTTGGAATAGCATAAGCTAATAGGTAGGTATGGTGGACTCTTTGGAATAACTTGTTTTAAGTAGTTGGATGCATGAGTGGAACTCATACTTGGTTGTGGAGGCTAGCAAAAGACTGGGAGCGACAAACTAAGAGAGCAATAATGGCCATAATCAAGTAGAGCGACAAAACATCATTGATCAAAGCATAAAGTGATACTACAAGTTGAAAACTAAAGGATCATAAAGGCTAATGTGACTTGGGATAATCATAACATGGTGTGAGCATGCGCCAAGTCAACCCAAATAAAGCATCAAAGGAGAATACCACAATACTATGCTTTAATATGCTAAAACAACGCATGATCCTTCCAAGGCACATTAAGCAATCTCAACTATTTATAACAAGTCATGATACAACAAATAATACTAAGCATAACGGCAAAACAATATCAAGCATGGCATGACAAAGCATAGGCCACAGTCAAAAACAAGCTCTCTTTACCACTTAAGCATGAAATTTCCTACTCTTTTCCAATCCAAACCAAACTATTTGAAAACCAATGTATGAAAGAAGGGGTCCAACCAATTTATTCATCAAACTAAGAAAACAAAGCAAACGAAAACGAAAAATAAGACGCTCCAAGAACAACACAACTGTGCGTGAAACAATAAAAATGAAGCATTTGGAAGAAACCTGGGATTTTTATTGATGAAGAAGGGAGGTGCCTTGGGCATCCCCAAGATTTGACGCTTGTACTTCCTGGATATTTCTTGGGGTGACACACGTGGCATCTCCAAGCTTGAGCTCTAGTCCATTCTTCATCTCATTACTCATTCCTTCCATACACCTGAAATTTTTCCTTCATACAAAACTTCACACAATCTTTATTAGCACCATTAGTGCACTTAAGATAATAAGTCTTTAGGTTCAGTTATAACACCAATAAAACTTCCATTAAAACACTATCTACTATATCACTTTCCTCAAAAAGCTCAATTCCCCAAAAGAACTCAAAAAGGAACCAACAAGAAGCAAATGCAAATAATGGCAGAAATCTGTCAAAACATACCAGCAGGTAAAGACGAATTTTTTCAAAGACCTTCGGTTGCTCAAATCAAAAAGTGTTGAACTAACGGAAGTTATATAACAACCTGGGGCATAAGCCTCAAAAGGACGTATAGAGATTTTACACGAATTTTTACGGTGAAGCACATAAATCTGTTTTGGGACAACAACTTTCCCAATCATTACTTCCCTCTCATTAGAGCTTACTCTTGGCACAAAAGGAAATAAAAAGGATAAGGAGCGGTTATTACTTCCAAGACTCATCTAAAACTTTTGGGTTATCTCCCAATAAGTACTTTTCTTTAACGCCTTTAAGTTAGGCATGATAGTTTGACAAGATGCTCACATAGAAAAGATGAATTGACGTAAAAGAGAGCATCAAGAAGCAAATTCAAAGCACATTTAAGTCTAACCCACTTCCTATGCATAGGAATCTTGTAAAGAAAGAAGTCATGAAAGAACAAATCAACAAGCATAGGAAAGCAAAACAAGTGCAACTTCAAGACTTTCAACATAAAGAGGGGAAACTTAATATTATTGAGATGCATAAAACCATGTTTCCCTCTCTCATAATAACTTTCAGTAGCATCATGAATAAAATTAACAATATAACTATCACATAAAACATTCTTATCATGAGCCACATGCATATAATAAATATTACTCTCCACATAAGCATAGTCATTCTTATTAATTATAGTGGGAGCAAATTCAACAAAATAGCTATCATTAGTATTCTCATCACTATACTCATCAAATATAGGAGGCATATTGTAATCATTAATGTTCTCCTCAATAGTAGGTGGAGTGAAAATATCATATTAATCATTGTAATCATCATATACTGGAGGTTTGGTATCATCATAAGCAATGGAATAGCTATCTTCCAAAGCTGGGGAACTAAAAAGATCATTTTCATAAAAACTAGCTTCCCCAAGCTTACACTTTTCCATAGCATAAGCAATAATGGTGTCCAAAGAAGTCATACTAACAACATTGCTATTAGCATGCAAATAAAATTCCATTGGTTTTTTAATTTTCTCTTCAAACACTTCATGTCCTAACTCGAGATAAATAATATAAAGCTCTCTAATTTTTTGTTGTTTTCCATTAATCCTAACTAGTGAAAACAAGAAAAAAAGACAAAATTGCAGAATCTAAAGGAAATAACTTCGAGCACTCACACCGGAGGATGTGAATACCTTTTACCTTACCTCCCCGGCAATGGCGCCAGAAAATAGCTTGATGTCTACACACTTCTATTCTTGTAGACAGTTGTTGGGCCTCCAAGTGCAGAGGTTTGTAGAACAGCACCAAGTTTTCCCTTAAGTGGATCACCCAAGGTTTATCGAACTCAGGGAGGAAGTGGTCAAAGGTATGCCCTCTCAAGCAACCCTGCAATCAAGATACAAGAAGTCTCTTGTGTCCCCAACACACCCAATACACTTGTCAGTTGTATAGGTGCACTAGTTCGGCGAAGAGATAGTGAAATACAAGTGGTATGGATAATTATAAGTAGTAACGGTGCCAAAAAATAGCTTGCTAGCATGTGGTTGACGTGGGAAAAGATGAAAGGCAAACTGAAATAAAGAAGGAAGCAAGCAAACATGTAACAGATCTAATTGCAAACGGTGTTTCAATGCTTAGAAACAAGGCCTAGGGATCATACTTTCACTAGTTAATACTCTCATATAAATATATTCTTCTTTATGATTCTACGCTGAACTACTCCCCGGTTGGACACTCTAATCCATGGTAGGTCGATAACAGCACACCTCAAAGTTCATCTTTCCCATCTAGATAACCCCACACTGTCACCTTGAGCACTAGATGGTTCAAACAAACACCACAATTTCATAAAGACATCCAACTCCAAATATAACTCATAACAAGTATTTGAAATCTCTAGCCTAAGTGCCACCATGGTGTGCACACTTTCAACTTCACACACATGGGGAGAGCAGAGATCTATTAAAGCACTTGAGTAGCAAGGTAGATCTATAGATTACACGCTCATGATCACAATATGATCATGCATAGAAAGAGAGATGAACACATAGCTACTGGTAGAACCCTGATACGTTCCTAACATATCCATAATTGTTGATGTTACATGCTTGTTTTATATCTAATTTCTTATGTTTTGTCTACATTTGGAGATACTTTTATGCATTTTATGGAACTAACCTATTAACAAGATGCCACAGTGCCAGTTGCCTGTTTTCTGCTGTTTTTGGTTCCAGGAAAGTCAGAAAATGAATATTCTCGGAATTGTACCGAACAAAAGTCAAAGTCGATATTTTACCGGAAGACTCATGGATCCAGAAGACGAGACGGAGAGGGGCCACAGGGCAGCCACACCATGTGGTGGCGCGGGCTAGCCCTGGCCACGCCACCAGGTGGTGTGGGCCCCCTGGCCGCCCACCGGCCTTGCCTCTTCGCCTATAAGATGCCTCCCGATGCAAAAACCCTAAATCGTCAATCAGAAATCCACGAAAAGTTTCGCAGTGCCGCCGCCACCGAAGGGGAGATTCGGGGGACAGAAAGTCTATGTTCCGGCACCCTGTCGGGATGGGGAAGTGCCCCTGGAGCCATCTCCATCGATCTCCACCACCGTTGCTGATTCCCATGATGAGGAGGGAGTAGTTCTCTCTCGAGGCTAAGGGTTCTACCGGTAGCTATGTGTTCATCTCTCTCTCTCTCTCTATGCATGATCTTATTAAGATCATGAGCTTGTAATCTATAGATCTACCTTGATACTCAAGTGCTTTAATAGATCTCTTCTCTCCCCATGTGTGTGAAGTTGACAGTGTGCACACCATGGTGGCACTTAGGCTAGAGATTACAAATAGTTGTTACGAGTTATATTTGGAGTTGGATGTCTCTATGAAATTATGGTGTTTGTTTGAACCATCTAGTCCTCAAGGTGATAGCGTGGGGTTATCTTGATGGGAAAGGCTTACTTTGAGGTCTGATGTTATAGCCCTACCATGGATTAGAGTGTCCAACCAGAGAGTAGTTAAGAGTAGTATCATAAAGAGAAGATATTTATATGAGAGTGTTCACTAGTGAAAGTATGATCCCTAGGCCTTGTTTCTAAGCACTGAAACACCGTTTGCTATTAGATCTATTACATGTTTGCTTACTTCTATCTTTATTTCAGTTTTACTTTAGTCTTTTCCATGCCATCAAGCTATCTTCTATCACCGTTACCACTTATAATTATCCATACCACTTGTATTTCACTATCTCTTCACCGAACTAGTGCACCTATAGACCTGACAGCTGTATTGGGTGTGTTGGGGACACAAGAGACTTCTTGTATCTTGATTGCAGGGTTGCTTGAGAGGGGATACCTTTGACCACTTCCTCCCTGAGTTCGATAAACCTTGGGTAATCCACTTAATGGAAAACTTGCTGCTGTTCTACAAACCTCTACACTTGGAGGCCCAACAACTGTCTACAATAATAGAAGTGCGTAGACATCAAGCTATTTTCTAGCGCCGTTGCCGGGGAGGTAAGGTAAAAGGTACTCACATCCTCCGATGTGAGTGCTCGGAGTTATTTCCTTTAGATTCTGCAATTCTGTCTTTTTGTTTCTTGTTTTTATTTTCACTAGTTAGGCTTAATGGAAAACAACAACAAAATTAGAGAGCTTTATAGTATTTATCTTGAGTTAGGACATGAAGTGTTTGAAGAGAAAATTAAAAAACTTATGGAACTTTATTTGCATGCTAATAGCAATGTTGTTAGTATGACTTCTTTGGACACCATTATTGCTAATGCTATGGAAAAGTCTAAACTTGGAGAAGCTAGTTGAAAATGATCTTTTTAGTTCCCCGGCTTTGGAATATAGCTATTCTATTGCTTATGATGATACCAAACCTCCAATATATGATGATTACAATGATGAATATGATATTTTCAGTCCACCTACTATTGAGGAGAAAATTAATGATTACAATATGCCTCCTATATTTGATGACTATGGTGATGAGAATAATAATGATAGCTATTTTGTTGAATTTGCTCCCACCACAATTAATAAGAATGACTATGCTTATGTGGAGAGTAATAATTATTATATGCATGTGGCTCATGATAAGAATGTTTTATGTGATAGTTATATTGTTAATTTTATTCATGATGCTACTGAAAGTTATTATGAGAGAGGGAAACATGGTCTTATGTATCTCAACATTATTAAGTTTCCCCTTTTTATGTTGAAAGTCTTAAAGTTGCACTTGTTTTGCTTTCCTATGCTTGTTGATTTGTTCTTTCATGACTTCTTTCTTTACAAGATTCCTATGCATAGGAAGTGGGTTAGACTTAAATGTGCTTTGAATTTGCTTCTGGATGCTGTCTTTTACTTCAATTAATATTTCTCATGTGAGCATCTTCTCAAACTATCATGCCTAACTTAAAGACGGTAAAGAAAAGTACTTATTGGGAGATAACCCAAAAGTTTTAGATGGGTCTTGGAAGTTATTCCCTCTGTAATAACTGCTCCTTATCCTTTTTATTTCCTCTTTGTGCCAATAGTAACCTCTAATGAGAGAGAAGTAATGATTGGGAAAGTTGTTGTCCCGAAACAGATTTCTGTGCTTCACCGTAAAAATTCGTGTAAAATCTCTGTACGTCGTTTTGAGGCATGAATTTTTGTGCTTATGCCCCAGGTTGTTATCTAACTTCCATTAGTTCAACACTTGTTGATTTGGGCAACCGAAGGTCTTTGAAAAAATTTGTCTTTACCTGTTGGTCTGTTTTGACAGATTTCTGCCATTATTTGCATTTGCTTCTTGTTGGTTCCTTTTTGAGTTCTTTTGTGGAATTGAGATTTTTGAGGGAAGTGCTACAGTAGCTTCTGTTTTAATGAATGTTTTATTGGTGTTGGAACTGAACCTAAAGACTTATTATCTTGAGTGGACTAATGTTGCTAATAAAGATTGTGTGAAGTTTTGTATGAAGGAAAAATTCCAGGTGTATGGAAGGAATGAGTAATGAGATGAAAGATGGACTAAAGCTCAAACTTGAGGATTCCACGTGTGTCACCCCAAGAAATATCCAAGAAGTACAAGCGTCAAAGCTTGGGGATGCCCAAGGCATCCCCCTCTTCATCAATAAAAAATCCCAGGTTTGTTCCAAACGGTTCATTTTTATTGTTTCATGCATGGTTGTGTTGTTCTTGGAGCGTCTTCTTTTTCGTTTTCGTTTTGGTTTTTCATTTGCTTGGTTTGCTTAGTTTGCTGAATAAATTGGTTGGACCCCCTCTTTCATACATTGGTTTTCAAATAGTTTGGTTTGGATTAGAAAAAGAGTAGGAAAGTTCATGCTTAAGTGGTAAAGAGAGGTTGTTTTTGACTGTGGTATATGCTTTGCCATGACATGCTTGATATTGTTTTGGCTTTATGCTTAGTATTCTTTGTTGTAGCATGACTTGTTATAAACAATTGAGATTGCTTAATGTGCCTTTGAAAGAATCATGCGTTGTTTTAGCATATTAAAGCATAGTATTGTGGTATTCTCCTTTGATGCTTTATTTGGGTGGACTTGGCACATGCTCACACCATGTTATGACTATCCCAAGTCACCATAAGCCTTTATGATCCTTTAGTTTTCAACTTGTAGTATCACTTTATGCTTTGATTAATGATGTTTTGTCGCTCTGTATGATTGTGGCTATTATTGCTCTCTTAGTTGGTCGCTCCCAGTCTTTTGCTAGCCTCCATAACCAAGTATGAGTTCCACTCCTACATCCAACTCCTAAAACCAAGTTATTCCAAAGATCCCACCATAACAACCTACTAGCATATGCTATTCCAAGTATATTCATGCTCTTCTGTATATGGATGTCGTCGGTGTGAAATGAAAGGGGAGCTTGTAAGTCCATAGAGTTATGTATATGTGTTAGAGAAACGCCTGGGCCGCCGGTCTAATCCATGCCGTCATGGTGGAAACCTGCAGCGTAACCATAATGAGTTGTCTATGAAGCATTCTTCTTATAAAAAAGAGTCAGATATTGAGAAAAAAAGAGAAAAGGAAAAGAGAAAAAAAAAGAGATACATGAAAAGAGGAAGGAGAGAAAAAAGCACAATATTCCCATGGAAAATAAGAAGATTGCTGAGATGCCCGTTGTCTGCTTGCCTTGTCATTATGATATGGGGATTCTTCCGTTTCATCGGGCAAGGGGTACCCCGTTGGCGGTTCTCTATGATACACATGTACTTACGATGAAAAGAACTTACCGGTAACTAAACTTGAGTAGCATGAGGAGCGGCCCTCATATTCAAGGGACATGAGATTTCCAACTTATACTTTGTCAAGCATATACACCATAGTTTGTTCACTTTAACCTTAATCACTTCAAGATGCTTATGATAGGGGCAATGAGAGCTGAAAGCTAATAAGTACCATAATTTTTGGAAGCTCTTTATGAGACATGAATCCCTACTTCCTTCTATGAATGCCTTTCTTTTACTTTTTGTTGAGTCTCCACCTTCTACCTTTATGCACCTACTTTGAGAGCATAGTGGCCATTCTTATTTTAATGTGCATTGTCCCAAGACTTGTTGATTGATGCATAACTTTGATATTGCTTGTTCTTAAACTATTTGTATCTAGTCACTCTTATGAACTTTGAAGGTGTCCTATGCATTTATGTTTGCTACTCTATGAGGGACAAGATGAATGCCACTATGCTATGTTTTCTATATGTGAAACAAACAAACGTCTTGCAAAGCATTGTTATTCATGAATCTTTTGTTTGTGTCTTTTCATGTTGCAACATAGTTGTTATGTCTTATTGTTAGAACTTTATCTTTCATGCTATGTTGAAGTACTATGATCCCAGCTTTCATGTTTTACAAATACTTTGATCAAGTTTATGATGGTGCATGTCACCTCAAAAATTATTCTTTCTTTTTATCACTTACCTACTCGAGGACGAGCAGGAGTTAAGCTTCGGGATGTTGATATGTTGCTAACGTATCCATAATTTTTGATGTTCCATGCTTGTTTTATATCTACTTTCTTATGTTTTGTCTACATTTGGAGATACTTTTATGCAATTTATGGAACTAACCTATTAACAAGATGCCACAGTGCCAGTTGCCTGTTTTCTGCTGTTTTTGGTTCTAGGAAAGTCAGAAAATGAATATTCTCGAAATTGGACCGGACAAAAGCCAAAGTCAATATTTTACCGAAAGACTCATAGAGCCAGAAGACGAGACGGAGAGGGGCCACAGGGTGGCCACACCATGTGGTGGCGCGGGCTAGCCCTGGCTGCGCCACCAGGTGGTGTGGCCCCCCTAGCCGCCCACCGACCTTGCCTCTTTGCCTATAAGATGCCTCCGGATGGAAAAACCCTAAATCGTCAATCAGAAATCCACGAAAAGTTCCCCAGCGCCGCCGCCACCGAAGGAGAGATTCGGGGGACAGAAAGTCTATGTTCCGGCACCCTTCCGGGACGGGGAAGTGCCCCCGGAGCCATCTCCATCGATCTCCACCACCATCTCCACCACCGTTGCTGATTCCCATGATGAGGAGGGAGTAGTTCTCTCTCGAGGCTAAGGGTTCTACCGGTAGCTATGTGTTCATCTCTCTCTATGCATGATCTTATTGAGATCATGAGCTTGTAATCTATAGATCTACCTTGCTACTCAAGTGCTTTAATAGATCTCTGCTCTCCCCATGTGTGTGAAGTTGACAGTGTGCACACCATGGTGGCACTTAGGCTAGAGATTACAAATAGTTGTTATGTGTTATATTTGGAGTTGGATGTCTCTATGAAATTGTGGTGTTTGTTCGAACCATCTAGTGCTCAAGGTGACAGTGTGGGGTTATCTAGATGGGAAAGGCTTACTTTGAGGTGTGCTGTTATAGCCCTACCATGGATTAGAGTGTCCAACCAGAGAAGAGGTGAGGTCGGTTTATGCATCGGGAGGCATCTTTAAGGCGAAGAGGCAAGGTCGGTGGGCGGCCAGGGGGCCAACACCACCTGGTGGCGCGACCAGGGCTAGCCTGCGCCACCACATGGTGTGGCCGCCCTATGGCCCCTCTCCTTCTCGTCTTCTGGCTCCATCAGTTTTCCGGTAAAATATCAACTTTGGCTTTTGTTCCGTCCAATTCTGAGAATATTCATTTTCTGACTTTCTGGAAACAAAAACAGTAGAAAATAGGCAACTGACACTGTGGCATCTTGTTAATAGGTTAGTCCAAGAAATCATATGAAAAGTACTCCAAAGTGTGGACAAAACACAAGAAAGTAGATAAAACCAAGCATGGAACATAAAAAATTATAGATACCTTTGCAATGTATCATCTGGTATTAGCAACCGGGACAAGAGGTTCAAAACGGACCGGGACTAGTCACTTGCGACCTCCTAGCCGTTGGAACTGGGGTAAAGTGCTCACACTAGTCCGGGTTCTAAACCCATCCGGGACTAGAACACATGGCAGCTAAAAACTGTTTTCTACTAGTGAAGCGGTCCTTGTCATGTATGAGTGGACGGTAGATGTGCCTTTTGGTCATGGCAACTCAGCGAGTGCCTAGCTATTACATGCCACCTTACATCTTACTAGATCATGTAGGCGCGCGTTGCTGTGCCCATCCATTAAGACAATAAATTGTAAGGCATTGGTGAAAACATATTTAGATTTAAATAAACAACAATAGCTAGCCATAAAGAAAGGTACCCAAAATGAAAAGGCTGAAGAAGTTTTGTTAATATGCAATAGCCATACTGATAGAGTTTCAAATAAAATTATGAAAATTCCAGAAAGCTACTGCACTCTGTTTTATATAGAGGTGAAAGGAACAATAATACAATGACTTCCTAAAGAACCTAGTGAGCGGGCAAGCTAAAAGAGTGGGGGCCGCAATAATTAGAGCACCGCCAGTATGTGGACTACTGGAAGACACGCCACCGGCCTTTCCAATGTCAAAAGCAGTCTCAGAAACATATTATACTTGTGTAGTAGAATTTCCTAAATCTCTAATAGGTTGCAGTAAATAATATATGAGTTGCACATATGCTAGCATTTTGTACTAAGCAATGTAGAATACTAATTTCTTGTGGGAAAAAACTATGTAAATAGAAAATGAAGGACAAATCAAAAAATGAATAATAGGGCCCTTGCCTTGTTGCATGGCACGGTCAACTCCTGGATACCAGCATCCGCCTATCCCTTGTAGAAATCTGAAGTTAGCTTGCATACTATTATTCAAAATACCATATCCCATATAAAAAGGAATATATGGTAATGTTGATAAATTAATGCTCAGAAATCGAAGCATATGTCAGTTTATAGTTTACTTGACAAAAAATATGAAGAGTTCAGAGGACCAAGAGTCCACCACAAAATGTTTAGCAGGTAAGTAATGCAGACGTATTAGTTCTTATCACATTCATTGAGTAGATCCATACATTTGCTACATTTTCGTAGTCGAGTAGGATGAAAAAACACTGACCTCCTCATTAACTGGGCACGAGAAAGAACATGAATACTGCATAGCTCCTTTGCAGCTTTAGGGATTTTGTGAAGCTCTTGAATTTTAGGAAGGGGGTTTCCTTGTGGCCGATGTCATCATTGCCCCCTTACAAATCTAGACAAAGACGTTGAATGAGAAAGAGTAGATGAGCAGAGGACAACAAATAAAAAACAAAGGATTGAAACCGGCTAGGTTGGAGAGACTTATCATGGTGGTAATCAGGCAAGTCCGCCACACACCTTTGAGTAGTCCAAATCGTCGGAGTAGTAAAAGATCGAATCCAGCAGTGACACGCTACGCAGAAGATCGAATCCATCGCATCATGGATCCACACGAAAGGTCGGCCCTGCCCCCCACTCACTTCCAGATCACATAGCGCACAGAAGAAGTAGGCGGCCACCGGCATGATCACGAGAAGGGAGGAGGGAGCGACAGCAGATCGCGGCGCTGCAGCGCCTGCACCTCAAGCTAATTATCGCTGCCTACACCTTAGTACATGGGATTTTGTGGGGTTTCTAGCCCAGTTAACCACAACATGTCATTTGACAACCAAAGAAGTATCCCTCAGGGACAGTCGGCCCACGGCTGGGTACAGGGCCATCCAATGGCCAGGAACTATGTGGATGAGTGATCCGACGGCAAAATATGCTCAGGCCGTGAGAGGTTTTATGTTTTTCCCACTTTTAATGTCCCTAATTTCAATGTCACATTAGGTCAGATCGGTAAAAAACTAAACACCGAACCAATATAATTTCGGTTGCCATTTCTTATTACCAGAATTATTAGAAAACTGAACCTAATTTACTCATCATAATGGTGAGAGGGAGTAATGCCGCTTGATCCATTTATATGGAACTTAAAAGATGAAACTTGGGTTGACTTTATTATCCCTCGTTTAATTTTCTTCACTGTGAATGATTCATTGTTATCACTTTAATATTTGTCCATCACATTGACGGGAACATTTCTCGATGATCACACATTTTGTTTCATGCTACGGTGCCATCCTCTCATACATTTCCCTTATACTTTAACGAGCTTGGGTCTTGCATATTTCCTTATAGTTTCACACTGCTAAATTTCTCGTAGCATATGATATTGTTTTTTGCTTTTGAGTTCACGTAGCCCAACCAACAATTTTTTGTAGAATCTCTTTGGATCAAGCTTCCTCCCCAGATCAATTAACAAAATTAATATCAACGTTGGCACTATTTTTGCTATGGTTCTAAATTTTTTTTGGTAACCTCTTGGCCAGAAGCTGAAGCTTCAGTTGTATTGTAGATCAAGTACTAGTAAATTTACTAACCGAGATTTTATTTGATTGGTGCTGCTACCCTGCTACTGCTATAGTCTTTTTGGCATTCATGTGCCACCGAAAACATCACGTTGGTGTATCTGGTTGAATATCATCATTGTAGACAGTCACAACCCTAGCTAACTCATAGCTCTCCTTTTTGTAGGAGCTAAGAAGCATATGGAAGCAGTAGCAACCTACAGGGTATTTGTCTCACAATGCCGATGAAACACATGCATGCGATATATATGTAGGATTAGGATTTAGGAGGTGTCAGGATTCGGTTCCATGTTTGACGGGCATCACCATCCTTCTATCGGGTGGCTAGGCACACATAAGAAAATAGCACCGGGTCAGGAAGCCAAGGGAGCCAATGAGCCAGTCCTCTTCATTGTTGATCTGCGTGGGCAAGCAGTCCTTCAACCTGCAGCCAAAGAACGTGCAGAACATGCGGCCGTCGCCGTGGGCACAATGACCCTTCTGCCACTCATGGTGTAGCTTACAGCACGCGAGTTCACATCTCTCGTCCTCGATGACTTTGATTTAGGGCATTTGTCTCACAGGGTATTTGTCTCACAGTACATTGGCAATGCTACTAGGTGGATACAAGCCTGAATCTGCTTGGATAACTGACCATATAGACTTAGCATAACCTGATTGGAAAAACAAGTGTTTAATTATCTCATTGTGATGAAAGAACACACATGTAGGATTCCCATGCCAATTAAGCTTGACTAGGAAAAGTGCCCGTGCGTTGCACCGGGAGAAAATAACTAAGTCTTGAAAGGGATGTTCGGATGCAAAAAAAGGAAAAAACATCGGCATGACCCAAAATTTGCTCCAGCGTGGAACGCAACACTTAACCCTCGCCTTAGTTTGCCTTGAAGTGCCCATGCGTTGCAAGGAATGTAAAATATACCAAACATTTCAGGATCAAATAATACATTGTGGTTTTTCTTTTATCATTGTATACCATTAGAAAGTATGCTAGTTTCAGGATCAAGCAATATGATGTTCCACTACGTAACAATCCATCCAAGTTAGAAAAACATAACACACTTGCTTTCAGACCTTCTTTGATTCCATCATGGATATCCAAAAATTCAAAAATATCTTGTGTTATTTATCATTAAATTACATGACAAGACACTAAATAAAATATTCACGTGAATTGCCAACTCAATTTGCTCACAGGGAAAATCATTGCTCTTCTCAGCAGATTGCACATAAGAATTCCCATCCAACCGACGCAGACAACTGGTTGATTTCTACTTCGTGATTGTTCATCTAAGCATAGGAGCTACCGAGCTGAAACTATTTCTTATACACGCACCATAAAAATAAGTTTTCATACAGATATTTACACAAACAATATGTGGGCACAAACCCACGTATTTCACAGTAGTGTACCTTCTGTTACACATATTCTAAGATCAATGAAGCTACCTATAATACCATTAGATCTGAGATGTTTGCTACAAATTCAGAAGTACCTTCAGGAATAGTACCTCCACCTCTAGCATAATTACTGCCTCAGTGCAACACCATATGACCAGCGTTCAAAATCAGCAAACTTGTATGAAACTTAATTCAGATAAGAATCAAGAAAAGGCAAGACATCAATCATACAAAAGAATAACTACTAAATAAAAATTGGCATCTCTGTAATCTCACTTACATAAGTTATGGAAATACCTCAACTTGATGAAATCCAGGAACAATAGCAATTCAAACACCGAGAAAACATTCTGCGAACAAACAACAAAGACCAAGACCTGTTGGCAACACAAAACTTAAGCTAGCTGTGTGGCATACTTGAGCTTTACAACTTTCACCTACATGGTTCATAAGTTGATGCAAATCGGTTTTTTTATTAATGTTGATGCAAATCATAGTTATTATGATAGAAAGATTTGTGTTGCCTCCACCTTGTCCATGCCGATCTAGATACACATGAGGGCCATGTGATGTTCCCCTCAGTTCATCCACCTGCCGGTGAGGAAATTGCATCGAAGATGCAGACGTACTCAGAATAATAAAAATGAACAAGGTTTGCATGTATAAATTGTAAGATTAGAGATTACCATTACGAGTCCATTACTCCATTTTTCATCTGCAATATACTCCTCTCCTCCGAAATCATTCGTGATCAAACTTGGAGCTATTCTAGCTACAAACATCATACACCTCATTCACTACATTGCTCAAGCACAGATCATCTCATAGTAGCAGAAAAAATAATGTAAAAATGCATTGCATGTTTCTTTCATTAGATCAACCTCAAGTATGACACGTTTAGGCCTTGCCTTCTAAATTCTGGACAAAGATATTTTTTGAGTGATTCCTGATAGATAGTTTCTTCAGGCTCCTCATGGATATGTATCTGTGGAGAATCCACCCTAAAGGGTGATATCGGTATTAACACACTCATAAACAGCAGTTGCATCTAGATAGAGAAATATCCCCAAAGGAACTGGTCCTCTCAACGAGGTCACTGGTTCTCTCGTCATTCGCTGACACTGCAATGTCTGTCACTTGTATGTTTGGTAATTCAGGAGAATCAGGTGCGCTTGTTAATTGGGGCATTTGAAGAGTGTATCTGAAAGTTAGGGGCAGTCTGAACAGTGAAAGTTGGTTTTGAATTGAGAGCAGGAAGAACTGGGTTCTGAAGATGGATGCCCGTACACCTACATAGTATTTAGTGAGGAAATCATAAAAAGCAAGTTATTGCCTAGCAATAGGCCTCTACTCCAAATCAATTACATACAAGCGATTCCACCTAAACATGCTGAGCCCTCCTATTGCAAGAAAAAAAGAATATAAACACAGAGAAATTAAAGAATGGATGATTGAGAGGAACTCTTGGAGGGAAGGTTTGAGAGGAGTCTACCAGCCAGCCGTTGGAGGAATCCTCGTGCCGCCGGTATTCGTCCTTCTTGGAAACAGCTCGTTCCTCGTCGTTGTCCTTGTTCGACGGATCTGCGGTGGGAGGAGGGGGCGCTTGGGAGGGGCGTCGCAGGACAAGCGCGTTCGCCAGGGAAGGGAGCCATGGAGGACGCCCTGGCCTGCCGCTCACCTCCACCACCGCTTCTCCTCGCTGGACTCAGGCCAAAGGAAGGAAGGACACTCTCGTGGGATTGTGGCGGCGTGCTCCTCCGGTCGGTGACCTATGTATCAGTAGGAAGACGTAAAACCGAACGGACGAAAACATATTATAACGGATCGAGACGGAAATCTTTTATTATTATATTAGCACAAATACCCGTGTGTTGCACCGGATGAAAAATCTTTTGAACGACGCATCCATTAAATCCTAGACATTCTCAAATTTATGTGGATGAAAATTTCTCTGGACTACGCGCGGTTTCTTCTTCATTTTCTTTCTCTACCACGCCGTGCACATGAACCAGTCACCGTTCACGCCACTTGGGCTCGAGTCGAAACTGTTTACAACTCAGATCTTTTCATGTGACACACCCCGCTACTCGTTGGGATGTCATTCCGTAATTAGTCTATTCATACTCTACTTTCACTCATTAGCTCATAAGCCCCACGGCACACCCTTTGAGGCGGCTGGCCCTCGCTTTAATTACTATGCACATGCTACCCTCGCAACTACATGGGCAATTCAATTCCTTACTCATTGTTATATTTTAGACCTTGTTAATTCTCGATTCGGCTTATTGATACACCATAGATCTTATGCACATGCCAACAGGTGGTAATGCATTCACGCCTAATCGTAAATTATCCATGGTTTGCTACAAAAATTACCCATCATATACGCACGTTAGTTCTATTTTGTTTTTTAGTGGTATAAATCGTGCAACAAACTTTTTTACTAACCGGCACGGCTAGGCCAAGTCGCTCGAGCCACCAGCGTAACCTAAAAGTTACTAAGTCCTGCACACGTACACACCCCCACCTCGTTCGACTCTAGCGCCGCCAAGCACCCTGCTTGCCCCGCTTTTATCTACCTCTCTCTTGCCATCCTGCCTCAAGCGCCGCCCATCGAGCTCCCTGTCGGCTGGGCCAAAGCTGCTTTCTCGGCTCCTTGATTTTCCATTCAGCACTTCTGCTCTTGTTTCTAGCCGGTCGAGTCTCCGTTCCTCTTGCCAACCGGCGTCCTCGACCCTACTTCTTTCTTTGCTTCTTGATTCTCCGTTCAACTCCCCGACGCCTTCACGAGCCCGTCAATAGTGTTCACCCTGTCATTGTTTTGTTCCATCTGATCCAGCTCTTGTTTGCTTGGCTTGTTGACGGTCAGTCAGATAAAGTATATGAACCTATGGAATTTGGTGTAAGGAAGCGAGGTGGTACTATTCTATACCTGCATCGGCAGTGGTTTGCTTTAGCCAAGGGAAGCTAGAAAGCGATGTGTCTCAAACACCGAACTGGCCGTAATTGCCAGCTCCTCGTTTTCATCTAGATTTGTCCCAAATCTATACAGTGAACACCACCCCAACACAGTGCGCGGGGGTTTGCCTAGGGGCGCGGATTAAGCGAAAAGGCGAGCGGGCTCGACCTATTCGACGGAATGCCCAGCGACTCTGTGTTGCACTCCATGATCGCGACTGACTCCTTGGCCACAGCTTCGGTTCCAGGGTATTTCACTCAAAGAGGAATCCCGTACCTCCGCCGAGTCCGGACTGTATACGCAAGGGTTTGACGATGACCGGGACGAAGAGGAAGAAGAAGTCGAGGGTGATCGCCGAACCGTTGGCTGTTTTTGTGTTGCCATACTGGTGTACTCTTGGACGTTTTTTCTGACGCGAAGAACATATTTCAAAAAATATCGCCGATGGGGGTCGGCCCTTGGGGTGGCGGCTGGGAATTTGCCAACCCCTAGGTCAAATGTTCACCCAATCTGACAAAAATTTAATCCAGATTTGAGCTTGTAGGTCTTCGGCCAACTTTGAATCTCGGTTGATCAATGGATCCCCGCATGTACATGCACACGTCCTGCTGCTCAGACTCGTCCGCCCCTGTCTACCAGACTGTATAGTCTTCCCTCTGAAATATATTTTGTCCGCTGTCTTTTGTGCTATATTGCCTAGCAGACTGTATAGTCTTCACTCTGAAATACGTCTTCCCTCTGAAATATATTTTGTCGTATGCCTATCAGGATGTATATACATGCCGTTCTTTTTAATCAATCATACATCATGCACGATCCCACGATATATATATATATATATATATATATATATATATATATATATATATATATATATATATATGCTCAGGAGACAGCCCCATGATCCCTTCCGTCTAATTATCTCGGTCTGCTCTTTGTTTGTCAACTTATAGCTCACTGATATCCAAAACCTGCTAACGTATATAAATAGGTGGGGCGGTGATCAAGTCGGCAGTATGGGACTAAACCTTTGCTAATTATTCCACGTGACCGTGGAAGCAAATCAAGGCCTCTTTGCACATCCCTCTTCTCTATTATTTCCAATTGGGCCGAATCAGCCTAGACCAGAATGGATCATGAACCGTCTTCTTCCTGGTGAAGCACGTACATAAACTGTACCCTATAGCCAAGGCCATGGCTGACCTCTTCTTCTCCTCCAATAGGTCGTTCTAGGCCTTGAAATGGCTCGCCATAAACAAGCATAATATTTCCCATTCAATGACGTTTCCATTCAGGATATTAAAACCAACCACGGTTCCTGCTAGCTCGCTAGGGCGGAGTCCAACCAAGCTGAGCTTCGGCCTCGACTCCAAGGACGCTCGAGCCAAGACGTGAGAACCGTCGAAGGCACCGACGCAAGGAGTTCCAACTGCGACTTATCGGTGGCAACTATTGTAATTTATACTGAGATATATGAGAACGCTAAGGGTAAAAGGGTCTAAAAAAAGTGTTGAACCGGAAGAAACAATCCGTCCTTTATTATTAGGTATAGACTCTTTATTATTAGGTATAGACTAGCAGATCCCCTTTTGGTCCCCAATAGGCGTGAGATTCTCCTCCCTTTGATCCCCTCAGTGGCGCCACTCCTCTGTTGCTACCTCTCTCCATATCCTATCTCCTTCTCCAAACGCTGGCCGCTTGTCCAATCCGGCATGCCGAGGTCGCCTCCTGTAAACCGGCTTGGCCTCGTCCCCTCCCTCCACCATTTGCTCGTCTCCGTTCTATAGCGCTGTCGGTCGTGCTTTTCTAACCCACCGGCGACAGCAGGTCGTTTTTTTTACAGGCCAAGCGACGGAGTAACAGAGAGCCTAATGGTTTGATGGCAATTACATAAGCGGTGGCACCCTTGTAAAATCTCCGAACAGACAGGGGCAAAAACGTCCAAAAAATTTCGGACGAAAAATTGGGTACAACAAACCTACGCTATGACAAATTATAGTATAGATTAGGTATAGATTAAATTTTCTTTTGTAAGGATAACCCCACAAACGAAGATACCATGCGGAAATTTTATTTTTTTAGAGGTATCTTCATCTTCCAGACCTTCCTATTATCAAGAACCGTTATTACTAGTGGTTCTCATTTGAGTTTCCCCAACTTTAGTGGTTCATGGAAACCGTGTTTACTTAATTCTATGGTTGTACTCATGTATAAGTGCCTTAGATCATGTATAATTATAGAGCCAAGTGTTGGATATATCATATTGACTGTCATCTATAATTTCTTAATACCTAGCCCACTTCACACTCACAAAGTTTTTGAAGCCCGTGTTTTTCAGCTAGCTCACTTCTCTTCCTTTTCATCGATTCTCTCTTCCAACCCATGAAAATAGAATATTTAATCACCTATAGCCTGCTTACATCACCTTATTATATATGGTATTAATGATAAAGTTGTTACTGCTTGCTGTCACACACGTTTACTCGTGAATCTCTTGATGCTTGGGCCTCGATCTCATACATATGAAATCACTATCTAGGTTGGATTGGATTCAGTTAATTTTTTTTGGAAAGGAGCATATATTAATATCAGAGGATACCAATTACACTCAGCCTCTGCAACAAAGAAGAACTACAAAAAAGAAAAGTCTCGCTATAGTTCCTCATTCATTGAAACAACAGTACTACCACCATCAAGATAGCAGCAGAAGTCCATTTTCTCTAAAAACGACGCCTCCAAGAAGGAAACAATGCACAAAACACCGTCATCGCCCGATCAAAGATCTAGGTTTTCACCCTGAAGAAAGTCCACGCTCTCAAAACAATACCTTCAATAAGGTCATTTCCAGGAAAAACCAATTAAGGCCAGACCCTGGGTTTTTACCCTGGAAGATAGGACCATGAGCTTCTCCTATATTGTGGCCCCCGCTTGCATACCACTGCTCCAATTCATGAGTCACCATGCCAATTCCTCATCATCGCCCGGACTCGAACCACCATTTTCAGTCCTCATATCTCGGCATTCATGACATTCTTCGTCGACACCATGGGACGAGAACATGCCCCATGATATTAACAACCAACAGAGCTTCGAAGATCTCCCTCCGAACCTAAACGGCCAGAGTAAAAACATGGATGCGCACGACCGAATCCCACCCGATCCAGCGATCTCTCGCCATATGCGCACTGTAGAGTTCGCCGGTGGAGCCTTTCGGAACACGACGCTTCAGCCAGATCGATGACGACAAGCAACTAGCAGATCTTCACCTTGGTGACGAGTAAGAACCCTAGGACCACCGCCTTTTATTCAAGTGAGCATGTGGACAAAACGACATACCAGAAAGCCGTCGCAGCATAGCCTGGCCCAGATCTGAGGCCGAACTCGCGACCGCATCGGCGCTTCGTCCCGAGCCCCTCGCCCTCCACTTGCTCGCTCAGGGAACCAACCGTCCGGTGGTCAGCGCGGCGCCCCGAGTCCCAACATATCAAAATGGCGAGAGGGACATGAATGAACATGTAACATAATGGCGCTTGATCCATTTATCCGGCGTCTTATAAGACAAAGCTTCAGCTGACTTTATTATCCCTCTTCCAATTTTATTGAACGTTAACGATACATCGTTATCTCTTGAATATTTACTTGGCTATTCTCAAAAAAACAAAAAAAAATTACTTGGCTTTGTTTCTGTTATGGTTCTGAACATTTTATGGTAACCTCTTCGCCGGAAGCTGAAGCTTCAGTTGTATTGTAGATCAAGTACTAGTAAATTTACTGACCGAGATTTTATTTGATTGGTGCTGCTGCCCTGCTTTAGTATCTGGTTGCAGAATGTCATCACTGCAGACAGTCACCACACTGTAATAAACTCATTGCTCTCCTTTTTGTAGGGGCTCAAAGAAGCATATGGAAGCAGACACACACCCCTGATCTAATATGAGAGCATGCTGACACATGCACTAGGATATTGCAGTAGTAGCCCACAGGGTATTTGTCTCGCAATGCCACTGAAACAGAGGCGATATGTAGGAGGCGTCAGGATCTGGTCCCATGCTGGACGGGCATCACCATCCTTCAATCGAATGGCTATTGTTCGACAACATTCATACAGGCATACATAAGAAAATTGCAGTGGATCAGGCAACCAAGGGAGCCAACGAGCCAGTCCTCCGCGTCGTTGATCTCCGTAGGCAAGCCGTCCTTCAACTTGTACCCAAAGAACGTGCGGACCATGCTGCCGTCACCGTGGGCACAATGGCCTTGCTACGACTCTTGGTGTAGCTTGTGTTCTCTAGAGGCAGCGAGAGTGGCCGGCGTTTATAGCGGAAAGAGGAAGGAGCGGCGAGGTGAGAGGGGTGTAGCGGCGAGAGTGAGAAGAGTGAAAACGGTGGGAAGGTGGGTGGGTGGTGGCGTGCCATTACGGCTACGCGTGGGCGAGTGGACCGGCGGTTGTGGCCTGGCGGAACGTTGCGGAAGCCCAGACGAAGGGATGAGGATGACTCAGTTTAGACGCTGACAGGGCGGGACCACCAGCGCGATTTTTTTTCCTGTCGATTCCGCTTTGTCCGGACTTCCCAGAGCACACCCGACGCTCCGGGTTTGGCCTGGAAACCACGGGTATAATTTGGACTGAATCCGACAAAAACTGGACACATGAAAACGCAGCTGGACGAATTTATGCCGTCCGATTAAAAAATCGACCTAGGGAGGCCCTTGTGAAAATGTGAGTGTAGATGTACGGCACGCGAATTCGCAGCTCTCGTCCTCGATGACTACGAATTAACAGAGTGCACCAAAGTGTGCATCTCGGTTGGCTAGCTAGAGTTGGCTGCTTACGTGGACCGTTGAATATATGGAAGTAACGACCAACTTACTTGACCAAGGGTATTTTTCTGCTATGTACTCTCTCCGTTTAGCAATAACTGACTTTGATTTATCTAGATTCGAATGTATGTAGACATATTTTAGTGTATGGATCTAGACAAACCCATATTTCTAAACGGAGTGACACTAGTAGAAACCAGGCCATTACCCCGGGTTAGGAACTTTAGTCCCGGATTGCAAACCGGAACTGCCAAAGCGGGACTAAAGGTCCGGCCTTTAGTCCCGGTTCTGTTACGAACCGGGACTAGAGGTCCACCACGTGGCCACGCAAGCCGCGCTAGGCTAGAGGACATTTAGTCCCGGCCCTGCTGTGGCAGCGTTTTAGGCCATTTGGCTGCCGCAGCAGGAGATAGGGTTTTAGGTTTTTTTTCTTTTCATTTTGTATTTTGTGTTCAATTATTTTTTATTCTGTGTTTTTATTACAGACAAGTTTTCGTATACATACACAACACTACTATACAGTACTTGTACACGTTGATGCATATATAATATAATTTCTCTTACAAGCATATACATGCATGGAGGTCGATCAATACATGGAGACCCAACCGGGTCTAGAGCCTGTCTATTTGATTACATGTAGATCATTACACGGATGCTTTAGGGTTTATCTATAGAGTATTCTCCATATGGGTCTATGACCTCGTCGACAAAAAATCCAGCCAATTCCTCTTGGATTGCTAGTAGGCGGTCCTGTGGTAGGAGCTTGTCCCGCACCGCATCCAACTATAAAGAAGGAGATCATATGAATTAGACTGAACACAACTTTTTGTATTAAAAATAAAGGGTGAATATATTGTTTACTTACTCGAACATTTTCCAAGGGCTTTTCAGTAATGAACTCGCACACGTAGAATCCACATAGATTAGTCCTCTATGGCTGCCTCACGCACTTTACAAGAATATAATTCAATCAAATAATAACTCTAGCATGATAAATGTATGTAAACTAGAATTAAATAGATATGCGGACCTAACTCATACTATTTATCGAGACCGATTTAAAAAATAGCTCCTCGGGCCATTGACCACAGACCTTGTTCTTAAACCGTTTCCAAACCCTACCCAACAAATAAAATGAATGTATGAGTTAATAACTACTTGATATCCTAAAAAATAAACGAAAGAAATCGATATAGTGTGATAATGGTTGAAATTACCTCTAGAGTGTATCGATAATGATATGGTTCTCTTCCATGTCTTTGTTTAGTGAGTCCATGATGTGAACTCTTCCCAAGTCAACTGAAATGCTTAGAAAAATCTGGTGGTACCTACGCAAGGTTTACATACGTCAGTAACTCATCATTACACTGAACATCGAGTAAGGAAATGTTAATGTGTAAAAGACAATAACATACTCACCCGAAGTGGTAAGGAAATAGTATTTCATTATAGAAATGCTGGTTCTTAAGAAACCGGAGCAAGTTTTGCTCGGTCTCTAGTGGCTTATCCTTTAGCACAGCTCCATTAACTCGATGTGGGTCAATGAACCCAAATCCGTTGATAGCCTTTCTTTTACTTCGAGAATCTTCAATCTGCATCATTATATATAGCGTACAAAAGAATATAATGAGTATACTTACCGGCAATGAATTGAACAAGCTGAGCTAGAGACTTAATTACATAAATAAAGTAATCACTTACAGACAATATGAACTGAGGATAGATTTGTCGAGTTCCTTTAGGGACCTCGTCTTCAGCGAAGTAATGCTCTTTTCGAACTTTCACTATGAGCCAATATCGCTCTTCTTTTGATACTTTCATGTACCATTAATGCAATCGTCGCATTTTTGTTGGCATATCCCGAAGCCTCTCAGACTCGAATAGAGGCTCCCCGTCAACAAATTTGGGTGCTACCTTAGCCTTGGGCATATGAGCACCGTGAATAATGTCATGAATAGAGATATTACATTTCTCAGCCAATATCTTAGCCGTTTCCATATGCAAAGGTTCTCCCTCATATAGTTGAGGTTCGGGTATGTACACATGGAGCGGGGGGAGCGATTGATTTGCTTTTTTCTCTAGCTTGGGAACGTATCTTTTGGTTTTTCGGCTACCACTTGATTGTTTTTCTTGTTTTTCCAGCTGGGGAACGTCCATTCGGATGCTTCCGCTACCACTCGATTGTTTTGCTTGTTCCCCCTGCTGGGGAACGTCTTTTGTGTTGCTTCCTCTACCACTTGATCTTTTTTGTTTCAGTATCTTCCGAAGACATCGTGTATAGTCATCTGGCGCATTTAACTGAGCTTGGGATGGCTGCGTTAGTAATTTCCTAAAGTGCTCCTTGGTTTCCGGTTTAATTTGGACCTCTGACTCAGGTTGTTTCTTCTTAAAATGAGCATCCACTTTGGCCCGTACGACCACATCGATCTCCTCATCGTTCAGGTTGTTAGCCCTCTTGGGAGGAACCGGCAGTACTCTTGGGAGGGGCGACAACTGTCGCTTTGGGCGTCGGTTATCGCTCGACGGAGCGGTGCTATTCTTTCGCTTTTGACCCTTAGTGGGTGGAGGCCGCTACGTAGATTGAGATGGACTCGTGTTGAGGTCACGGATTGTACTTGGAGCTGGTGCACTTTTACTGGGAAGAGACGGTGCCCTTAGAGGTGGACTTGGAGGTGGACTTTTACTGGGAGGAGACGGTGGCCTTGGAGGTGATGGATTGTTTCTCGGTGGAGAAGGTGGCCTTGGTGCCAAGCCTGGAAACTTGATGTATTCCTTTTTCTAAAGAATGAATCCACTCGTGACTTCTCCCAGTGTCGTCTCCCCTTCACCTCCAGGGAAGTCGAGCAGTAGTGACTGACACCGCAGTTGAACTTCATCCACACCGACACGAGCATAGCCAACTGGAATCGGATTGCAGTGGTAGGTCGCTCCCGGTGCAGAAGGTAAAGCAAAGCCGACTGCCACCTTCTATGTTCTTCAGTTCAACATGCAGATCACAACTAGTCTTCTCCTCAATTGCATCCATGGGGTACACATCCATCGTTGCATCATTACCGTGGTCCTTCGTGGAAGCCACGCTGCTTTTCCGTTGCGATGGGCCGACCGTACTGTCTGGTGCAGGATCTTGCTGTCGGAGTCCTTTAAGTTCATTAAGCTCCTGTCGATGCTCCTGCAGCATGGCTTCAAACCTCGCGAACCGCTCCGCATCTTCCTCTTTTTGCCGCTTTGTTTTTCTCGATCGGCTTCTGTACATGTCAATGTCCTCGGGAAACCCGATAACCCATGGACAAGAAGTTCTGAACCCTCTTGTTCGTCCAGCCTTTTCAGGATTCTCGAGAGCCTTTGTCAGCTCATCGTTCTCTCTGTTGGGAACAAACTTTCGCTCTTCAACCTCTTTTATCACTTTAATAAGATCATCTTTGGGTCTAGCAACTTCTTTGGTTGCAACAATCTCGCTTGTTTCTGGGTCATACGATGCCCCATGCCTGAGTAACCAATTTCTTGACCTCAAGGGCCAACCAGACATAGATGGAGTGACCCCATTAGCCGCCAGGTCGGCCTCGGCTTTATCCCACATAGGCATGGCAGTCTTGTAGCCACCTGTTCCCATATGATGGTGATATTTCTTTTTTACTGCATTTAGCTTATTCTTTTCTGACATTGCCACAGCTGGTGTCGAGGTCTTGTATTCCACAAATACGGCCCAGTTATCCTGCTGCATCTCTAGTGGGCCAGTGAATGGAGGAGTTTTTTTCTTCAATACATAGTTGTGGTACAATCTTTTCTTCCAGTCCTTGAATAGTTTGCCCATATTCTTGAGAGCCCACTCCTTGACTTTCCTCGTCATTTGCTGTGTGAGATCATCAGTCTCCAAGACTGGTAGGGTGAAATGTGTCATGAGAGAATTTCACATCGCATCTCTCGCTCTGTCATCTACAAAACTAGCCCCAGCTGGATCCCTTTTCTTTCCTGGCTTATTCCACTCTCACATGGTTATCGGGACGGTGTCTCTAACAATCACTCTGCATTGATGTACAAATGCATTCACAGATTCTTTAGGCTCCAACGGTTTACCCAGCGCAGAGACTAAGTCAATGCTGAGCCTCTTGTCCTTGTAGAAGATTGGCCGGATGCGGAGGTCTAAGAGAAGAAACATTCGTTAGTATATATATATATACAAATCAATTAGTGCATCTATACTGGTGATTGATCGGTAGAGGCTTTATATACCTCGACGGAGTTTGTTATTATTAAGGTGTCTTCACCATGGTCTCCATCATGGTCAGCACCATCGTCTCCACTATCGTCTCCACCCTCGTCTCCTCCAGACAACTTAAGATACTGGGAGCCATCGTAACCCCCAGTACCCTCGTCTATCATGTTGAAAATCTCATCTTCATTCTGTCTACCGTCCATATCTTAACTAATACAGAAAAAAAATATTGCATTAAGTAAAAGAATGTTACAATTGCGACAACTCGGATACAGAAAAAAGATTACGTACTAATAATGAAACAATTTTGCATTAAGATAAAGTACAAAATATAAGATAAAGTACATTATTAATACATCTCGCTCATAAGATAAAGTACAATAATAATCAAACTAGCGAACTCGGCTGCCGCGTTCTGTGCCACAGCAGCTCTACACCCAGAGAACAGGAACCATCACCGGAAAATAGCTCGGGTGAGATCCGTGAACCTGCCAGATATTGGAGAACCTAGTCTCCAAAAGGTACATGTATCGCCGTGCGTGCTTGTCCTCCTACTTGATACGACGACGTACCACATCCTCGTGGGTCGGCTCCCTCTGCGCCGCTCCTAGACCTCGTGGACGCCACCAAAGAAGCTCCGGGTCGACGATGATACCCGGATTCCTCACCAAGGTACGAGTCCCGACAGGTAGCACCTCCCAGTGCTAACCCGGCGGAGCTTAGCCTCGGACATCCCGGAAACCGACGGAGTCCAGTAGGCTCGGACGAGGAGGACGTGGCATAACTAAATAATAGCAATAAACAATTATAAAACATAAACAGTAACTAAATCACTAAGTATTGCCCTAATAACACTAACCCTAAACCTAACACTAACTAAACTAAACCTAATTAACTAAGTATTCTAACTAACCCTAGATAAATCCAAGTCAACTAATATGGGTCGGAGAGAGTTAATTAACCTAATACTAATACTAACTAAATTAACCTAATACTAACTAAATTAACCTAATACGAATAGTAACACTAACTAAATCAACTACTATATGTTAATTAACCTAATTAACATATACTAATACTAACTAAATTAACCTAATTAAGATATACTAATAATAACTAAATTAAACTAATACTAATACTAACACTAACTAAACCAACCTAATTATACTAATACTAACTAAATTAACCTAATACTAACTAAATTAACCTAACTATTACTAATACTAACAACTAATACTAATTCTAATACTAACTAAATTCACCAAATTAACATATATATAATAATAATTAACCTATACAATTAACCCTAATAATATATACTAATAGTTAACCTAACTACTAACCCTCACCTGTAGGGCGGTGGAGGGGGCGGCGGCAATCCTCGACGGGCGGCGCGGGCGCTAGGGCGGCACTGGACGGGCGGCGGCGCGGGACGATGGTAGGCGCGGGCGGCGCCTCCACGTACGGGCGCGGGCGGCGAGCGGTTGGATGGACGGCGGCGGTGTGTCCTCCACGTACGGGCGCGGCGGCGGCAAGCTCTCCACGGGCGGCGGCGTGCTCGGGCGCAGGCGGCAGCAGTCTCGTTCGTCGCGGAAGATGGAAATTTTGCTGCTCCGGGTCGTGACTCGACCCAGGGGGAGGTGGGGTATTTATACCCCACCACCTTTACCTTTAGTCTCGATTTGTATTACAAACGCGGGCTAAAGGTGTTTTTTGGCGCCAAAAAGAAAAATGGTTTGTGGTTTTCAGAAAATTATGTATTATATATTAAATTTTTCAGAAAAAGAAGATCTATAATTTAAATCTATTATCATACTCTAATATACAACTTAAATGAAATTATCTATTGTTTAATAAGTATTATATTTAGTATAAATGTTGGAAAAATATAGTTTATTATTTAAAAAACAGAAAATACATATAATATACCAAAATATTCACAAAAAATAATATATTTATTAGAAATATAATATTTAATACTAAAACTAGTAACTGTGACTAAAAGATATTTCGAGGGCCTTTAGTCCTGGTTGGAGTCACTAACCAGGACTAGATATTTCCCGTTATTTCCCCCGCTTCCCGCCATGTTTTCCCACCATTTTCCCCCGCTTCCCGCCACGTTTTCCCGCCATTCTCTCCCGCTTCCCACCATGTTTTCCCGCCATTTCCCTCTATATCTAGGCCGACCATCATGTCCATCCTCACATCCACACCTTCTCTCTCACAACAATGGACACCGCTTATTGGGCCTTTCTGACGGTCGAGGAGATCGAGGCATTGTGCGCCTCTAGCTACCCATGCCTGCCGGGGTACCGGTGCCCGCCGGCTGGATGCTGAGCGCTGGAGGTTCCTGTTCCTCCTATGCCTCAATGTTCGACCCGCCAGGCAACCACCACGAAACACTTCTACCTTGAGCTCACGCTGGAGCAGCGGATGGATCCCCATTGGGATCCCGACAACCTCGACACCTGGAATGCCTTCTTCGCAAACCGGCGGGAATGGGAGCTCGCCAGGTACGAGGGTGACGGCCCACCCCTAGTGAACCAGAACGAGGCCGGTCGCCGCCTGTGGTGGGAAAACCGGACTATTGCTGGCATGATGCGCTACATCGCCATGGGAGACCATCCTCGCCTGAGGTACCCGCACTTTCACCAGCCACATAGCCACACAAATGGTGGTGGTGGTGAAGGCCTAGGGCATACTGGGGTCATCATCCGGGAGCCCCCTCCCCCGCGCGTCGTGAATCCTAGGCCAGAGTGGCTAGTGCCCCCTCCCCCGTTCCCCCGTGCACAAGCTAGGGAAGGGCCGAGGATCCAGCCGCATTCTACGAGCGACGACAATGACGATGACGATTTCGAAGATGACCCTGAAGCTATGTACTACAGGGCTAGATATGATTATGACGAATTTATACGTTTTAATATTAATAAATGGCTGGCCACATCAAGTTGCAATACTACCTATTGAGATCGAGACAGTTCATATCCATATATATATATATATATAATAAGCAGGTCATTAAAAATAAAGGTTTAATAATATTGTACATCACCAACATCCACACATCTCTATTGTTAGGGTTTTCTTCTAATCCGTAACCATGGAGCATCTTCTTTACTTAACGGGATACTTGGGTCATCCGTCACAATGAAGGGCGGAATTTCATGAAACTTCTGACATGTCTGTCTTATCCTCCACCTCCATGATGTTTCTTTTTCCTAAAAGAACTATGTGGCGCTTTGGCTCATCATATGTGGTATTATTTTGCTTATCTTTCCTTTTTCTCTATTTGGTAGACATGTCCTTCACATAAAAAAACACGAGCCACATCATTGGCTAGGACAAATAGTTCATTTCTATACGCAAGGTTGTTGAGATCCACTATTGTCATTATGTATTTCTTGTCTACCACAACCCCGCCTCCTGTCGGCTTGACCCATTTGCACAGAAACAAAGGGACCTTAAAATAAGGTCCATAGTCAAGTTCCCATATCTCATCTATGTAACCATAATATGTATCCTTTTTCCCATTCTCATCTGTTGCATCAAATCAGACACCACTGTTTTGGCTGGTGTTCTTTTTACCTTGGGTGATCGTGTAAAATGTATTCTCATTTATCTCGTTCCCTTGGAAAGTCAATATAGTCGAAGATGGTGACCTGGCCAACAAGTACAACTGCTCTCCAACATTTATGTCATTCATGAGATCTGTCTGCAACCAACTACCGAAAGTCCTAATATGTTTATCTCTAATCCAGGAGCCAGGCTTTCCCGGGTTGTTGGAGTGTACAATATTCTTGTGTTCCTCGATATACGGAGCCACCAAGGTGGAACTTTGCCGAACTGTGTATTGTGCTTTAGTGAGAGAATGTCCGTCCATACATATCCTTGCTTTCTTCCTAGCGTGCCTTTTCCACTCAGTCTACCCTCATGCCGTGATTCAGGAACACCGATAGGCTTAAGGTTAGGAATAAAGTCAACAACCTCCTATGTTCCATATCCCTTTGAGATGCTTTCTTCTGGCCTAGCACGGTTATGAACATATTTCTTTAAGACTCCCATGAACCTCTCAAAGGGGAACATATTGTGTAGAAATACAGGACCGAGAATGTTAATCTCTTCGACTAGGTGAACTAGGAGGTGCGTCATAATATTGAAGAAGGATGGTGGGAACACCAACTCGAAGCTGACAAGACATTGGGCCACATCTTTCTGTAACCTTGGTAGACTATCTAGACTGATTACCTTCTGACAAATTGCATTGAGAAACACACATAACTTCAGAATGGGTACTCGAACATTTTCCGGCAAGAGTCCCCTCAATGCAATCGGAAGTAGCTAGATCATAAGCCCGTGGCAGTCATAAGACTTTAGGTTTTGAAATTTTTTCTCTGGCATATTTATTATTCCCTTTATGTTCGAAGAGAAACCAGACGGGACCTTGATACTGTAAAGAACTTCAAAAAATATTTCCTTCTCTTCTTTGGTAGGAGCGTAGCTGGCAGTACCTTCAAACACCTCTAGATGCATGCTGTCTCGGTCTTTCATATGTTGTTGGTCCTGCCGTGCTTCCGGTGCATCTTTTCTCTTCTCATACACGCCCAAGAAGCCTAGCAGCGTCACGCAAAGATTCTTCGTCAGGTGCATCACGTCAATTGCAGAGCGGACCTCTAGGACTTTCTAATAGGGTAGCTCCCAAAATATAGATTTCTTTTTCCACATTGGTCCGTGTCCGACATCGTCCTTCGAAACAGACTGTCTACCAGGACCCTTTCCAAAGATTACTTTTAAATCCTTCACCATATCAAATACATCATCACCAGTATGGCGGATAGGCTTACACCGGCTGTCTGCCTCACCATTGAAATGCTTACCTTTCTTTCTTAGGGTGTGCGTTGGTGGAAGAAAACGACGATTCCCCGGGTACACATTCTTCTTGCATTTATCCAAATATATACTTTCAGTCTCATTTAAACAGTGTGTGCATGCATTGTATTCCTTGTTTGTCTGTCCTGAAATGTTACTAAGAGCAGGTCAATCATTGATTGTTATGAACAACAACGTTCGTAGGTCAAATTCCTCCCGCTTGTTCTCATCCCACACACGTAGACCTTGTCCATGCCACAACTGTAAGAGTTCTTCAACTAATGGTATTAGGTCCACATCAATGTCATTGCCGGGTTGCTTTGGGCCTTGGATGAGCACTGACATCATAATGAACTTCCACTTCATGCACAACCAAGGAGGAAGGTGATAGATACATAGAGTCACCGGCCAGGTGCTATGACTGCAGCTCTGCTCCCCAAAGGGATTCATGCCATCTATACTTAGACCAAACCATAAGTTCCTCGCGCCACCTGGAAAGTTCGGGAACTCTCTCTCGATTTTCTCCACTACGACCCATCATCGGGGTGTCTCAATATCTCTTCTTTCTTACGGTCTTCCATGTGCCATCGCAACAACTTGACATGCTCTTTGTTCATGAACAAACATTTCAACCGTGGCATTATAGGAGCATAACACATCACCTTGGCAGGAACCCTCTACATGCGGCGCTCGTCCTCAACATCACCAGGGTCATCTCGTATTATCTTATACCGCAATGAAGTGCATACTGGGCATGCATCCAAATTCTCGTACTCCTCGCCCTGGTAGAGGATGTAGTCAATAATGCATGCATGTATCTTCTGCACCTCCAATCCTAGAGGGCAGACAGCCTTCTTTGGTTCGTAGGTACGGGCGGGCAGTTCGTTATCCTTTGGAAGCAACTTCTTCATTATTTTTAGCAACTCTTCAAATCCTTTGTCAATCACACCGTTCTCTGCCTTTCATCGCAGCAATTTAAGTGTGCTACCAAATTTTTTGTGCCCATCTTCACAATTTGGGTACAACAATTTGTTATGGTCCTCTAACATCTGCTTGAACTTCAACCTCTCCCTTTCAGTTACACATTCTTCCTAGGCATCAGCAATGGCCCGACTAAGATCATCATCGGGCAGATCTGATGCTCGCTCTTCATCATCTTCTTCATCAATGTCTTGCATTGTAGTACCATCGTATTTAGGGGAC
Source organism: Avena eriantha (assembly GCA_910589775.1). Classification (NCBI taxonomy): domain Eukaryota; kingdom Viridiplantae; phylum Streptophyta; class Magnoliopsida; order Poales; family Poaceae; genus Avena; species Avena eriantha. The sequence continues at coordinate 26,527,483 of OU342741.1, forward strand.
ATAGTAGGGTAGTCGTTATCATTCTGTTCTTCTTCGTTGTCTTCCATCATAACCCTTGTTTCTCCGTGATTGGTCCAACAATTATAGCCGGTCATGAAACCGGACCGAAACAGGTGGCTATGAAGAACTCTTGAGGAAGAGTATTCCTTATGATTCCGACAGACACCACATGGAGAAGACATAAAACCATTCCGCTTGTTTGCCTCGGCCAGAAGGAGAAAAGAATGCACACCTTTAATGAGCTCGCTAGAGAGTCGGTCAGCGTACATCCATTGCCGACTCATCTGCATTATATAATTAATTAAGTACATCAAACAGAATCATGATGATAAAATTAGTACTGGTCTAAAAAACAAAATTAAAGCCAACAACCGGGACTAAAGATATGATGAACCTTTAGTCCCGGTTGGAGGCACCAACTGGGACTAAATGTGGATGTGGCGACAACATGTCGACACTATGTTCTCAGTGGGCAACACTAAGCCAGTAAATGACGACACTATTTTGGGTGGGTGGCAACACTAGGGGTGAGTGTGGCGACATTATCTCTTTAGTGCCCGACACTATGTTGTGATGCTTAATCTATAAATAAGTATGCATTCTTGTGAAGAACTGCAAGATGGTGTGCGAGACCAGGGACACCACTACGGCGGAGCTTCTCGAAGATGTCTTAGGACCTCGTTCTCAGACATCTTTGAGGAGCTCGCCGTAGAGGCACTCTCTAATATGTGAAATTAGTTAGCTCCACCATCATACTGATCTAGCTAGAGAAGATATAAACTGAAATATGGTGTGCGAGAGCAGGGACACCACTACGGAAGAGCTTCTCGAAGATGTCTTAGGATCCCGTCCTCAGACATCTTCGAGGAGCTCGCCATAGAGGCACTCCCTAATATGTGAATTGTTTTAGTTACCCGGCATATTAATCTATAGCTAGAGAAGTTATTAACTCCAAGATGGTGTGAGAGGGACACCACAATGGTGGAGCTTCTCGAAGATGTCTTAGGATCCTATCCTCAGACATCTTCGAGGAGCTCACCATAGAGGATCTTCTCGAAGATGTACTGTGATGTCTTCTTATCAAGCTTTTATGAATTAACCCTAACTTTGTTACAATTTTTTCAGTTTGTTGAAGGAAGGTAGACGAAGAAGGGTATTTTGCTCAGCTAGTTAGAATGATGAGATCACGCATGTGTGTGCTTCTAAAATCAAATTTCGAGACTATGTGCCAAAACAGATATATAGATAGAATCCACATATTGTGATATTTAGCTTAGAGTTCCTTACATTAATACAAGATAGATAGAATCTAAACATCGATCTCATGTTATCATTGCAAAAATTACTACCAAACTAAATCCACAAATCCATCTACAAGATAGAGCATGAAATGAGCTAATATAGCAATGAGAGTTCAAAGGATGAAGTTGCTCACCTTTTAAAACCTTTGGATAGATGGGGCACCAAAAAATATAGACAAATCTTGAGAGAAAATTGGGCATGAACTCGAGCTTGAAGCAAGAAAGAGAGAGGAGCCACCAGCTTGAAATGGTGGCTCGGGCAGGTGGGGAAGAAGATATAGCTAGACACACTAGGAAAGAAAGCAATGATAAGTACGGACATGCATTCTTTCGGTCAAGCACACTTCACAGTTCTATAAAATTCCACCTTGGTTGCTCCGTATATCGAGGAACACAATAATATTGTACGCTCTAAAAACCCGGGGCAGTCTGACTCCTGGATTAAACTTGAACATATGGCAACTTACGACGGTTGGTTGCCGACATATCTCATGAATAACACCACTGTTGGAGATCATATGTACTTGTTGGATAGGTCACCATCTTCGACTATATTTACTTTTCAAGGGTAGGAGATAAATGGAAATACATTTTACACGATCACCCAAGATAAAACAGCACCAACCAAACAAGTGGTGTCCGCTTTAATGCAAAAAACGACAATGGGCAAAAGGACACATATTATGGTTACATAGAGGAGATATGGGAACTTGACTATAGACATTATTTTAAGATCCCTTTGTTTTGGTGCAAATGGGTCAAGCTGACAGGAGGCGGGGTAAAGGTAGACCGGTATTACGGATTGACAATAGTGGATCTCAACAATCTTGGGTACAGAGACAAACCATTCGTCCTAGCCAATGATGTGGCTCAGTTTTTCTATGTGAAGGACATGTCTACCAAACTAAGAAAAAGAAAAGATAAGCAAACGAATACATCATACGCTGAGTTAAAGCGCCACATAATTATTTTAGGGAAAAGAAACATCATGGAAGTGGAGGAAGACATGACAGACATGTCAGAAGATTATAATAAGTTTGATGAAATTCCGCCATTTGGATTGACCCAAGCATCCTGTTACGGCGCAGAAGAAGACCCCAATACTATATGGGCATATTGGTGATGTGTAACAATGTATTAAATTTTTTATGTAACTGTATGTAATGTATATATTAAACCTTTATGTTAGGATAATTCTGCATAGTTCCCAAGACAATCGCTACATTTAACTGATCTGCTTATCTGGATATGAACTGACTTTGAATAGGCAGTTGTTGATTCATAAGAGAGAGGTAGCATTTGCATATATGTCATCCAGAGAACTTAATTCTCATCCTTCAGAAAACGAGTCAATCTGTCATTAGCCAAGGCAATGTCTCTAATTGCACGAGCATATTTCACCGTCTCCTTCCTAGAGTGCATAAATATAATCACTTGATGCTTACCAGCAGCAACCATTACTTTATCATAACAAATCGCCTTCATCAAGTGAAACCTCTGAAGTGGTTTCCTCACTATGATTCCAATGCAATTTTCATGTTAGAATTGAAAATAGCAAAATGGTCAATAGTTTGAATAATTATTTTAGAAAATAGAAAAATGTTCCTGGATTAGTTATTCAAATTCAAACATTTTTCATGTTGAAAGTTTTGTCAGATTCAAAAATATGCAAAAGATATGAGTTAATGCATTTTAGTTGAAATGGTAAAATGGTTAATAGTTTAAATAGTTGGAATAATTATTTTAGAAAAAAAGGTTTTAGACTAGTTATTCAAATTCAAACACTTTTCATGTTGAAAGTTTTGTCATACTCGAAAATATGCAAAAGATATGAGTTAATGCATTTTTAATTGAAAATAGCAGAGTGGTTAATAGTTTGAATAGTTAGAATAATTATTTTAGAAAAAATAAAATGTTTTTGGCCTAGTTATTCAAATTCAAATACTTTTTATGTTAAAATTTTTGTCAGATTCGAAAATATGCAGAAGTTATTCAAATTCATATTCAAACACTTTTCAAATTTCCAAAAGATGGCATTTTAGAAAACAGAAAATGGGTTTGATGAAAAAAAGCACCTTTAGTCCCGGTTGCACCCACCGATCGGGACTAAAGGTGGGCCTCGCGGTAACCGAAATTCATTTTAGTCCCGGTTGCAGCCACCAAGTGGGACTAGAGGCTAGACCTTTAGTCCCAGTTGGTGACTACAACCGGGACTAATCTTTAGTCTCGGTTACAGCTACCAACCGGGACTAAAGGGGTGCAAGTATATAAATGCGGTGCCACTCCCTGGTTTGAGCCATGACCCGCGACTGTGAATTGAACTTCATGGAGGAGAAAGATGAGCGTCGTTGGCGTTCGTGGAGGAGCTGCGCCGCCCGTGCGCCGTTCGTGGAGGAGAAGGAGGAGCGCAACCATGCCACCCCCGCACCGTTTGTGGAGGATAAGGAGGAGACCTCCACGCCCCGTGGCACCCGTGTCGTCAATCGATAGAGTTGAGTCCCCTCTCCCTTTAGAAAATAGGATTACTTAAAATTACTTAGGATTATTGCTTAGAAAATAGGGTTATTGCTTAGAAAATAGGATTATTTAGGATTAGTGCTTAGAAAATAGGATTGTTTAGGATTATTGCTTAGAAACGAGGATTATTTCTTAGAAAATAGGATTAAAAAATAGAAATAGTAGAAATAGAAATAGAAATAGAAAATAGACATAGGATTATTATTAGGGATTATTGCTTAGAAAGTAGGATAATTTAGGATTATTTTTTAGTATTATTGCTTAGAAAATATGATTATTGCTTAGAAAATAGGATTATTTAGGATTATTGCTTAGAAAGTTGGATTTAGAAAATATAGATAGTAGAAATCGAAAATAGAAATAAAAGTAGGATTTAGGGTTTGGGGTAGAAAATAAAAAATAGAAATAGGATTTATGGAAATGTTATGTTAATGCAAAAATTGTTTTATCTTTCTTTTGTATTAGTTAAGCTATGTACTACGGCGACAAAGCCGGTGAACATGAAGTGCTCGACATTATAAATGAGGGTGGAGCACATTACGGTGGAGCAGACGACGGTGGGTCAGATAACGGCTCAAAATATCTGAACGAATCCGGTGAGGGAATGCAGCTAGAACGAAGAGACGAAGAAGCACAAACAAGCACTGATTGCGATGACGGCTCACAAAATGTTGGACCCTTAACAAAGTCCGACGAGGTATATTAAGCCTTTGGTGATCACGAGTAGATGCATTAATTGATTATATATATATATTAACAAATGTTTTCTCTCTTAGACCTCCGCATCGATCCAATCTTCTAAAAAGAAACAAGGCTCGGGCGGAAAGATGGACGATAGTGCACATCTCATAATTGATTTAATCTCTAGATATGGCGAACTGTTGGAGCCCAAAGGGAACACAAGTACATTTGTACATCAATACGGAGTTATTATTAGGGACAACATCCCGATCACCACTCGAGAATGGAATAAGCCAGCAAATGCAGCTGGACTTAGTTTTGTCAACGAAAGATCCAAAAATTGTCATAGGGAAGAGCTCATATGACATTTCAGCTTACCAGTCTAGTCGACTGTTGAGCTCATATAGGCAATGACGTTAAAAGTCAAGGAGTGGACTCTTAAGAAGATGACCAAACAATTATAGAGCTTCTAGAAAAGATTATATCAAAAATATCTGAAGAAAAATCTCCAGAATTCAGTGGCCCACTAGAGAAGCATCGGGGTCACTGGGACGCATTTGTGGAGTATAAGGAATTGGAAGAAGCTAAGCAAATGTTGGCAAAGAATAAGGAAAATGCTGCAAAAAAGAAATATCACCATAATATGTGGACATGTGGCTATAAGAGTGCCATGCCTAAGTGGGATCAAACTGAGCCGACCTGATTGCTAAAGGGATCAGTCCTGCTACACATGATTGTCCCTTGAGGTAAATAAATTGGATACTTGGGCATAGGTCATCGTATGACACAGAAACTTGGGACATTATTGGAAAGTAAGAAAATGTTGAACCCTAGAAAGAACTTGTTAATGTGATGAAAGTGGTTCAAGAGGGAAACTTCTATCTCGAGAGTGAGAACGATGAGCTGACAAAGGGCCTCGGGAATCGTGAACACAAAGGACAAACACGAGGCCTTGGACCTTCTTTTCCATGGAGGACTTGGTTTCCCGAGTACAATAACACTTATAGAAGCCGATCGAGAGCAAGGAAGAGGCAGCAGGTGCAAGAAGCAGACTGGTTGGCGAAGTTAGAAAGAAAGAACGAAGAATTGCAAGCCAGATTGGAGCGGTAGCAGGAGCAGATTGACGAAATTAGAGGATAGAGTCGACAACAAGATCCTACATTCTCCTAGACAATCAAGACGCCCTCGACAAATCCCTCGTCAGTTGATCTTCAAGAATTTTTCTCCCCTATAATCAAGATGCTCTCGACAAATCTCTTCTCAGTTGCTATTGTCTGTAAGCGATTAATTTATTTATGTCCTTAAGTCTCCAGCTCAGCTTGTTCTCTGCCTGTCATTATTCTCACCATGTTCTTTTGTACGCTATTATGCATAATGAAGATTATCGAATGTAAAACATGAGGAATCTTTTACGTTGGGTTCATTCACCCATATGTTGTTAATTTTCATATGATAGAACACTTCGCCAAAAACACAGAGGCTAACTTTCTATTGTTTTACATATGGGTCAACATACTATTTCCAACATTTCAAAAAGGGAATACTATTTCATTACAACTTCAGGTGAGTGTTATTTTCTTGTGCATATTCTATTTTCCTTACTCGATGTTAAGTGTAATTGATGAGTTATGCATGACTGTGTATATAAACGTACGCAACTTCCACTAGATTCTGCTAAACATTCAAGTTGATACTGGAAAAGTTGATATCATGGACTCATTAGATTCCGCTAGGCTCGTGCATCTTTTTAATTCTAGTTTCAATACCGTTATCATGATTTTATTATTTGATTTAATTCTATTTCTCGTAAAGTGACCGAGGCAGCCACCGGCGACTAATATATATGGATACTACGTCTGCGTCTTCATAAGGTTGTCGGTTAGTGAGCAGCGCATAAATATAACAATCCATGATATGCGGGATAAGGTCCTACAAAAGGACCGCCTACAAGCAATTCTAGAGGAATTGGCGGGATTTTGCTTACAGAGGTCATATATAAAAAGGAAGAACACTATTCCCGCTCCACGTAATATAATGATCTCTATGTAATGATCTTCATGTAATTAAATAGGATATATATGTATGCTTATAATCGAAATTGTATATATATCATCTCTCGGCACGTCAAACCTCTCTCTCCTCTACCGATCCTCCTGCCATGACAGAAATCCGTCCTAGAACACCGCCACGGCAGCCGAATCCCCCAAAACACTACCGCGGCAGAGTTCCTTTAGTCCCGGTTCATGTTACGAACCTAGATTAAAGGTCCTCCATCCCCCGCTCCTGACCGCGACCGCGTGGAGTGCCGATTCGTAATACAATTGGGACTAAAGGGGGCCTCTAGTCCCGATTTCGCAATCCCGGTACCGGGACTAGAGGCCGTCCCAAACCAGGACTAAAGGCCTGTTTTCTACTAGTGAAGGGTGAGTGCTCCATATTGGGTTTTTGTAGCCATGGTATATAATATGCAACCATCGCACGAACGTGATATTGCATGCATGCAACCACCTAGATTTTGCATAGGTTTTATGTTCTAAATTGTTCTGAATTAAGATCTGTTTTCATGGTTGACTTTGTCACGACGGGATCATCGAAACTAGATCTCATTTTTATATGTTTTAGCAACTTGTTTCCGATCTCAATGACCATATTATAGTTATTTTTTACCAAGCAGAGTGAAATTGATTATCATGTCAAAATCAAATGGTTACCATGTTTTCTAAACTTTGTTTTTCATCGATGTAACACTTGCATCATGGTAATCTCTTGTTTGATATTTTAGAGAGTGGAGTAAGTGCTTTCTAGACATGTAGATCTTTGTTATGAAAAACAACCTGTATATATTATTTGGTAGCTATATAGTATTTCGATGGTAACTGTTAATTAGTAACTTGGTAGCTATATTATTATAGTCTCATAATTGATGTCGATTGTTTTTCAAAACTTGTTAAAATGGAATATTGTTTTAGGGTTTTCATCTAGACGAACCGGATGGTGAAGACATATCGTCAATTTGGATTAACGGTTTAAGAGATAATTTGTTTTTAAATATATGGAAAGAGCTCCTCCATCCTTATAGTGCCCACTGATAAACTCATACTCCTGGCGGTATTAGTTCCGTGGACACGCCCCATATTTGAATAATTTACTTGACTGAATTTTATAGCACCCAACTTGCACCACACAAAAAAATTATGTAATGTTTGAAAACTAATGTGGCATTTGTTGCTTTACTCATATTTTGCACACTACTTGGATTAATGTTAAAGCATTAATTGTTATTATTAGGTATTTTGAGGAAACACAAATTACAACAATACTTAGAAGAGCGAATGTGTGCAACTAAGAGCATACAAGCCATATGTTTGCTCTTCTTATTTTGCCATGTCTAGGAGCAGATGGTTCCAGCTTAACTTTATTTTGTGCTACTCTTATGCATATGGGAAGTTATCATTATCAAAATTTGATCGGACATTGTGTCCACTTCACATTTTTTGTATATAGTTTCATGAAATAATAATATAAATCAAAATTTATTGTTACATTATCTCCAATATTTCACTATTCAACACTAGAGTAGAAAGTATGGAGCAACCTATTTAATTTTATTTGATATTTGATATGTTTTTTCTTTTGTTTCATCTCCCAGTTATACTACATATTGCACATGTGTCATGCGAGTTAGTTTTTAAAATTGTGTAAAATCATGTTGCTTCGTCATGATTTTTTGTCTATTTGTGTTAACAAAAGCACTTAGCTTTGCGACTTAGTTTATATCAGTTTTTCCTCTAGACCGACATATGAAGCTTTCGGTCAATTTTTGAATTGTCCACTTCTTTTTATTGTAGATAAATTAGTGATGGCATGTTTTACCTTCCATAAGTTCATTATCTTTTGCTTTGAGATCCTAAACTTTTTGTGATCATCTATATTTCTCAATGGTAAAGTTGTTGATTGTTCTAACCTGTGCTTATTCACATGTTCGTTCATGCTTGGGTGCATAGACAATGAAAGGGATGCAACTGATTATAAACATTGCCTCCTATTTTTTTCTGAGTAACACCTTGTATCACATGCATCAAGGAGCAGACAACACTGTAGTAGTACTATTATGCTGATGTTTTAGCCAACACAATATTTTCCTACCGAATTTTTCACACCTCATGACATAGAGAAAACAACTCATCTTGTTGTAAGCTAGAGACTCCAATACGTATTATATCAATATAAATGCCACAATATTTTAATAACACTTGCAAAATATGTTTGTAAGTTGCAAGAACATGGACTTTCACAATGCCATCATAGGCCTATAGAACGAACAAGACTTGCTGGTGCTAGGAAGCATCCGGAGAATCAGGAATACAGATCGAATTCTCATGGCTAGAGAGCATTGTACTTTATTATCCATGAGAATTATTGGCAACTACCATGTGATGTTTTGCTTTCCCAAACCTCCCTTCTATGCAGCGCAGGGTAGTCGAGAGACCCCATAGATGAATCATAGTAAATCGATGGAATAAGAACGTGTTAATTCTAGTAGATCCCTAGTTTTATAATGGCATCCTTGATGTGCGTTTTTTCAGGTTGTGTATGAAGCTAGTTTTTTATGTAAAATCCTAGCCATATATCACGTGGATTAAAGCATTCATTTGTGACCCAAGTGTGATTAATGGGATTCAATCAGGAACTAACATGTGCAGCTTTTGATGATTCTTGATTTTTTTTCCTTTTGTTCGAGATAAATGAGTGGCCCTAGTTTGACTTTCTTTGATATTAGTGTTTTTGACTTTTTTTTCCCTTTGTAACCTTGTTAACCTGGTATATAGACCTAATCATGAGTCATCTATGTGAAACAGAATGGTGAAGCAGTCGCTTGATGTCTTTTAGCCCATTGGCACATTTCTTCACGCTTGGGTATCATATACAGCTGTGACTTCGATACATGTTCTTCTACGTAGCGTAGAAACTCCTTATAAAATATTCATTTGGACGTGCGGCATCAATGAGCATGCAAAAAAGTTTAATATCATAATTAACATGTGCTAGGGAAGACAACACCCGGTTGGCAATTTCACCGCACCCCATGAGCTAGGAAATTACTCTTGTTATTTAAAGTTCTGAGCTACAATGTATATGCTATCAAAATATATGCACCACACAATTTAATGGTTATAGGATAGTATAATACCTATGTTTGTATAACAATAGCTTGGATTTCCTTCCGTTGGTACGTTGTCGAATCACACAATAAATGGTAGGTTTAGGAAGCATCGGGAAAAGAAGCAGCGCGTCTTTGGCTTGTGTGGCTAAATGTATTTTGTTGGAGTATCGACGACTAACCTTTCTAAATCCACCGTGATATTTGTTTTCCACTGAATGCCTAATGGATACTTATCAAAGGTTATATGGTAGAAGGTTTCTCGCTGACTTATATCTCATTCAATTGGGATCATCCGACAGAAGCTGCTGGCAAGGTGCCTTTTTTCTAGTGCTTCGACATATGTTTGGTGGTCCTTGGATATTATTCGACATATCATATTTGGGATCAGATTGCTTGAGTGGCTAACACTAAATTGGTTTGTTAAGTGGTGTTTAGTATTCCAAAGAGATGAAGAATGTGTGTTGATCATATGGAAAATGGATTGAGATTCATCTAGATCATCCATATATAGAGAATAAATGAGGACATGTGTGATTCTGAAGTCTCTAGAGTTAGGCCACGATCATTCTAAACATGTGTAGATTCAGATTTGTGCAAGGTCTTAACTATTAATTTAAGATCCGCCAAATTTGTGTGTCTCAATTGGAGCATTGAATTATAGTTTTGGAAGGGATGCTTGACGGGTCAAGAAATTGTGCTAATCTTAACCTAACAATGATCATTTGATGCTTTGGGTTGAATTAGTTTTTCACTTATCCTTTTATCCGAGGTAGATAGAGAATCGTCGGTTTGACTTTATCCAACTTCATGGTGCTAAATTTTAGCACTAAAACCATGATGACTTGGTTCTATGGTCCTATTATGCATAGGTGAATTATTGGCGAAGTTGATACACCTTGTTGTGGTGCATGTTTGTTCACAAAAATTTGCATGATTTGGGTCTCACACCGATGAAGTACACTCTCTATTTCTCAATGGATTGCATGTAAATATTGGTCAAGTTCAAGTTTGACCAAGTGAATAGAAAATATCAACAACAATGATGTCAAATCGATATTATTATAACCATTCTGAAATGTACTTCTACATAGCATGCATCTCATAGTGTAAATTTTGTCATTTTATCTATATATTTTGTCAAACCTCCCAGTTTGACTTTGACCAAAACTTATATGCAATGTATTGAGAAACAGAAGGAGAGTAGTTTTCTTGGAACTCCCATGAATCTATTATCTATATACTAAAATCAATATAAGAGGTGACAATGGAAGCGCTACGAGTTGATCCACATCACTCAAATTACGGTGATGGTTAGATCTTAAATTACGGCTATGATTTAACAAAAGAATATGAGTTGTCGTCATGTTTTCGACATGATAATATGTAGATTGACACACAAGTAGTTGGACACGGCTGACAATTAAAAAAGGACACATATCGTAACCTTTTTTTTGCAAAATACAACAAATTAATAAGAGACTTTGAAGTATAGAAGATTTATATTTGATATGGATATATAACGATTGATATATTTTTATTTTCCATTCAATGATAGGTCCATCATCCTTACATGGGATCCAGGATTCATCCATCGATGAGGAAAAATGTTGATGTTTGTAAATCCTATATTTTTTGATAGTCATATCTACTTGGCAAGAGGTTCTATGGCAAATTTTCACTTTTTTCGTGTTATATTTCATTATAAGAGAATGTAAAATCACAAAAGAAATGGAAAATGATCAAAGGAAAAGAAGTGATACAAGATAAACTAAAAAAACATTTAACAAAAAAATGCATAGGTGATCAAGAAAAATCCACTCCAAACAACGTTTTCCTGTTTCAATGCTATTGTGTACAAAAGGTAATTCTTGCTTTCTACGTAGATACAATGTCCAATTCTATTAATTAGAGGTAGTTTTCCTCTATTTTCAACACAAATGATCTAATATGGTCGGAGTCCTACTCCCATTCTTTTTCTTAGATTAGCATGTTACACTTTCACATTCTCTTCATTTCGCTATTTTGCATATTTTAAAGTTGGTTTCTTAACTCTGGTAGCGCCTAAGTAAGCCAAGTTTTTATGATTCTACCTTTGTTTAGATTGTATGTCCGCGTGTTATGCCTTTTGAATCACATTTAACTACTTGTGTAGCATAGACTAAAATCATTGAATAATTTTCTTTGTGTTCCCCTATTTTAAGTCTCTTCATCCATGGATCTTTGTTTTCTAATATGCTACTCCCTCCGATCCATATTACTTGCCATTGGATTGGATGTATCTAGTAGTAAAACATGTCTAGATACATCCATTTCTACGACAAGTAATATGGATCGGAGGGAGTAGGTAATATTGACATGTATATGACGTTTATTATAGAGAGGATCGCAAGAGTATATATGCAAATTATAAGTTCAACATCCAATCAAGACTTCTGTTATAACATAATATTTGAAAATAAATGTTTCATACCACAATCCTGTATAAAAACTAAGGTGGTGACTGTATACTGAATATTTATTTTTATTTTCATTTTCTCGGTATTTCATGAATACAAATCAATATATAAATCGTCTATATTGAGTGGCATTGAATCCATAAAAAAACTGTGAAAGGGTTAGGAAATTTAAATTATGTTGAAATTACTGGTCCTCATTATAAATCTAAGATTTTTCAGATAAGCATGTTGCAAAGACACCAAACTGACTTGCAGTTTGCAAAGACGGTAGTGTGCATGCACTTCTATGGCATGGTTACACATTTCTACCTAATTGTTAGATTATGTTTGCAAGATGTTACATGTCCATTTATAGAAATATGCCAGATTATGAACTTTGCTATTTGTTCAAAATTTTGTGTGAAGCGACAACTCACGTGAAACCTCCAGATAAGTACATTGCAGAAAGTAATCGCAAATTATTGGAGACGAATAAAATGTAAGAGATAAAATTTCACATTGTTACTGTTGAGAGCGAGAATATTAGTGACTTCAATGGCATAGTGGGTGTTACTTCTATTGTATTGGCTATGTAGTTCTCTAATTATATCAAGTTTTCTGATGACATTTTCGTAAGGAAATGATTTGTCCAATTTTATGGTTGTTCTATTTGTTTATAAATTTAATCACATAGGATACGTGGAGTTTAAAAATGTATGCATGTTGGTAGTATCTTCTAATGTATTTGCATAATTTATGTAAAAAATGAATAGACCAGTTCATTGATAATATGGACCGGTGACACATAAAAGTAAAGTTCGATCTTTACCATTTTTAGCAGTATGTCGGTAATATAAAAATATTAAATAATATTTTGAATGATTAAATATGATGCCCTCGCATTTGCGAGGGCCACCTTGCTAGTTGCATCAAACACACCAATCTTCTTATTTAACATTCGCACAACACTTAACCGAACACATTGCTCTCCTTTTCTAAGGGCTCAAAGAAGCATATGGAAGCACACGCACCCCTGGCCATATTTAAGATCAAGCAGCTAAGATATGCGCTAGGACGTTGCAGTACAGTAGTAGTATCACACATGGTATATTTGTCTCACAATGCGACTGAAACACACCCGATATTTAGGACTAGGAGGCGTCGGGAACGGGTTCGATGCTAGACGTGCATCACCGCCCTTCAGTCGGGTGGCTATTGTATGCCATCATTCATAAGGGCATACATAAGAAAATATCACCTAGTCAGGCAACAAAGGGACGAGGCGCCCTTCACGGTCACCTAGCTGGACCAATCTTCTGTCTCGCTGATATGTGTAGGACAGCCCGTCCTTCAACTTGTAGCCTAAGACCATGGAGGAACAAGGACGTCGCTTTGATGCCGCCGATGGTGTAGTTTACGGCACAACTTGTAGCCTAAGACCATATGGAAGCTCTCGTCCCCGTGAATAGATTTAGCGAAGTGCACCATAGTATGCATCTCGCTTAGCTAGCTAGAGTTGGCTGCTTACATGGAGTCTTGAATATATCAAAATAACGATCCACGTGTTTGCCCAAGGCTATTTCTCTTCTTTGTAGGTAGTACTAATTGTTGCCAAAGCAAATTTTATTGGGATACACATATATCCATTTCCATATCCACAATTCCATCAAAACTTAAAACCACATTCATTTTTGTATTTGCAAAATGAATCCGGATGTTTACCACATCCATATTTATGTTCGTTCGGATTCAAATATTACCATGAACTTTTTCAGTTTCCCGAATACAAATTGGCATAATTCGGATTATCCACTACTAGTTCCCACCCCTAAGTGCATACGAGGACCGTGTTTGCAAAATTACCAGCGGCCCGTTTGCCCCTACGGACAAGTTTAGCCCTTGATTCCGCACCGGATACCGAACACGGTGACTCACGTCATGACATGTTACACCAAAGTTATTCGTTTTTTCTGCAGAAAATCCACCGATCTATTAATAATGATCAACATTAATACAAAGAAGCCTAAAAATAATACAGTACACATTATAGATAGGTCCATGACCACCTAGTGACAACTATATACACTAGCACGAGCCAATGGAGGTCATCCATAGTGCAACTTTGGCAAAACAAAAGAGATAGTTGACTAGTCCCATGGTGATTTTACCTTGGCAACTTTGGTTCCAAGTCACGTGGAATCTTCTGGGCAGATACATTCGGCCAATATAAAATACAAAACTAAATGCTCTTCTATATGGCATAGACATTCGAGAGAGATGGAGAATCGTATGGACAATGGGTTGAGATTAAGCTAGATCTTTAATATTCCATACAGTAAAGGAGAACATGTTTGAGTTCGAGCACTCTTCTCGACCGTATAAAATATGTGTTTTCGTAAATTTGTGGGGTGTAGATATTCATGAAAAATACACACAAAGTAATGTGTTTCGGTTGAAGCAATAAATTGCATTTGTGGAGCGGATGCTTGATGTTCATCAAAATTGTATTACTTTCACCCATAAAATTGTTACAGTAGGTTTCAGTTTGCCCAACTTACTCACGCATAGGTGCGAGAGAAAAAATAATTATAGGACCAACTGCATGCTATATATTACTAGCAAACTGTCATAAAAAACTTATTAATACCTAGTTCACCTACACTCTTACAATTGTTTTGGAGCCGTGTTGCAACTGGATCTTAATCTACATCGCGCTTCTAATCTCTATCCATCTATAGCTAATGATAAATGACGGATTGTTTCTTCCGGTCCAACATTTTTTTAAACCAATTTAGCCTCCTAGCAAATTCTATATTACAATCCCAGAAGACGTAATTGCTCCGGTCGTTGAAGGGAGCTGCATCTGCAGACACGTGATCTGGCTGTTGTTCCGCCCCACGCCCTCTAGCACGTGAACCCGTACACCGCCGTGTTGGCCACCGGGTCTTTTCTGCTGTTGACGGCGTTGATGAAGATGAGCTTGCACCATTGTCCGGAAGTGCTGCACCTCCTCTGACAGAGGGTAGTGGTAGTGCCCTCCCAGGTTATTCCCGGTCTCCTGATGCCGGTGGCGCCTGAGGCAAGATGTACGTGCACGACACCATCCGAGAGCTACGCAATCCCCTTCCTCTGACGAGTTCAAACGGCGATGAATTTTAGTGGAAACTAGCACGCTCGCCATTAAACCCAACCATCGCAGGAAAAGAGTCGTGCTCTCATGTTTTCCGGTCGGACCGCCTACTGCCTTTGATCTGAAAAAGACTCGTACTGGGAAACATACGGTACCCGATATACTGATTGATCGTTGACCGCTGGCTGCTGCTAGCTTCAACAATTCCATGACATCACATCGTCGTGGAGCAATGGTTATCCCGGAATCACTAGGCTGGATATCATCATGGTCACTCGGTATTACTCCCTCCGACCCAAATTAATTGACTTGGATTTTCCTACATTCGGATGTATTTAGCACTAAAATATGTTTAGATACATCCGAATCTAGATAAATCGAAGTCAATTAATTTAGGTCGGAGGGAGTAGTATATTTCTTCGTTGTTAATCGTAGGCATACTTCTAAATTTTATACATGAGACGCAAGCTGGTGGTGGTCTACTCGTGGAGAAGTATATCTACAAGAGGCTCAAAATCCTTGATTTTGACGGATAGCGTGATCACAAACTGCTTAGGTTGATTGGTAGTGAGGGAACAATGTTCGGGTAATAGTATCAAATCATATTGATAACTTAAATTGATTCTGGGTACAAGTTATTGCTGGTAAGTGTTTTTTTACTTCCCATTCCAGTGTCCAATTATTCAAAAATATATTTTTTACTGGCAAAGACAAGACTTGTCCAATCAATTACATGAAGATTTTGAACAAGTTTGCTACATTGCGAGCAGATTGAGGATGACCGCGATCTAGCGCAGTCCTGAACCCGACAAGCACGACCTCGGCAGAAGAAACCCAGTAGGAGGTTTACTATGATTTTTTTAAGAAAC
Organism: Avena eriantha; assembly: GCA_910589775.1. Lineage (NCBI taxonomy): Eukaryota > Viridiplantae > Streptophyta > Magnoliopsida > Poales > Poaceae > Avena > Avena eriantha. The sequence goes on from OU342741.1 coordinate 26,543,580, forward strand.
TCAAGTGAATTTACATGAGAAAATCCCTTCAGCCTTAATAAAAACTGATTTCGAGTAGTGAAATTCTTAATGATTTAAAAAATATTTAATAAAATTATTTGCCTTATACAAAGAATTATTTTTTCTCCGGTGCAACGCACGGGCAATTCTCCTAGTAAATAGTAATATTTTTTGGAGCCGTGTTGCAACTGGCTCTTAATCTACATTCTAGTTCTATAGTCTTTTTGAAATTCATGTGCCATCGAAAACATCTCGTTGGCATATCTGGTTGCAGGATGTCATCATTGCAGACAGTCACACCACTGTAACAAACTCGTTGCTCTCCTTTTTTGTAGGGGCTGAAATAAGCATATGGAAGCAGACGCACACCCCTGATATCAGAGCATGCTGAGAAATGCACTAGGATATTGCACCAGTAGCCCACAGAGGTATTTGTCTCACAATGCCGTCCATACATATGCGAATATATATATATATATATATATATACACCTCTGTGGTGCCCGGGCACCATACCTGTATTTTGTACATACCTAAGGTGTACGTATCTAAATTTTACATATCTAAGGTTTACATATCTAAGATATACCTATCCAGTTATATATATCTAAGGTATCACATACCTAATGTGTACATACCTAAGTTACATATATATACACGTATGCTGTGTACGTACAACTTAGGTACCTAATATGTTAGGTATATAAACTTAGGTATGCATATCCTAGGTATGTGATACCTAGTTATATATAGCTTAGATACGTATATCCTCAGGTATGTATGGTTCATAGCAAAAATACGCGTATCACGTATGGTGTCTGGGCACCACCCATATGGTACATCATGGTGCCCGGGCACCATACTTGTATTTTGTGCATACCCAGGGTGTACGTATCTAAATTTTATATACCTAAGGTTTACATACCTAAGATATATCAATCCAAGTTATATACACCTAAGGTATCACATACCTAATATGTACATACCTAAGTTATATATATATATACATGTATGCTGCGTACGTACAATTTACGTATGTAATATGTTAGATGTAACTTAGGTACGTGATACCTAGGTACGTATACCCTCAGATATGTGTGGTTCATAGCGAAAATACGCGTATGGTGTCTGGGCACAGAAGGTGCACCAGTTATTTTACCTATATATATATGGACACTCATATAAGACACCATGGTGCCTGGACACCATACCTGTATTTTGTACATACCCAGGATATACGTACCTAAATTTTACATACCTAAGGTTTACATATAGGATTAAGAGGCGCCAGGATCCGTCTCCATGCTAGACAGGCATCACCATCCTTCAACTGAATGGCTATTGTTTGACAACATTCCTATAGGCATACATAAGTAAATTGCTCCGGGTCAGGCAACAAAGGGGGCCAATGAGCCAGTCCTCTACATCGTTGATCTGCTCTTGTAGCCCAATGCAACAAAGGGGGCAAGCCGTCCCTTCAGCTCTTGTAGCTCAAGGTCGGCCGTTGCAGTGGGCATAGTGGCCTTTCTGGCACTGATGGTGTAGCTTACGACATGAGTTTAGCAAAGTGCACCAGAGTGTGCGTCTCGCTTGGGTATCTAGCGTTGGCTGCTTACATGGAGAAATGGAGTGTTGAATATATCAAAGTAACGACGACCTAGGAGAGAGGGAATATGACCGTTGTAGACTTTGGCAACACTGCAAGTGATCCAGCTGACAAAAAGAACAACGACACCCATCAAGACACCGGTCTTGGAGGTGTTGTCGTTTTCCTTTAGTGTGAATAAAAGGTCAGGGGGCTAGACTCTGGTTCGTCTCCATCGACGATCATCATGTCTCTCTTCGGTACCTATTTCTATTTCGAATGTTTTGGATCCAAAATTATCGAAAAATACAAATCAAGGGGCAGTGTCCTAGGTAATCGTCGTGCAGGACACCTAGGTGGATTGCAAGGCCGATACGGCCCGCTGATCATTGGATCGGTAGCAAGGTCACCTCGGAATTTGGAAATACCCACACGAAAACAGAAACTCGGGATAATCCCTCCTACCGCTGACCTCGTCGTTGGACGGGTCCGGTGACACCTTTGTGGTTCTCGTCTTTTGTCTTTAGTTCGTCGAGGTCTCCTGGGGCTTGTCTCGAGAGATGTCTCTTTACAGTGTCAGGGTTGTAGTCTTGGTAGATGGGTTCAACTATGTTATCCTACTAGTGAGTTAGTGTCTCAATGTCCTTTTGATTTAGTACATTTCGATCTGTGGGGTCTTGACCCCTTTCGCTTCAAATGGGGTCATCAATACTATATTACTTTTATAGATGATTTCTCGCGCTACACTTGGCTTGACAGTATGTCTTCTCGTAGTGAGGTTCTCTCTGTTTATAAGTGTTTTGCTTCTATGGTACTCACTCAGTTCTCTACGCTTATTCGTGTATTCCGTGCTAATTCTGCAGGCGAGCCTATCTCCAAGATGCTGCGTCGTTTTCTTGTTGAGAAGGGTACTCCTGCTCAGTTTTCTTGTCTTGGTATGCACACTCAGAATGGCATTGCTCAGCGCAAGCATCAACACCTTCTTGAAAAGGCTCATGCAATAATCATACATGCCTCTCTTCCGTCTCATTTTTGGGTTGAAATTTTCTCCACTTCCATCTATGTCATCATCATTCAGACATCAGTTGTTCTGAACGATGGTATTCCGCTAGAATGTATTTTCGATCGCTCTCCCAGATTATTCGGTGCTTCATTTCGTTGGTTGTGTTTGCTAAATTCTTCTTACCCTCATGAATGCAGGAAACTGACAGCTCAGTTTGTTGAATGTGTTTTTCTAGTATACAGTAATGAGCACAAGGGTTACGGGTGTTGGGATATTGTAGGTCGTCAGATGCGCTTTTCTCGAGATGTGACCCATTATGAGTCTCACCAATTCTACTCGAGACCATCCACCTCGACCTTTTCAATCAAGGACATCTCTTTTGTCATATTTCCTGATACACCTCATGTTGTGCCCCGTGTTCCTACTCCTCGAGGATGGTTTGATCCGGGACGTGGAGGAACTGGTGTCGGGCGCAGGAGGATCATGGGTGGTGGTGGTGTCATCTGTGGCGTTCCCTGACATGTGGTCAAAATCCTGAACAAGTTCCATTCGCATGAAACAACTTCTATATTCAAGATTCCAAGTGGATATGCTACTGGGTGGGCTGAAGGATACCAAGGATGTTGGGCGGTGGTGGTGTCAACCGAGGCGTTGCCCCGCCATGTGGTCGAGCTCCTGAACAATGTTCGTTCGCACTAAACGGCTTCTACATTTGATATTCAAGTGGATCTGCTATTGGGCTAAAGGTTGAGATTTTGGAAATTTTAACGGGGGATCGGGTTTCAAAAGTTACAACACCAACTATGGTAGAAACTACAACAATGAGAAAATTTTAGCTATCAGAATCACTGCTATGGAAATAACTTTGGTGGGAGAGGTTTTATGTCAAAATATAGAGTAGGATACAATGGCAGTAATAGATACCAGCACAATGTTTACAATAGGGAAATACCAATTCCAATGCCATTAATCAGTCCATAATGTCGTTGGAGCGGCAATTGCGTTCACTGATGGAAAAAGGGCCTCTAGTCCCGGTTCATAAGGGCCATTGGTCCTGGTTTCCGAACCGGGACCAATGGGTCTCCACGTGGGCGCGCGCGCGATGAGGGGGTGGATCATTGGTCCCGGTTCGTGGAACAAACCGGGACCAATGGGTCTCCACGTGGGCGCGCGAGACGAGGGGGGTGGATCATTGGTCCCGGTTCGTGGCACGAACCTGGATCGTTGGTCTCTGTCCCGCGGAAGGGTTTTGTGCAGCTGCAGGATTTTCGGGCTATTTTTGTGCCGCGGCAGGGTTTTGTGCTGCGACAGGGTTTTTATTTATTTATTTAGTGTTTTGTATTCAATTTAATGGTACTACATATATACAGAAATAATGAAACCACGATATATATATTACACATCATGATCACAAACATATTATACACCGTCTCATCCGTCTTCTTGGTCGAAACATATTAATTACAAACGGTACTCACACGAATTTGATCTAATTTACATCTTCTTTTTTACACTTCACCCTTCCGAATGAACCGGGTAATAGTATTCTCCTCTCGGATCTATGACTTGTTCTAATAAGAATCCGGCAATTTCCTCTTAAATTGTTTGCACGCGTTCTTATGATAGAAGACCATCCCGCATCCGTTCGATCTAATTTACATAAGGGGATCAATATATATGAATGAAACTAAACACAATTGGTGGTAATAAAATAAATTTGTGATTATTGTTTATCGTAATTCAATTTTTTTGATGTTCCGGTCTACGCCCTTTTCTTTGGTCGTCTGGCGAATGAACTCGCAGACATAGTATCCACATAAGTTATTCCCGGCTTCCTGCCTCAAGCACTTTACGAGAATGATGTTCAATCAAAATAATAATCAAGCATGATAATGGTGGTATTGAAACTAGATCTAGCAAGTAGTACTTACAGTCAATGGTTGAAATGTAAGCTCTGGCTTCCAAACACCCATAGTTTTGGCGGTGAACCGTTTCCAAGCCTCCTGGAGATATTCATGCATGTTCGCTCACTTTTCTAAAGGTGTGTGTTTCGAGTCCAGGACTTTTAGTACTCCGGTGTCAACAGCAATGATTAACAGAATATAGTGGAAGCTAGACACACTAACAAAATATAACATGAGTCAATTATACGCTTAACATCAAGTAAGCGAAAATAGAATGTGTACAAGACAGTAACACTCACCCAGTGTTGTAAGGAAATAGTATTTCCCTTCTGTTGATGAAATGCGTCAACGCTTGTACCAAGTTATCCTCTGTCTCTTTGGGTTTCGTTTTAGAGTAACTTCATGAATGAAATTGCAGTCAACAAACCCAAGGTCATAGATTTGTCCTTTGTTGCATTCGAGAATCTTCATTCTGCATATATAATTAGTATAGTGATGAGTAAGATTATACAAGCAACGAATGAGCTGAGCTAGAAAGACTTAATTACAGAAATTAATAATACTTACAAACAATAGGCACTGGCGATAGTTTTGTCGAGGGCGTCTTGTTGGAAAAACTGAAATAATTCTAAAAATTCAATCAGTAGGAAGCCATCTCCATGACCATAATGGTGGTGTTTATATCCAGCATAGATCCAGTTTTTGGATTCAGCACAGGCTTGGATGTACCAGTTATGCAATCTTCGCATTTTTGTTGGTAGATCTTTGACTAACTTGGGTTTGACAAGAGGAGCCCCGTACTGGTATACGTATGCTATTTTTTGGTACCCCTCGAACTCATCCATACGGCTCATGTACTCAGTAATAGACAATTCATATAATTCGGCATTTTCTCCGTACAGTCGAACAAACTCCGGATCAATGTTCGGATCATGCCGCTCCTGGGCTCTCCACTCATTGGTATCGTACACTTTGAGCGGTTCATTCGATTGATTTTTCTGTTGTCCGAGCTGGGCAACTTCTTTTCCGACTCTCCGCTCTTTTGCCTCATCCGGCTTGGTAATAGAGCGATTATAGTCTGATGTGAGCGCAATGGGTTGGTGAAGCTGAATCTTAAGCGCGGCTGCTTTGGCTTTATCTTCTGCGGTGACCGGGAAGAATGACTCTATTGGCTTTTTCTTGTTAGCCATGTCAATCTTCCACTTCTCATGATGGGCATCTGCGGCCGTAGCAGTTTTCTCATCTGTCTTCTCGCAAGGTAGCTTCTTCATATTCTTATGAGGTACTTTTGGGAGGGGCGATAGCTTATGTTTCAGTGATCGGAACATGCTCTTGCTACTGCTGGTGGTGCTGCCCCTCTTAGGATACTTCCGCTTTTGTCTCTGAGGCTCAAGGGACGGAGACGGCTGACGCAGCGGCGGAGACGGCTGAGGTGGCGATGGAGACGGTTGCGCTGAGTGGTGAGACGGTGAAGGCGATGGTTGCGCTGGAGAATGGTGAGGTGGCGGCGAAGGTGGATTGCTGCTCTGAGGAGTGCTTGGCCTTGGCGGCACATAATTTGGAAGCACGATGTGCTCCTTTGGACATACAATAGTCCCCCCTTTGGCTTCTTCTAGTTGAGTCAGCTCCATATCTTCCCCCGCAGGGTGGTCTAGCTTCAGCTCCTCAAAATCTTCCTTCACATCATCCACCGTGACGACAGTGTACCCTTTTGGAACCGGTCTACAATGCCAAGTTGGGTTAGGCGCAATTGGTATGGCCATGCCGACTGCCGCCGTCACCCTTAAGTTCATAACCTCCACCTTTAGCTTACAAGCTGTGCTCTTCGTGATATCATCCACTGGGTAGCGTTTAGGAGGAGCCATCGTCGGTGCATCATCATCAACATCATGGAGCTGCGTGGAAGCGACGCTGCTTTTCTTATTTGATAGGGCGCCGGTACCATCGAATGCAGCTTCTACCACGTGTCGCTGAGATTGGCCGCTAGTACCTTGCTGGCTAAGTCTGTCGAGTTGATCCTGGTGCCGCTTTAATGGTTCTTCTACATTACACAGTCGGTCTGCAGCGGCCGCTTTCTCAGCTTTCTCCCTTTCCTTTCTCCTATGATGACTTTTATTGGGATATCTCTTCATTTCTGCGGGGAAGGCAACCTTCCACGACTTGGAGCCTTGTGTGCCTCGTGCTCGTCCTTCGTGTTCAGGATTTTTAAGGGCACGTGAGAGAGAATGAACCATCCCGCTGCAACATCATCTACTACATTTCTAATATTGTCGATGGGCAGTAGGGGATCATCTTTGTGTTTCTGATTATATATTGCCCTCCCTTCTTTGTCCAACGTGCCCCCATGGCCGTAAAACCAGTTTCTCGCCCGTGGTGTCCATGTTGTGGGCTCTGGTCTGATCTCGACAACAATGTAATTGACCTCAAGTGCATCCCACTTAGGCATGCAACCGACGTAGCCAGCAGGCCCCATATTATGATGGTACACTTTCTTAGCAGCGTTCTTGGTATTTATTCTAGACCTTTCCTTAGCTTTTTCCAATGTCTTGTACTTCACAAAATCCTCCCACTGGTGTCTTAACTTAGCATAGCCGCCTTGATTGAAATCCGGAGTCTTCTCTACCTTGACAAAGTTATTGTACAGTTTCTTCTTCCAGTTCTTGAATGCATCGGCCATCTTGCTGAGAGCAAGCTTTTTGACTCTTTGCACAAGCTCCATTCTTTTCTTGCTCTCTCCTCCTCATCTTGTGTTTGCGAGATTTAAGGTTCTGCCGGAGCCGCCGCCTTCTCTCTCATCGGCTTCTCCCCTGTCCCAGGCTTCGGCTTCTACCTCACCAGAGCCGTCTCCTCGGTTGAGAGACTCATCTCCCTCACCATCATACTGATCTAGCTAGAGAAGATATAAACTGAAAGATGGTTTGCGAGAGCAGGGACACCACTACGGCAGAGCTTCTCGAAGATGTCTTAGGATCTCGTCCTCAGACATCTTCGAGGAGCTCGCCATAGAGGCACTCCCTAATTTAATTTGGTAGCTCCCCGGCGTGTTCATGTTTGGTTTGCTTAAATGGTCGGTGATTAAAATGCTAGGGTGCCACTATATATATGTATGCCTTCATAGTTTTGGTTCTTATTTTTGTTGGAATGGATTTTGTGACGGAAGATAGAAGAAGAAGAAGGATATTTTGTTGCTCGACGGGGATATGTACATGATATAATGCTTGTGAATTTTTAAAAAAATCATTTATAGGTTCACAACATGCTATTTCATCAGAGATCCACTTCAAGTTCAGTGAGGCTTTGCCCCGGGCTAAGAAGCTTCATGCCCGCCGTTAGTCAATTAATTAGTACTAATCTAAAAACAAAATTAAAGCCAACAACCGGGACTAAAGATATGATGAACCTTTAGTCCCGGTTGGAGGCACCAACCAGGACTAAATGTGGATGTGGCGACAAGATGTCGACACTATGTCCTTAGTGGGCAGTACTAAGCCAGTAAATGACGACACTATTTTGGGTGGGTGGCAGCACTATGCCAGGGGTGAGTGTGTCGACATTATGTCATCAGTGCCCGACACTATGTTGTGCTACTTAATCTATAAATAGGTATGCATTCTTGTGAAGAACTGCAAGATGGTGTACGAGACCAGAGACACCAATACGGCGGAGCTTCTCGAAGATGTCTTAGGATCCCGTCCTTAGACATCTTCGAGGAGCTCGCCGTAGAGGCACTCTCTAATATGTGAAATTAGTTAGCCCCACCAACATACTAATCTAGCTAGAGAAGATATAAACTAAAAGGTGGTGTGCGAGAGCAGGGACACCACTACGGCAGAGCTTCTCGAAGATGTCTTAGGATCCCGTCCTCAGACATCTTCGAGGAGCTCGCCATAGAGGCACTAATTTAATTTGGTAGCTCCCCGGCATGTTCATGTTTTTGGTTTTCTTAAACGGTCGGTGATTAAAATGCTAGGGCTCCACTATATATATGTATGCCTTCATAGTTTTGGTTCTTATTTTTGTTGCAATGGATTTTGTGATGGCAGATAGAAGAAGAAGAAGGATATTTTGTTGCCCGACGGGGATATGTACATGATATAATGCTTTTGAATTTTTTTTAAAATCATTTATAGGTTCACAACATGCTATTTCATTGGAGATCCACTTCAAGTTCAACGAGGCTCCGCCCCGGGCTAAGAAGCTTCATGCCCGCCGTTAGTCAATTAATTAGTACTAAGCTAAAAATAAAATTAAAGCCAACAACCGGGACTAAAGATATGATGAACCTTTAGTCCCGGTTGGAGGCACCAACCGGGACTAAATGTGGATGTGGCGACAACATGTCGACACTATGTCCTTAGTGGGCAGCACTAAGCCAAGAAATTACGACACAATTTTGGGTGGGTGGCAACACTATGCCAGGGGTTAGTGTGTCGACATTATGTCATCAGTGCCCGACACTATGTTGTGCTACTTGGGTGGCAGCACTATTTTGGGTGGGTGGCAGCACTAAGACAATTTTAATTTTTGAGGTGCTGAAATCGGGGTGTTCTGTGAAGCAACGACCAAATTAAAGTTTGGCATTGGTACCACCAAATCGGGGTGTTCTGTGAGGCCAATTCTCATATAAAGTTTTCATACATCCCATAAAGTTTCCATACATTACATAGATTTACATAGGGTTTAGGGTTTAGGGTATGAATCCTTCGTCGCATATGTCGATCCCTTGCCTATGATCGCTTCTTAGGCCGTAACCATGGAACATCTTCTTTGCTTAACAGGATGCTTGGATCAGTTTTCACGGTGAAGGGCAGAATTTCATCAAACTTATCATAATCTGCTGACATGTCTGTCTTGTCCACGACTCCCGTGATGTTTCTTTTCCCTGAAAGAACTATGTGACGCCTGGGCTCATCGTCTGATGTATTCGTTTCCTTATTTTTTTATTTTTTTTGGTCTAGAGGACATGTCCTTCACATAAAAAACCCGAGCCACATCATTGGCTAGGACGAATGGTTCGTCTCTGTAACCATAGTTGTCATTCCGTACAGTTGGTCTACCTTTACCCCTTCTCCATTCATGTTGACCCAACTGCACCGAAACAAAGGGACCTTCAAAGTAGGTCCATAGTCAAGTTCCCATATCTCCTCTATGTAACCATAGTATGTGTTCTTTTTCCCATTCTCGCATGTTGCATCAAAGAGGACACCACTGTTTTGGTTGGTGCTCTTTTTATCTTGGGCAATCGTGTAAAATGTATTCCCATTTATCTCGTACCGTTGGAAAGTCAATACAGTCGCAGATGGTGTCACGGCTAACAAGTAGAGCTGATCTCCAATAGTGGTGTCATTCATGAGATGTAATTGCAACCAAGTGCCGAAAGTCTCCATGTGATTTTATTTAATCTAGTATTCATCCTTCCCCGGGAACTTGGAGCGTACAACATTCATGTGTTCCTCGATATACGGAGCCACGAAGGTAGAACTTTATAGAACTGTGTAGTGTGCTTGATTCAAAGAATGCCCGTCCCTAAATATCATTGCTTTCTTTCCTAGTGTGCCTTTTCCACTCAGTCTTCCCTCATACCGTGATTCAGGAACACCAATCGGCTTAAGGTCAGGAAGAAAGTCTACATAGAACCCAATGATCTGCTCTGTTCCATAGCCCTTGGAGATGCTTCCTTTAGGCCTAGCACGGTTAGGAACATATTTCTTTAAGACTCCCATGAACCTCTCGAAGGGGAACATATTGTGCAAAAATACAGGACCGAGAATGTAAATCTCTTCGACTAGGTGAACTAAGAGATGCGTCATAATATTGAAGAAGGACGGGGGAACACCAACTCAAAACTGACAAGACATTGGACCACATCCTTCTATAGCCTTTCTAGACTTTCTCGGTCTATTACCTTCTGAGATATTGCATTGAGGAATGCACATAGCTTCACAATGGCCAATCGAACATTTTCCGGTAGAAGCCCCCTCAATGCAACCGGTAGCAACTGCGTCATAATCAGGTGGCAATCATGAGACTTCAGGTTCTGAAATTTTTTCTCTGCCATATTTATTATTCCCTTTATATTTGATGAGAAGCCAGCCGGGACCTTGATACTGTAAAGGACTTCACAAAGGATTTCCTACTCTGCTTTGGTAAGAGCGTAGCTGCTTAAGTATTCATGGCCTTTATCAGTATGCTTGTTGTATGGGTCTTTGACACATTGCTGGTCCTCCCGTGCTTCTGGTGTATCTTTTGTCTTCCCATACACACCCAGGAAGCCTAGCAGGTTCACGCAAAGATTCTTCGTCACGTGCATCACGTTGATTGAAGAACGGACCTCTGGGTCTTTCCAATACTCAAGCTCCCAAAATATAGATTTCTTTTTCCACATGGATGTGTGTCCGGTAATGGGGTGTTTCGGAACAGATTGACCGCTAGGACCCTTTCCAAAGATTACTTCTAGGTCCTTCACCATACCAAATAAATCAACACCTTTAGGGAGCTTAGGCTTCTTCCGGTAATCTGCCTCACCGTTGAAATGCTTGCCTTTCTTTCTTATTTGATGATTGGTCGGAAGAAATGTACGACACCCTAGGTACACAACCTTTTTACATTTATCCAAATATGTACCTTTAGTCTTATCTAAACAGTGTGTGCATGCATTATATCCCTTGTTTGACTGTCCTGAAATGTTACTAAGAGCAGGCCAATCATTGATGGTTACGAACAACACCGCTCGTAGGTCAAATGGCTCCTGTTTGTTCTCATCCCACACCTTTACACCTGGTTCTACCCACAACTACAAAAGTTCATCGACTAATGGCCTTAGGTACACATCAATGTCGTTGTCGGGTTGCTTCGGTCCTTAGATGAGCACTGACATCATAATAAACTTCTGCTTCATGCACAACCAAGGAGAAAGGTTGTAGATACATAGAGTCACTAGACAGGTGTTGTGACTGCAGGTCTGCTCCCCAAAAGGATTCATGTCGTCTGTACTTAGACCAAACCATAAGTTCCTCGCGTCACCTGCAAAGTTCGAGTACTTTCTCTTGATGTTTCTCCACTGCGACCCATCGGCGGGGTGTCTCAGTTTCCCGTCTTTCTTACGCTCTTCTTTGTGCCATCGCAACAACCTGGCATGCTCTTTTTTTCTGAGCAGACGTTTCAACCGTGGTATTATAGGAGCATACCACATAACCTTAGCAGGAACCCTCTTCCTGGGGGGCTCGTCATCGCCCTCAACATAACCAGGGTCATCTTGTGTGATCTTGTATCGACATGAAGTGCATACTGGGCATTTATCCATATTCTCGTACTTCTCACCGCGGTACAGGATGCAGTCATTAATGTATGCATATATCTTCTCCACATCTAATCCTAGAGGGCAGATAGTCTTCTTTGCTTCGTACGTTGTCTCGGGCAGCTCGTTATCCTTTGGAAGCTTGGGCTTCATTATGTTCAGTAACTTCTCAAATACCTTGTCAGATAAGCCAGTCTCTGCCTTCCATTTCAGCAGTTCAAGTGTGGTACCAGGCTTTGTGATGCCATCTTCGCAATTTGGGTACAACAACTTTTTGTGATCCTTTTGCATGGCCTCCAACTTAAGCTTATACCTTTCTGTATCGCATTGTTGCTTTGCATCATAAATGACCCGACCAAGACCATCAGCGGGCTCATCCGATGCCCGTTGCTCTTCTTCATTGTCGCCTCCCTCTTCTTCATTGTCTTCCATTGTAGTATCACCATATTCTTCAAGAGACATAGGATAGCTGTCATCATCCTCCTCTTCTTCATTTTCTTCCAGCCTAACCCCTCTTTCTCCGTGCATGGCCCAACAATAATATCCGGACATGAAAGCTCTCCGAAGAAGATGGCTTTGAAGGATTCTCGGGGCAGAGTGCTTTGCCACATTCCGACAGTCGACGCAGGGACAAGACATAAAATTATCCACTTTGTTTGCCTTAGCCAAATCGATAAATTTATGCAGGCCTGCAATAAAATCGGAATCGCGTCGGTCGCCGTATATCCATCGCATCCGCACATCGATGTGCGTCATAATAATTAACCATGACAATGACATCGTGAATAGTAAAATGACCACCCTACATGGACACATGCAATATTTTTGTATCAATTACAGATAAAGAAGATAAGGTTGCTAACCTCGGCCGAGGATACCATGTTGTGCAAAATTAAGCGTGGCTCGGACTTTCGTCGAACACCTTGTGTATAGTGTGAAGAAAAAACCCCTAGCATCCACCTCCCACACAAAATTCCAGAAAAAATAAGTGGATGGGCGGGGCTTATTTATAGCCAGGGGAGGGTTTTTGGTCCTGGTTCATGCCACGAACCGGGACCAAAGCCCCTCCCCCGCGACACGTGGCGGCCCAGCAACCCCCCGGGACCAATGACCTGGGTGGGTGGGGGGGGGGGCGTTGCTGGGCCGCCACGTGTCGCGGGGGAGGGGCTTTGCTCTCGGTTCATGGCATGAACCGGGACCAATGCCCAGCACCGTCGCTTCGTCGCCCTCGTGTACAAATAGGAGGCCACAACGTGTCCCTTTCACCATCGCCTCGACCTCTCTGCAATCTCTCCACCACACCATCGCCTCGCCTTCTCTACAATCTCTCCACCGCGCCATCGCCTCGCCCTCTGCAATCTCTCCACTGCGCCGTCGTCTCGCCTCCCCTCCTCTCCAATCTCCACCGCGCTGCCATGGAGATGTCCGCGCTGAACTTCTACGAGGCAGTGATGTTCGCGCACTTCGACATCCTCGCGCCGCCGGGCACGACGGTGCCCCACGGATGGCGCATCAGCTATGCAGGTGTGCCGGTGGCTCAGCTCCATGTCCCCGGCGGAGCCGAGATGGAGAGCGAAACCGTGGCGCGTCGCAGCCAGATGCCCGCGTGGAAGAGGGTGATGCCCCGGTACGTGGCGGCCAGCCCGTACTGGCCCCGGCTGTTCAAGAAGGAGCAGAAGGCCAATATTGGCAACCGCATCGTGTACGGGCGCGTGATGCACCTGAATCTCTACAACCGAGAAGGGCAGGAGAGGTTCTGGTTCGTCCATGGATGGACCAAGTACAACATCATCGACGCCGCTCGCCGCGAAGGGGAGCTCCGTCTCGCGAACAGTGCGGAAATCGTGGAGGTTCCATCCGATGACGACGAGGAAGTCGGCGGCTCGGAGGACAGCGGCAGCGGAAGTGAAATTGTCGACTAGGAAGAATTTGTAAAATCGCACCTTTGTTTAGGAAGAATTTGTGATCGAATTACTGAAATGACTCGATTTAAATCTCTATCTCGATTAATTTCTGGAAGAATTTTTCAAAAATACTAGATCAATTCAATTTCTGCCTCGATTTAATTTAGATCTCTATCTTGGATTGGGACCGTCGGGGGGTTTTTGGTCCCGGTTCGTGGCATGAATCGGGACCAATGCTCCGCAGAGCGTCACGTGTGCACCACGGGGGCATTGGGACCAATGCTTACAGATGAACCGGGACCAATGCCCAGGCGGCATGAACCGGGACCGGTGCCTGGCATTGGTCCCGATTGCGGAACCGAACCAGGACCAATGGAACTTGGGTGCTGGACCAAAGATCCTTTTACTACCGGTGGTTATTGGCTACAACAACTTCGAACTAGGTTGAGATCACATGAATAGTATTATAATAGGGTCCGCAAGTTTCTCCGATAGAGAATCGGGTACCAGTACGTCTGCCACCGGCCCAACCTCAGATGTAGCAACCAAAAATGGGAGCGACACATATGGCAGTAGTTTAGCAAGCTAGAAGAATGTTACTACTGGTCGAAATGTAATGACTACACCTTTTGCAATGTCTAATGCAAATATACCATCCAAAAAATTGGAGAAAGGAGAGATGATTTGTTTTCAATGCAAGCATATATTATTGATGATTGTCCTTTACTCATCTGTGTATATTGTGAGTCACCACACCATGTATCAAACTCTTGCAATTTACTTCAGTCTCCTAAACCCTCTATTTCCTTTTATGGTTATGCTAATGAGGGGCTCATGTTTGATGAGTTGCCATCTATGGGAAACCAATCGTCCAAAAGTGTAGAATGTTGAGTTTGTAAGGGTAACTGTAGGGGGGGAAGCGATGACTATTTCACCTTGTCTAAATGTATTAATATCAATATTTTGCGACAGAGAAATATATTAATATCATGAATATACCAATTACGCGTAGTATAAATGTTTGAGAGATATTATAGATGCATGTAGCCATCTAAAAAGACACCTCCAAGAACGAACCAATGCACAAGCGTCATCGCTGCCTGATCATAGATATTATATTTTCACCGTGAAGAAAGCCAGCACTCTAAAAACAAAGCCTCCAACAAGACAATTGCTAGGCACAACTAATAAATCTTTGACCTTGGATTTTCACCCTGAAAGATAAGACTCTATATTCCTCATGTGTTGTCGCTCCCACTTGTCGATGCCACTGCTATAATTTAGTAATCACAAAGAAAAATCGTCGTCACATCGAAGACTTGGTCGGCTATTACTAGACCTCCGAACTCAGCCACCATGACATTCTCCATCACTGTCTTCGCCATGGAAATAGTAACACCGACAGGTCTAGGATGTCAACAGAGAATGAAGATTCGTGTCAAACCCTCTTAAAGCCGCACTGCCAGAAATAGGGGTGCACACGACCGAATCCTGTCCGATCTAGCAATCCACGTGCATAAAGAACACAATGGACATCTCCGGTGGACAGGGCCGGCTATGGTATTTCTGAGGTCACAGGACGAACTTCATCAACGGGTCCAACAATGAGAAAATATTATAAAGTCATAAATACCGCTTTTTAATAGAACCAAATTTCTGAGAACTTTTCTTGTCTTTCTTCCAAACAAACTATCGTAGAAGATACAATGTACAAAAAAAGAGAAATAGCATGGTAAAAAACCTCCAAGCTTCGATGCCTCCAAAACCATGCTATACCTGAAATTCGGAATAAGACTAGTTGTCTCCTCCACCGACGAACCGAGAAAACACACACACAAATAAATGGAAGCAGTTGTAAAGAGGAAGAAAAATCAGTCACCGCATCGAGAATTTGAGACTGAAAACACAGAAAATAAAGTCAGCCAGATATATAGGTCTCGTGTAGTTTTTGAAGAATTACCCGTTGATGAAGGGTTGATCTTGATCTCTCCCCGATTTCTCACCGACTTGGCCATAACAGGTAAGCCGTAGGAGCGGCCGCTCCTGTGCCTTCCTCTCCCCAACTCTCCGACGTCCTTGTGTGATTAGGGAATGGAATTAGGGATTCATGGAGATTGGCCGAGGCGAGGCGACTGCTGAGAAACGAAACGTCACGACTCCGTGCGTGCTTTGCTTTAGGCCTGACCTGGCTGTACCACACGTTAGATAGGCCTTATTTTCTTTTTTCTTCTAATTTGACTAGGCCCCAGGCCGTCGTCCCTAAGGGTGGGCAAAAACACACACCGTTCAAACTGTGTAAACCGGCTGATTATGAGCTAGTTCATTTTCCTTCACAAGCCCAATTAGAAATTCCAGTCTAGTTATAAAAAATGAACTGGCCCAAACCGGTTAAACCAGTCACACCGGTTTTGCCCACCCTTAGTCGTCCCTCTTGCCCTGGCCAGAGCCGGCCCTGCTGGTGGAGCCATTCATAACTCAGCACCGTCCATAATCAACGAGGCCAGGCATCAAACATAACACAGGTCTTGACGCAAGAAGAACCCTAGGTTGGTGAATAGGTACTGCAGGTTATGATTGTCCTATTCAAATGTTCGAGAGAATATCTCACGGTATCACAATCCTGAGCTCTATATATCTGGTGTCTCAGGATTATTTGAAACGGTTAACTTAGTAATGTAATTGGTCATGCAAGAAAAATCTTACTACCACATGGTAGTTGAAAACATGCCCGTACGAGTGAGGGGTATTGGGAAACACATTAGTATAAAACGATCAAATATCATTCACTCATGTGTTGCCCTCCATACTAATCTGTCTTCATCTGCTCGGCACACCTTCACAACCCGGTCATTTCTCAAAATTTGGAACATGCTCTGTGCTGCTGAGCTGACGGCGAAGTATGGAAGCATCGTCATCTGTAGGAAAAAAATCTTATTTTGGCCATAACTTTTTCCTTTTCGAATTTTCAGAATCTAAAAAATCGCTAAACGACCTAAGGTATGAAAAGTTTGATAAAATTTAGAACGCTAAATGACCTAACGCACCTAGCGAATGTAGAATTTTGTGCTCGTCATTTTGTTATATTAAAGATTTTTTTCCAACATCGTATGCAAAAGTTACAGTCGTTTTACCGTGGCATGACCCTTTTTTGCAAAAACAAAGGTAGAAATTCATGTTTGTTAGTTTTTCTACAAACTAGACCATATTACCTACCTACATGTGAAATGATTTTATTTTCTGATGTGTTATAATTTTAATTTTAATTTTTTGGCAAAACTAAAAAGACGATTTGGGGGAAGGGGGTGGAGTTAAAAATGGGCAGCAAACTTACCCGTGGCACATGGCACAGAGGTGCACCACAGATAATACACATAGTCATGACGCACCTGTCAGCAGTGCGCCACGGGTAAGTGGGGTGCTGCCCCAGGTACTCTAGCCCACACATAGTGTTGGCACACCTCTGGTAGATGCGTCACGTGTAAGTGACCTACACTGCTAACAGGTGCGCCACGACTATTTACCCATGTGACATCACCTAGCATGTGTGCCACATGTGTGTGAATTACATATAGCTATTTTCCTAGTAGTGAGCGGCCGCCAAGGTTGCCGAAGAAGTCTAGGGCCGCTGCCCCACCATCCATCTCCGTCGGAAGAGCCGCGCCAACTAGGGCCACTATGAGGCTCTAGCCGGAGATCCTGCCATGTGGGGAGGATGAGGGCCCCGCCACCACAAGTGTGCTAAGGTGTGAGAGTCCGACCGGAGGCATCCTTCGGCAACGACTGGGGCGTCAAGGTGGAAGGGGAGGGACAGCAACAGCTAGGGTACCGCCGGAGCCGCCCCTCCTGGGAGCGATGCAATGAGTCAAAGTCCAACTATAATCATATTTTTAGCATATACCAACTGTAACGATTTAAATCTACTAGAATTGGATTCATATATATCAAGCAGTGAAGATTTGTAGCATGCGAGCATTAGTTATCCTGCTTACAAGGTCATGAACCTTGACTGTGGAAGCAGGCAGGTATTAGTCGTCGTTGCTGGTCCTCTGGGTAGTAATTCTATGCGAGAATTGGTTGGTGAATAGGTACTGCAGGTTATGATTGTCCTATTCCTATTCAAACGTTTTAGCTTCACCGTATCACAAACCTGAGCTCTATATATCTGGTGCCTCTGGATTATTTGAAACGCTGAAATTAGTAATGTGTTTGGTCAACATTCCCGTAGGAGTGAGTGGTATTGGGAAACACATTAGTATAAAACGATCAAATATCGTTCACTCATGTGTTACCCTCCGTACTAACCTGTCTTCGTCTGCTCGGCACCTTCACGATCCGGTCAGCGGATTACAGTATTCTAGCGGGTTCTATATAAGCCATTTCTCAAAATTTGGAACGTACTCCCTGCTGCTGAGCTGACGGCGGAGTATCGAAGCATCATCTGGCGACCAACTGTCAGCGCTCACCAGCTGGGAAAAACAGCGTGGTGCTCCACGGGAGAGCAAATCCGGGACATGCTCTTTGCCGCGATGGTCAAGTCCAACGGGAGTTGTCAGCGGCTGCACTACATTATGTCTCCACTCGTCCACTTCCACGCGATCTATCCGCGTTGTGTCGCCATTTTTTGGTTTTCATCTACCTAGTTGTGTATTGTTCGTCGGAAGTGGATTCGGAATACATATTCTTGAAGAAATGCGATACTACATGTGTGATAAAATTTGAGAACCACTTTTTTTTTGAAATGAGCATATATTAATATCACACGGATACAAATTACATCCAGCCACTCCAACAACGCATACCCTATTGGCAATACAGATACACACAGCCAAAAAAAGAAAAAGAATTATAAATAAGAAAAATCCCGCTACTGTGATCAGATCCTTAGCAGCAACGACACTACCACCACCAAAACAACACCAGAAGTCCAACCCCTCCAAAAGCGACGCCTCCAAGAAGAAAACAGTGTACAAGCGCTGTCATTGCCCGATCAAAGATCCTAGGTTTTCACCCTGAAGAAAGTCCTCGCTTGCAAAACCATGTATTCCAGAAGTCCATTGCCAGACACAACCAACGAAGGTTAGACCTTGTGTTTTCACCCTGCAAGGTAAGACTTTAAACTCCTCCTGTGATGTCGCCCCCTCTAACAGATGCTACTGCGAGTCACATATAACCAAGCCAGATCCTCATCGCCATAAAGAATCAATCCACCATAGCTATCCCACATGTCTCTGACTTCATCATATTCTCTGCATTTGACTTCACCATGGATCATCAAAGACATGACACATGATGGTAACAGGTAGCAGAACTTCACCATGCTCCCACTGAAAGCAAACGGCCAGCAAAAAAACACAAGTGTGCATGACCAAATCCCTTCCGATCTAGCAAGCTCTAGGCATATCCGCCCATGGGAGTTTGGTGGCACAGCCTTCCGGAACCAGACACTCCGGCCAGATCAATGTAGACACACATCAAGTAGATATTCATCTTGGTGCGAGAGGAATCCAAGGACCACCCCCTTTATTCAAACCGAGTCGGCAGCCTCCTCACCACCCACCGACAACGAGAGGCTAGTAACGAGAGAGATGACAGCTGAGCAGGGTGGACCCCCAAACCCTACCAGCACCAAACAAGTTCCGCTGCACCAAACCCTACCAGTAGCCCTGCGTCTAGGCTAGTAACGAGAGAGATGACAGCTGAGCAGGGTGGACCCCCACCGGCTACAGCGAAGAGGACCAGGGAGGCAGTATCGGAGCCCTAGATCGGAAGATCTATGGTTTCCAACACCAGCTGGCTTGGCCCTGGACTTCCCCCGCCGGTCATGGCGCCATCGAGAGGGACCTCCGCCACCACCCCAACCAGGTGCGTCGCCCTGGTCGCTAGTCGTCATCGATCCAGCCATCTCTGCCCCAACAGCCATGGTGGCCAACTCCGGCATCCACCCACCCCATACTAGCTTCAGCGGCTGGGACCGCGGCCGTCGTGGACAGGCCGGTAGCAGGGACGGCGGGTGGAGCTTTGGTGACATATTCTTGAAGAAATGGGATACTACATCGGTTATAAAATTTGAGAAACACATGACATTTCAAACAAAGGCTGTTTTAAATATCGATACCTGGTTTCTTCCTAGGGATGCTTGGTGTGGGGACCACTACGGGAACGAACGCAGATGCTTAGCGGGAAATTCAACGCTGAGGGGAAATGGTCGGGCCGCTCGGCATAGCTCGCGCAGTGCTGTGAGCCGCAAAAATGCCGTCGGCACAGACGAGCAATGCCGAGAGGGACCCTCGGCGTAGCTATACCCTCAGCGTAGATGTAGCAATGCCGAGGGGCACCATCGGCGCAAGCTGAACACGGGTCCCCTTCCCGCGTTGCGGACGGACAGTTCACGGTATATGTCAGTGCCGAGAGGTTTACCGTTGGCATAGCTGTGCGTAGTGAAAATTAACGGCACAAAGCAAAGCCGAGAGGATTCCGCTCAGCATTGCTATTAGCAAGCTAGTGGGATAGCACACCTGGAAGGACCTACGCCGAGGGGATACCTCTCAGCATTGCTAGCAGCATAGAACTCTTGCCAGGACCTACGCCGAGGGGATTCCTCTCAGCGTTGCTAGCAGCATAGCACACCTGGCATGACCTACCCCGAGGGGATTCCTCTCAGCGTTGCCAGCAGCATAGCGCACCGGGCAGGGTCTATGCCGAGGGGAATCCTCTCAGCGTTGCTGGCGCCATAGAACACCTAGCTAGATGAGTACTGACCGGGAAAAGTACTGGGCGTGTAGGAGGAAACTCCTGCCACGGATCAAACGGAGGGCTACTTGTGGAATCTTGGTCCCAACCTTTGTTGTCCATGTAGATATGACCTATACAAACCTAAACCAACAAAAAAGTACATCGGTGAGCCCTCGTATGGAGAATGCTACGGGGGTAGACCTACAGGTCCCACAGACTAGGGTTTTGGTGGAGAAAGACCGCCGGAGCACCGAAATCACGCGAAAACTTGCAAGTGGCCATAGAATACGTGTACAAGTGTGGTGGAAGGTCCATAGATGCAATTCCTAGCTCCTGAGTGAGTTCATGTTCACTTGCATGCGATAACACATAGAAAAGTGTTGGGCGTGTAGGAGGAAACTCCCGCCACGGATCAAACGGAGGGCTACCTGTGGAATCTTAGTCCCCACCCTTGTTGTCCATGTATATATGACCTATACAAACCTAAACCAACAAAAAATTACATCGGTGAGCCCTCGTACGGAGAATGCTACGGGGGTAGACATGCGGGTCCCACGGACCAGGGTTTCGGTGGAGAAATACCGCCGGAGCACTGGAATCACGCAAAAACTTGCAAGTGGCCCTAGACTACGTGTACAAGTGTGGTGGAAGGTCCATAGATGCAATTCCTAGCTCCCGGATGCGTTCATGTTCACTTGCATGCGATAACACATAGAAAAGTACTCGGCGTGTAAGAGGAAACTCCCGCCACGGATCAAACGGAGGGCTACTTGTGGAATCTTGGTCCCAACCCTTGTTGTCCATGTAGATATGACCTATACAACCCTAAACCAACAAAAAAGTACATCGGTGAGCCCTCGTAAGGTGAATGCTACGGGGGTAGACCTGCGGGTCCCATAGACCAGGGTTTCGGTGGAGAAAGACCGCCGGAGCACCGGAATCACGTGAAAACTAGCAAGTGGTCGTAGAATACGTGTACAAGTGTGGTGGATGGTCCATATATGCAATTCCTAGCTCCCGGGTGCGTTCATGATCACTTGCATGCGATAACACATAGAAAAGTGCTGGGCGTGTAGGAGGAAACTCCCGCCACGGATCAAACGGAGGGCTACCTATGGAATCTTGGTCCCAACCCTTGTTGTCCATGTAGATATGACCTATAAAAACCTAAACCAACAAAAAATAACATCGGTGAGCTCTCGTACGGAGAATGCTACGGGGGTAGACCTGCGGGTCCCACAGACCAGGGTTTCGGTGGAGAAAGACCGCCGGAGCACCGGAATCACGCAAACACTTGCAAGTGGCCCTAGAATACATGTAAAAGTGTGGTGGAAGGTCCATAGATGCAATTCCTAGCTCCCGGGTGCGTTCATGTTCACTTGCATGCGATAACACATAGAAAAGTACTAGGCGTGTAGGAGGAAACTCCCGCCACGGATCAAACGGAGGGCTACCTGTGGAATCTTGGTCCCAACCTTTGTTGTCCATGTAGATATGACCTATACAAACCTAAACCAACAAAAAAGTACATCGGTGAGCCCTCGTAAGGAGAATGCTACGGGGGTAGACCTGCGGGTCCCACGGACCAGGGTTTCGGTGGAGAAAGACCGCCGGAGCACCGGAATCACGCGAAAACTTGCAAGTGGCCGTAGAATACATGTAAAAGTGTGGTGGAAGGTCCATAGATGCAATTCCTAGCTCCCGGGTGTGTTCATGTTCACTTGCATGCGATAACACATAGAAAAGTGCTAGGCGTGTAGGAGGAAACTCCCGCCACAGATCAAATGGAGGGCTACCTGTGGAATCTTGGTCCCAACCCTTGTTGTCCATGTAGATATGACCTATAAAAACCTAAACCAACAAAAAATTACATCGTTGAGCCCTCGTACGGAGAATGCTACGGGGGTAGACCTGCGGGTCGCACGGACCAGGGTTTCGGTGGAGAAAGACCGCCGGAGCGCCGGAATCACGCAAAAACTTGCAAGTGGCCCTAGAATACGTGTACAAGTGTGGTGGAAGGTCCACAGATGCAATTCCTAGCTCCCGGGTGCGTTCATGTTCACTTGCATGCGATAACTCATAAAAAAGTACTGGGCGTGTAGGAGGAAACTCCCGCCACGGATGAAACGGAGGGCTACCTATGGAATCTTGGTCCCAACCCTTGTTGTCCATGTAGATATGACCTATAAAAACCTAAACCCACAAAAAATTACATCGGTGAGACCTCGTACGGAGAATGCTACGGGGGTAGACCTGCGGGTCCCACGGACCAGGGTTTTGGTGGAGAAAGACCGCCGGAGCACCGGAATCATGCAAAAACTTGCAAGTGGCCCTAGAATACGTGTACAAGTGTGGTGGAAGGTCCATAGATGCAATTCCTAGCCCCCTGGTGCGTCCATGTTCACTTGCATGCGATAACACATAGAAAAATACTAGGCGTGTAGGAGGAAACTCCTGCCACGGATCAAATGGAGGGCTACTTGTGAAATCTTGGTCCCAACCTTTGTTTTCCATGTAGATATGACCTATAAAAACCTAAACCAACAAACAAGTACATCGGTGAGCTCTCGTAAGGAGAATGCTACGGGGTAGACCTACGGGTCCCACAGACCAGGGTTTCGGTGGAGAAAGACCGCCGGAGCACCGGAATCACGCGAAAACTTGCAAGTGGCCGTAGAATACGTGTACAAGTGTGGTGGAAGGTCCATAGATGCAATTCCTAACTCTCGGGTGCGTTCATGTTCACTTGCATGCGATAACACATAGAGAAGTGCTGGGCGTGTAGGAGGAAACTCCCGCCACGGATCAAACGGAGGGCTACCTGTGGAATCTTGGTCCCAACCCTTGTTGTCCATGTAGATATGACCTATACAAACCTAAACCAACAAAAAATTACATCGGTGATCCCTCGTAAGGAGAATGCTACGAGGGTAGACCTGCGGGTCCCACGGACCAGGGTTTCGGTGGAGAAAGACCGCCGGAGCACCGGAATCATGCGAAAACTAGCTAGTGGCCCTAAAATACGTGTACAAGTGTGGTGGAAGGTCCATAGATGCAATTCCTAGCTCCCGGGTGCGTTCATGTTCACTTGCATGCGATAACACATAGAAAAGTGCTGGGCGTGTAGGAGGAAACTCCCGCCACGGTTCAAACGGAGGGCTACCGGTGGAATCTTGGTCCCAACCCTTGTTTTCCATGTAGATATGACCTATACAAACCTAAACCAACAAAAAAGTACATCGGTGAGCCTCGTACGGAGAATGCTACGGGGGTAGACCTGCGGATCCCACAGACTAGGGTTTCGGTGGAGAAATATTTTTGTGTTGCCTTTTGATCTGGCCTTTTTCAGCTCGATCCGTCGACAAATTTGAGTAAACTAATATGGGTCGCAAGGAGTACAAATTTTGTGTATTTTTCTTATAAACAAACATACAATTGCACGTGGATGTATAATTGCATATATGCGTGCAATTCAATAGCCCATAAACAATTGAGGGGCCAAGGGGATACAATCCCAAAAAAGATGTGCACGGTCGATAAAGTGCAACTCCCTCCGATCCATATTAATTGACTTTGATTTGTCAAAATTTGTATGAACCTATATACTAAATAGTGTTTAGATTCATTTAAATTTAGACAAATTTGAGTCAATTAATAAGGGCCGGAAGGAATACCAAATTTATCGTTTGGTTCTTTTAAAAAAAACGCCTATGTAAAAAAACACAAACGCACGCCTCTGTAAAAAAAACACAAACGCACGCACGCACGCCTCTGTAAAGAAAACACAAACGCACGCCTAACACAAACGCACTCACGCACGCCTCTGTAAAAAACACAAACGCACGCCTAGCACAAACGCACGCCTCAGCCCGCAGCTCGACCACGCCCGCGACAGCACGAAGGCAAAGGCGGCGGCAGCTCCGGCTCCGGCTCCGGCGAGTAATCCCCTCACTCCTCCTCTCTCTCCGCTCTCCTCCTACAGTTTATTTCCCCTCCCCGTGCCGTCGGCGCCGTCCAGCGGTAGCCATGGCGTCCGCCCCCTCCACACCAATGCCCCTAACCCTAGATCGACCGGAATACGGCGGCGGGAGGGGGAAAGGCGGCGGTGGACGACCGGCGGGCAAGGGGGACGGTCATACCGGGAGGGGGAAAGGCGGTGGACGACCGGCGGCGGGAGGGGGAAAGGCGGCGGCGGACGAACGGCGGTACCATATATTTTGTGCAGTATACTCTATATTTTGTGCGGGAGTTGAAATTCATTTTCTCTACTCTGATTTCTGAGATTCGAATTTGTGCAGTATACATATATTTTGTTCATGTCTATGTTTGCATGCTAGAAAATAGATAATGTTGTCTTGTGTTATGTGTGTGCTATATGTAAGACATAAACTAGGCCCTGTCATTTGTGAGAGACAATAATACTATTTGTGAGATATAGTAATACTGTACTATTTGTGAGAGACAATAATGTTGTAATAGATTTGCTAATCTTTGTTCATTTTGTATACTAGGCCGTGTCATTACCACCTCGCTGATCCGATCCTGTCGCTGTCCCGGAGTTTGGCATCCCGGAGGTCGCCGTCTAGGAGGCGGAGGTCGCCGTCTGGGAGGTTGCTGTCCTTTCGCCGTCCCACACCGCTACTCGAGCTTCTTCGCCGATGAGACGGTGGTGATGCTCGCAGGGGCGGCAAGCCACATGGCCGCCTCAAGATTCTTAATGCGGTGCTTCCCTCTACGACCACTCTCACACGGATCAAAGCTACCACGGGCAAATTGGCTTGTATCCCACCTCGTGCACCGCGTCGCGATGTAAGTTGTTTCTCATTTTTATCAAAATTTATACCTTTGATTATGCATGTATATTTTGATGATATTGATTATGTCAAATTGTAGTCCCGCTATGAGGATGCCTATGATGAGGTTTGCCACGAGTTTCACCAAAAAATGAAGGAATGGCACGATGCAATTGATGCCCGCGAGGAGCACATGCAAGCAGCACATAAGGTTATTTCTAGCCCATTCTAGCTACTTGCAAGTATTTCATAGGCTATATTTTACTTGACCACGCGTGACATATAAACTTACTTGCAGGCGTGGTATATGGCTCAGATGAACAATACTCCAATGCCCCCTTATGTCGATCCTCCACCAAAACCTCTGATGCCAGTGTTGCCGTCGAAGGCCGAATTCCTCGCACATCTAGCCACGGGGACTCCGGTTAGTAATCCATGGAACTACTAAGTTATTAGTTACTAGTCACGAAAGAACTACTAAGTTAGTAGTTAATATTGTACTCAAACATATGTAGGGATCATCTCATTCACAGACGCACTTTGGCCGTTCTACCGCCTCGTCACTCGAGTCACCCCAGACTACTCCACTTCACCAAGGAGGCCCTAGTCCTGGTCATTCTGACCGTGACTCGCGTCCACACTCTCCGACCCCGGTTAGTTCCAAGCATGAACTTTGACTTTGACTTGGTAAATTTTTCATGCTCAACTTGCCATGCATGAACTTTGACTTAGAAAATTTGCCATGCTAAACGTGTGTGTTGTTTCATACAATTTTCCATGCTCAACTTGCCATGCATGAACTTTGACTTAGACAATTTGCCATGCTAAACGTGCGTGTTTTTTCATACAATTTTCCATGCTAAACGAGCATGTTTTTTCATTTTGTAGTGACAATGCTCTCGAAGAAAAAATGTGTTGTGCTGGTGCTTGAAGCCCGTAGAAGACCGTTTGCCATGTGGCATTTATCGCATGACTATGTGTAATGAACTTGTAGTGATGATGCTCTAATGAACTTGTAGTGATGATGCTATCGAAGACTATGTGCAACGAAACTTGTAGTGATGTGTATTTGTGACTACATGTATCTATATATGGAGATTTGATGCTAGACATGTCATACGTTTATGGATGTCATCTATGCTGAAATGTTTTTGCATTGTTATAGTCAATTCTTATATATATGTGTATCTGCTGTCAATCCCAAAATTGCTGGGAAAAAAAGGCTTGGTGGACATCAACGCCGAGGGTAATCCCCTCGGCATTGGTCCTCAAAGTGGGCTGGTGGACATCAACGCCGAGATGGATCCCCTCGGTACAGCTATCAACGCCGAGCGGGATCCCCTCAGCGCACAGCAAGAAACGTCGAGAGGGCACCCCTCAGCGCAGAGCAAGCAACGCCGAGAGGCACCCCTCGGCACAGGTCTATCACAACATCCTTCCTACCGCTCCACGTGGCAAGTAACGCCGAGCGTATCCCCCTCGGCGTTGCTCCTGGGCGCCGTCTTCTTCGCGCCGTTAACTTCGTGTGCCGACGGCTGGGCTGCGCCGAGGGGAGTCATTAAACGCTCGGTATAGCCCTCTACGCCAAGGGCCGGAGCAACGCCAAAGGTAAACTGCTGTGCTGAGGACCACCTATGCCGAGGGCTTAATGCCGAGAGTTCCCCTCGGCGTTGAGCAGGCCCGAGGGGGATCCGGCCTACGCCGAGCGTTTTCCCGCTCAGCAGTGATGTTCCTTCCTGTAGTGGACTATGGGGTGTTGTGAGGTGGTTGTCGCTTCTTTGTGCCAATTCTGTTGATGCACATGTAGTAAAAATATCTCAAGATCACATGCTACTTTGTTTTTGAGAATCCGATCACGTGCTACTTAGTGGAGTCAATTAGATCACCAGATCACGTGCCATTGGAGAAAATTAATAAGACACTAAGAAAATCTTTAGATTTTTTTTTGATAATGGGTTCTTTATTATTTAAAAGTTTAACGAGTACGTTCGGCCTCTGCAATAACTTAGATGCACACATCCGAAAGATGTTCCGAAAACATGAAATAAATGTAAAAAGGCAGAATACATGAAATCATCAAGGCCGGTATCACGCCTAAGATAGTGCAGGGCTGATTCTAAGATCATAATGCCATCCATGTCGGGTAAAAATATCCCCATTGTATCGTCCAAGCGTGTACATACCTCCATGAATAGGTCTCTCAACTCTACACCATATAGTACGAGAGAATTTACACTGAAAGAACAAGAGTCTGATTGTCTCGTCGTGATGACCAAAATACATGACTTACTTACCTTCTAATTCCTCTTAGCAAGGCTATCTCCCCCAAGGAAGATAACGTGCGGATATTTCCGTCTTTAGTGGTATCGTCATCTTCCAGGATTTTTGGTTATTATCAATTGATATCACAGGTTTTTGGTTATTATCAATTGATATCACAGGTTGGATCAAACCTCTATACATGGGGCCACTCTCATGTAGATTCAATCTAAACTCATAAGATCCAACAGTTAAATGCAACCGTGGTTAACCATTGTATCAAGTTGTTCCACGAAGCAAGTCTAGGACTAGTTAAGCTTCTTCTAAACGTAACATTCAGAGGAGAAGATGCCAACATTGTGGTAATAGTCTCTCCTTTATGACGAACAATGCTACACAAAGCTGGAAATGTTACCCAAGGGTGGTGTTTCCTACCCACTTATCCTCCCAGAACCTATTCTCTGAACCATCCTTGATAGAAAATGTGCCAAAGCGGAAAACGTTCGGTTGTTAACATTAAGCCAGCAAAAAAATGCGAGTCTCTTGGCTTCTAGAGCACTTGAGGCAATGTTTTGAACCCAACATATTTTCTCTTTAGAAGGATTTTCCAAACACCATCCTCGGTAAGTAAATTTAAAAGGCATCTAAAAGTATAATAGGGGCAAGTCCCAGGAGTTACCACAACGATTAGGTACATTCAGCCGTCAGATGAGCTCCTAAGAACGCATCTTGTCCGTCAATTCACGGTATTACTTCTTTACCCCGCCTACAGTATTTTTCGTCTGTGCTACGTGAACAACGGGCTGGTCATTGCCACTGGGTCCGTCCGTCTCATTGCCAGCGTATTGCCTCACAGCTAGTTCTTTTACCGGGTACACGAAGATTCGAGCGGGGCAGGGAGAAAATTTATGGTTAGAAACCCTAAGCCGCGCCCACCCAACCCCGTCGCTTCGTTCCTCCCCCAGTGCCCTCCATCGCGAGCGCCGCCGCCACCAATATCGTTCTCCTCCATCCCCTCTCCTCTCTGCGCCTTCTCCTCTTCACCATGGTGTAGCAACACAACGGTGCCATCGGAGGAGGAGCAGGTGGTGACCGGCGAGGGCAGAGCAGCCCGCCGCGCGCACCGCCGCCGCGCGCCATATCGTCGCTGGGAAGAGCCGCTGCGCGCCATGCCGTCGGAGCAGGTGGTGACCGGCGAGGGCAGTGCAGCCCGTCGCTCGCACCGCCGCCGCGCGCCGTATCGTCGCTGGGAAGAGCCGCCGCGCGCCGTGCCATCGGAGCAGGAGCAGCTGGTGGCCGGCGGGAGCAGCGCCGCACGGACCGCCGTCGAGCGCGGCGTCGCTGGAGTTGGGAGATTCATGTAGGCGCCCGCAGGTACCACTGATGCGAAGAAGCGCAGAAAGAGACGCCGGTGAAGGTGATTTGTCTGCCCTTCTCAATTAAGTTTACGTGCTAACCTTGGGTTGAAGGCAAACTGCAGCTCGATTCATGCCTTTTTTCTCCTCCAGTACATTTCTTCAAGACCACGAACCTTGTTTTTCACTTACAACAGGGCGCCCTAAGACCATGGTAATGACAATGTTCCGATGGAGATCAACCCGCTAAGATGCAGAGTTAATTATCACGCTTTAAAATTCCAACCTGATATCGAAAAAATGTAGGTATCGAACAGTTAGTGGGAATCCATACAAATAAGCTACAGTCAATCTTTTATGTCCTGTGTGTCTGTAGTTCATTTTTTTCGAAGGTAATGCTTATTTTATGATGAAACAATCTCCCCTTTTATTAAAGGGCACTACATCTGAGATACGAGAGAGGAATGGCAGGCCTGTCCTTTTGCGATTTTAGTATAGGTTTTCTTAGTTGCTCTCTAATGGATGCTAAGGTGCTACCTCAAGCTAATCTATAAGGACGAGACTACTAATTATAGGTAATACATAATATTCATAATATGTCCATTTATATAAGATTTTCCATTGCTAAATGAACATGTATTATGGAATGATTTATACAATTTATTTGTACATTTCAGAAAATCATCAGGTACACATCATTTAAGGTGGTTCTCTCTACAATCTTCTGTATATGTTATTTGGGTTGGATATTAAGGAATGCTAATGGCCCTCACACCTCTATGTACCATCTCTAATTTCTATTTACGTTTTGGATGATCATGTTTCCTCTAGATCTTTTTTTTTGAAGATATGTTTCCTCTAGATCATGCGCTCATAATCAATTGTTTTATGGTCACAACAGCTGGTTGAGCCGATTTGATTTAGAGCAAGGCCAACAGGGGTGTTTGCAACATGTGCTCTCAAGGTAACTGAGTAAAGTACAACTATTAATTTCAGCCGCAAAGAATAATTAGAACTGATTGTCCCAGTTTTAGGAGTTGGATCTCTTGTCTCTCTCCAACGATCTATTGAGATAAATTTTGTTGTAGTAATCATATCCGTGTTTATGTTGTATATTTGCTCATCAAACTTTGAGAGGGAAATTTTATTTACCTAGCTTTGTTAAGTCTTATTCACTACGGCAAAAACTTTCTTTGCCGTGTGGCAAAACCACACGGCAAAGGATACAAGGAACACGGCTTTGTCGTGTGTATACACACGGCAAAAGCCACACGGCAGCGTTTGCGACGGCAAAGATGCTTTGCCGTGTGTCTCCAGCGCAAAACACGGCAAAGCCTTTGCCGTGTGTCTGGCAGGCGTACACGGCACAGTAAAGTAGCTTCACGGTTCCGTCCGTTTGACGGAGACAGAGGGACTTTGCCGTGTTTTCGCTTTGCCGTGTATTTTGGTCCTTTGCCGTGCCCATATCCTTTGCCGTGTGCCTGTACTGTGCCGTGTGTCTGGCCTTTGCCGTGTGCCCTCTGGGAGTTACCACACGGCAACGATTTCCGCTTTGCCGTGTGCCGCAGCTGAAGAACACACGGCAGAGACTGTCCCTTTGCCGTGTGCCTCTTCTAGGTGGAACACGGCAAAGGTGATGTCTGCCCAGCGCCTGCTGCACAGGCTGCTGCCACCTGTCTGCCTTTGCCGTGTGTATACACACGGCAAAGTGACCATTTGGTAGGTTTTTTTCACTTTTTTCCTGTTTTTCTTTCATTTCCTGCATTTGAAACACATAATATATATATTTGATCATATAGATCATCACCAACACATAATACATGTATATGATCATAAGATCATCACCAACACCAAAATAACAATAATATGAACATATATCATCACAAACACTACCAAAATCATATCATCATCACCACACAAGCAACAATGCAAACTTCACAAGAACAAGTCATAAGCCATTCACAAATATTACAAGTTTATTCTTCTTCCCACCCACAAGACCATCACCACCAAGTGCTCCACAAGCTCATGCTCCGAATCCATCGTGATATCCTACAAGTTTAAGAAAAGTACGTCAATATGGCAAGTAAAATTCATGACAAGGCTAAATTTTCTATAAGTCTCATGGCAAGGTGATGAAAATGACAAGTACAATTTGAGAATGGCATATAATTATCTACAAGTGTCATGGCAAGGCTAAATTTTCTACAAGTGTGATGGCATGACTAAATTTTCTACAAGTATGATGGCATGACTAAATTTGACAAGTGTAGGAGAACTAACCGTGATGCACACATGATGGCCACAACCTCAAAGCCCTCCTACAAGGTCAAAAGCAAAATCATGAGACTCTCACAATCGATTTCCAAGTGTATCGAGTACCGATATCGAGTGATGCACAAGGTCAAGTGTAGGAGAACTAACCAGGAGGACTCTGATCCAGCCTGCGGACGACCGATGGATTGATAACGGTGAAAGGCGACTGTTTGTTGGATCCACCGTCTGACCCACCAGGCGGCGCCCGGTTGTTCGACCCACCAGGCGGCATCAAATTAGCCATCTACACGATGGGAAATTGTGAGCATTAGACAATAAGAAAATATTGAAAATTACGAGCATTAGACAATAAAGACATGTGATCACTTACCCACGGGAAGGCGAAAGGAGGAGTAGGAAGAGACCCTGGTGGAGCAGTCATGAGCATTTGGTTTGCCATCCACTGCGTCATCTGCTGTTGCTGCTCCAGCATCGCCTGCTGCTGCCTAAGCTGCCGCTCCAGCTGTAGCTGCCGCTGCTCGGCTACCTCTCTGCTTGCCCTCTCAGCGGCCATCTCCTCCTACGTCGTGTAGCCGCGATATCATGAACATTGCAATGTAAAACATGTAGTAAACCAAAGATGACTGAGGAAGAAGAACATACCAGTAACTGGTCGACAGCTTTAACCGAAGGCCGTGGACGGGTCTCTACGGCAGACATGGAGCTAGTCCTGCCACGCCGGATCTGGCGCATAGACGAAACGGTCCTAGGGTCGACGGACCCGTCAGCAATCCATAGGCGGCCATTCCTCTGGCCCTGTCCCGCCAGCACGGCAACCTCATGATCGAAGGGGGCGGTGTCAGGGTTGGAATCTTCGCCGTGCACCTGCTTGTACTTCTCGGGGTACTTCGTACCCCGGATCTTGGCTCCCTCATTAATCCACGGGGAGCCGTTCACAGGCTCGTCCAAGGTGCGCATCTTCTTCCAAATGGCAACCATGGACGGCTCCACACCTGTCTTTACTTTCTGCAAATGAGAGGACAAAGATAAGTGAAGGGGGACTCCCTTGTGGAGTAAAGAATAACATGAGAAGCAAAAATAAAGAAAGCATTTGCTCACCTCTTTTTGCCTGACAAGGGCGAGGGGGATGCTGCCTTGGCGGTGTGATCCACCCTTCATCTACTCTCGCCGCTTCTTTGCGGCCTCGTGTCTGTTGAGGTACTCGGCGTGTGTCCACCACGCTACCATTGCCGTGTAGCACCTCGCGTCATTACCGACAAACTGAGGAGGGTTCTACATCCACAAGGTACAAGTATTAGTACAACATGAAATAGATGAAGGTCAAGAAATCAGTAAAACAGAAACACAACTACCTGCAGGTACTGCCATGGCTCGAAGAGCATGTCCTGGGCTGGACTCTTGTTCATCCAGATCTTACGATCGCCAAACCAGTTGCGGACAGAGTTCACGCGTGCCTCGTAGTGCATGTCTTGTACCTTCCTCTTGGCAAGCTTGTTCACGATCGCCACGCACTCCGTTGAGTTGTCCCTGTGCATGTCGAAGTAATTCTACAAGTATGCACACAGGAAAAAGAGGAGTCAAAGCCGCGATGATTTAATTATGACAAGTGAAACAAACTTACCCAGAACAAAACTTGAATCTTCTCCGCCATGTGGTGGTACTTTTTAGTCGGATCCGGGGCGTAGTGGTAATGCTTCCAAGTCCAAGCTACATCCTCCTGACCATTTGGGAGAGTGACAATCCCAGGAAAATACGCTCAAACCAGGGCTCCAAGGATGCTCGAGTAGCCATGATACGGCTTCATTCCATCCTCATATAGAAAGGAACTGCAAAATGAAAAATCATAATCAATATGTGATGAAAATTCCAATATATGGTTAGCAGGTCAAATAATGTACCTCTTCCCAGCGGGTACGCGAACCTTATCCGCATAGGCATGAGGTAGATCGGGGAGTCTCGCAACCCCACGCCGATACGGAGCCTTGCTCTGTGGCGTAAGCCGCGGGTCCATGGCTGCGTACGCCTCAAGGTACGACGTCTCATCCTCCGGAGGATCCCACCTCAAGGTCATGTCAAGCTCGTAGGGTAAAGACCCCAACCCCTCGTCCTCCGACTGCTGCGACTGCGCCTCATCATCCTCCTGGTCCTCCTCCTCCTGGTCCTGGTCCTCCTCCTCCTCATCCTGGTCCACCACGGCCGGGGGGAGGGGGACTAGGATTCCTCCCACGCCTCCCACGCCCCCGGCGCTGTGAAGTGCGCGGTGGAGGACTAGCACGCTCTCTCGAAGCCGATGTTGAAGCTTTCGAACCACCCTTTTTTGAACCACCACTCACAAGGTCAACCAAGCTTTTCAGCTTTTTTGTAACACCCTTTCCCCCCGGCATCTTTCAATCACCTGCAAAACAGAATAAAAAGAGTAGTTTATTAGTACACATTAATTAGATGAATAATAGTAAAAGCAACACCGATGAAAATATATGAATATTAGAATGAAAAGTAACAATGAACATAATTAGATGAATAATAGTAAAAGCAACACCGATGAAAATAGATGAATATTAGTAAAAGCAACAACGATGAAAATCGATGGATATTAGTAAAAACAACAAAATTTATTACATAGCATAGAGTTCTTACAAATACAATAGCCCGACAAATAGTACTACATAGATTAGTCTCATATTATTACTACTACATACATCAGAAGCCTGTGTCGAGATTAAGAATTGGAACACAGGTTTCATCATCGCTATCATTCTCGGGCCACCAATAATCATCCACGAAACCTGGAGGTGGTCCCTGTGGAGCGTTGACGTCATGGCCTGCACGGAACGCCTCGAGCAAACTCACATCTTGTTGGTTGTGAACCTCCTCAACTTCATCTTGCACAGTGTTTTCCTCCTCGGCTTCTTGGTCATCATTTACGACCATGTCACTATCGGCGGACAAGTTGATAGTGAATTGCCCGGGGAGCCCTTCTTCCTGATAAAACTCGCCATCAT
Organism: Avena eriantha; assembly: GCA_910589775.1. NCBI lineage: Eukaryota > Viridiplantae > Streptophyta > Magnoliopsida > Poales > Poaceae > Avena > Avena eriantha. The sequence goes on from OU342741.1 coordinate 26,577,690, forward strand.
TTGTTCAAGGGTCTAGGCGGCGGTAATCATCCTTGTTTGGCAAGGGCGGCCTGTTGCGTGTCGGTACCGTCATCACAACATCCCAGTCCTTTAGACGTTTTGTAGGGTTTTGCCATGGGTTCGGAAGATAGAATACTTGGAAGGCCCGAGTAGCCAAAATATAGACATCATCTCCCACATAAACGGAACTTCTCTTAACTTCGACCAATCCAATTTCAGGATCCTGTTTCACCTGATGTGGGTCAAACCAATGGCATTTGAATACAACGGGATTTAGCCCTTTGCCAAAACCGTAATTCAACTCATATATACCCTCGACTCTTCCATAATACTGGAGGCCATCTGAGCCTTCACAAAAGACCCCGCTATTTGTTGTCTTCCGGTTGGGCCGGATAGTTGTGTATTCATGGGTATGGAAGCGATACCCATTCACGTCATAAGCATTGAACATGTCAACTGAATGGTTAAAGCCCCTGGCAATATTTCTTAGCTCAAGTTGCATATCTTTGTCAGTATTTTCCTACAAGTTAGAACGAGAAGTTTAGCACGAGAAGTTTAGCACAAGAAGTTGGATGGAATAGTACCAAACCACAGAACCAGCTGATGAAACCGAAACCACCACCCTTATCGAATAGATCCTGCTCCTCTTTCGGGTTAGGATCCCTAACTGGATTCTTCCAATATGCACACTTGAACCGTCTATACCAATTTAAAAAGAAGAGTTAGGCACGAACATAGGAGCAACTATTTGGAAAAATCTAAAGGGTGAGCACTTACTCGATGTATGGCTTCACTTCATCCATGGTGTTCAAGACATACGACTGGATCAACTCCCGCTCAGGTTTTTTCATTATGAACTTCTTCGTGCCACTTGATTTGCCACCAAGCCCTCTAAAGATGCTAAGCTTGGGTACATCCTCAGGGTTGGCGGCATTGTAACGGGAGACTGGGTTGTGCTTTGTGGGAATGTTGGCATCATAGTGCTTGGTGGTGAAGTTTGCAACCTCCTCATTAAGGACTGACTCAGCTATGGATGCCTCGATCTTGCGTTTATTGCCTGTTTTTGTAAGAAGCCTCTGTGTTACTCTCTCAGGTGGATACTGCCAACGGGCCCACACAGGTCCCCCCTTCAAAGCCTCATCCACGAGATGCAAGATCATATGTTGCATCGGATTGAAGAACCCTGGCGGAAGGAGCCTCTCTAGATCACAAAGCAACTCGGGTGCCTGTTCATGTAGCTTTTCAACCACTTTACGGTCTAACTCCCTAGCACAAATCTGTGGATGAAAAAACTCAACCTCGATAGCACTCGCCAAGTCTCCTCATCGACATAGCCTCGAATCATCACCGGCATTATTCGCTCAAGCCATACGTGGTAGTCATGACTCTTGAGCCCTTGTACTCGGAACGTTTGCATGTTCGCACCCCTCATCCAGTTGGCTGCGTACCCATCAGGGAAAAATAAACTTTGCGTGATCCACTGGAAGATCTCCCTTTTTCTACAGAATGGAGCCTTTGGCTTAGACCATCCTTTTCTGCCGTTGGTTCCCGGTGGCTGCATTTTCAACTTTGGACTATCGCACCATTGTTCTTGATCAATTCGAGCCTTGATGTTATCCTTCGACTTCTCAGTTTGCATTATGGTGCTCCAAAGGGCCTCGCCGATATTCTTTCCGGTGTGCATTACATCAATGTTATGCGGGAGCTCGAGATCCTCAAAGTAAGGTAGCTTCCATAAGCATGGAATGTGGGTCACTGGTGCGTGTCCCCATATCCCACGAAACCATTCCCATCAGGCTTAGGCTGGAGAGCTTCTAACTCAGCCTTGATTTCCTTTCCCGTCTTCAGACGTGGCTTTGGATCATGGACAACACGACCTTTCTTGAACCTCTTTTTACCATCCCTGTATGGATGATTCAGCTCAAGGAACTTTCGATGTTCATCAAAGCAGGAATACTTGCCTCCCTTTGACTGCCAGAAGAAAGTCAGATCCTGCATGCACACTGGGCAAGGCCACTTCCCATGCGTACACCAGCCGCAGAACAACGCACGTGCTGGTAGGTCATGTAGGGAGGTGTGGCACCAAACATACATATCGAAGTGCTCCTTGTTTGTGGCGTCATATGTTTGGATCCCGCGACCTTCCCAGCCACAAAACAAGTCATCCACCAGCGGTTCTAGATACACATTCATGTTCTTACCAGGGTATTTCGGTCCGGGGATTATCACCGACACAAACATGTTCTCTGATCTCATGCAGACGCTAGGGGGGAGGTTCAGGGGAATAACAAACACTGGCCAACAGCTGTATACTGTAGCCGACATACCATATGGATTGAATCCATCGGTTGATATGGCAACTGCTACGCTCCTCTTGTCACCGGCTTTCTCAGGATATTTCTTGACAAAGTTCTTCCATGCACTACCATCCGACGGATGTATCATCTTGTCGGTGTATCTATTACCTTCTACTGCCCACTGCATCTGCTGGGCAGTATCCTCGGTCATGAAGAGTCGTTGGATCCTCGGTAGCACTGGAAGATACCGGAGGATGTTTTGGGCAACCCCGGTCTGCCTCTTCTGACCATCACCATTGGGATCGACCTCAAAGTACCTAGAGGATTTGCAGTGGATAAAATAATTTGCATTAGCATGCTCCTTTCTGAATAGCATGCATCCTTTCGGACAAGCATGTATCGGCTCATATGACATCTTAAGGTCATGGAGGAGTTTGGTTGAATAGTAGAAGTTCTCCGGCAAGAGGTGCCCTTTTGGCAGAATGCTGCCAACAACGGCCAGCAAATCATCGAAGTTATCTCTGGTCAAGTTCTTGTGGCTCTTGAAGGCCAAAAGGCGAGCGATGGCGTCTAGTTGGCTAACATCTGTATGTGCATGAAGGGGTCTCTACGAGGCAAACAAAGTCTCGTAGTACTTTGCTGTGTCTTCCTCCGGCTCCTCACTTGCCTCCTGAGGTGTCTCCGCCTCTACATGAGGGCTTTCAGGCGCATTAGCATTCACAAAGTTGTCTATGCACCTATCAAAACCAGCATCAAATTTCCCCCTTGGCTGACTTTGCTGCTGACTCTGCCGTTACTCCCTCCTAGCACGTTTCACTAACTTTTCACCATGGAAAGTCCAAGTCTTGTAGGAAGTTGTGAACCCATAATTGACCAGGTGCCTACTAATATCATCCTTCGAATGTGTATTCAGGTTCTTGCATCTTGTACAGGGGCAGAAAATTTTTCTGGGTCTGGTGGGGACAGCAAACGCCCGGTTCACGAAGTCCTCGGCCTTTTCTTTCCATTCCATGGTAAAGTCCCACTTACTGACATAGCCCTCATACATCCAGTCATGATTCTCCATCCTTTAATCAGTACCAAAACAGAGTCTTTCAATTAATCATGCCATATAAATAAATCTAGTATTAGTTCGGTTAATTTTAGCAAACATAAATTTTACGTCATGCATATATCCACCTATCTCTCTAATAGGTAAAGATGGTCCTAGCAACCGTCGGATCCGTAGATTGAGTATGTTCTCCCTGCTCTACCCCGATCCGAGACAGAATTTCGGCAGCACCTCCCCGCTGCTCTCCCGATACACGTCTCGACAAAAAGCCGAGAGGGATGTGCATCCGGAGAACAACGGGGATGCGCTGCCGAAATCATGTCTCGGACCGAAGTAGAACAAGAAAAACATACCCAACTACGCATCCGCCGGCTGTCCAGATAAATGCCATAAGAGTTACGGTTCATAATATGCGAGACCACTAATGCATATTTATCTGCGTAACCCTTACGGCCGGGAAGAGACGCCTAGGTAACGCGAAAGACTTGGTGATATAGACATGAAAATAACCCTAGGTACAAGAGAGGAGAACCGATTTTTACCCTCGAAGCATGATCGAGAGGTGAAGAAGATCAGCGACTCTCCCGCAATATTCCCTATGCCGTCGACAGCCCCACCCTCAAACTCAATAGATATCCTGCACGAAAAAAGAATTACTAACATACACATGTATTCATATATGCAGGGATATCTTGTTTACCTACTACTACTCGGTCTCCGCCCAGCCTCAGGTACAGGTTCAATAGGCAAGAAAAAACATAGCTACTCCCTCCGATTCATATTAACGTTTTCAATAATGTCTAGATTCGTATGTATTTAGTTAACCATTTAGACTAGGTGTATTTGTATCTAGACAAAGTTGAAAGAGACAATAGCCAAAATACCACTACTCAAAACCGAGAATTCCGAAATACCACTGGCGAAAACTAATTAGCCAAAATAGCACTGATCTTCAATTTTTGCATGCCGAAATACCACTCCGCTAGTTGTCAAAGCGAATCTGTTAGTTAACATAAAGCCAAGTTGTCAGTTTTTTCATCCCTTTCCAAAAGTACCCCTCTATTCTCTCTTCGTCTCTTCAGAGTTCAGACTCACATGGAACACTAGTTAGCTGATCGATTGGATCAGCCATGGCCGGCAGCCAATGTCCCTGCCACCGCGTGCTCCTTCTCTCTCCAGCTTCCCCGCACTATCCGTGCTGCTGCCGCCTACCTGCTTGCTCACGCCTCCGCCTGCTCGCCGACACCCCCGACTGCTCCCTCCGCGGCCGAACCCTCCCTTGCGCAGGCTGCTACCACGAAATCGGCATGTGATCCCACGCCCCTGCTGCAAGAAGGCAAGCTGCTAAGTCACCGTCCGGTCTTCGGTGGTTGTTGTCGACTAGCACGGAGGCAGACGCACAGAGGTTGCAAGTGCGTCGTGGTCGAATAGAGGCAGAGGCATGCAAACAGACTGGCTGGCTAGGCAGCAAACTGATGCAAGTCATGGACGGGCGAGCCTCCAACCAATCTTATTTGACATCGGGGAAGAAGAAGCACCGTCACAAAGGGCATGTAGGTCTTCTTTTAACACTTTTAGTCTCGGTTAGGAACTAGTGGTATTTTGGCATGCAAATCAATAGTTGAGTGGTATTTTGGCTACTCGGTTTTTACTAGTGGTATTTTGGAACTATCGGTTCTGAGTAGTAGTATTTTGGCTATTGTCTCAAGTTGAAACAATAATATAGACCGAAATGGACGTGAATTAGCAATGAACTAAAAAAAAGAAAAAAACACTTACCTTGTTCGGTACACCGGTGGAGGAGATGGGGGCGACGACGAGGTGGAGGAGGGGAGCCGCTGCCGGAGCTCCGCCCGCCCACGCGAGCCGGCCGGCCCTCTGCCGAGCAAGGGCGACCAGCATGGCGGCCGGGGTGGCGCAGCCAATGCACGGGGTCGGGGCAAACGCGGTCGGGCACGGGCAGGGGGTAGACACGCGGGGCCGGCTCGGGGCTTAGGTCCGGCTGAGATGGGGGAGGGGCCGGCGGCGGGGTGTGGGGTGGCGGCGGTGGGTGAGAGGAGGCGGCGGGGTGCGGGGTGGCGGCGGGTCAGAGGAGGCGGCAGGGTGAGGACGAGCTCGCGCGGGGTGTGGATAGGGTTAGACGGGTGTGGATAGGGTTAGACGGTGGACGAGCCCTTTGCCGTGTGCCAAAAATAAAGGAGCACATCAAAGACAGCCTTTGCCGTATACCAGACCGAGACACACGGCAAAGAAGCCTTTGTCGTGTACCAGACGAAGACACACGGAAAAGTAGCATTTGTCGTGTACCAGATGGAGACACACGGCAAAGAAGCCTTTGCCGTGTGTTTTCACCTTTGCCGTGTGCCTGGTGGACATTTTTCATTTTCTTTCCTTTTTTTCCTTTCAATTGTATTTATTTTAAGTTTTTAGTGTACTATTTGTTAGTATTAGGGGGTAGACGATCCGAGGCATCATCAAATGACCTAACCAATAGCAAAACAAGAGAGGGTTACACCAGGCTACCCTTGTGAGAAGAAAGTCTAGGGGGGTAGACGATCCGAGGCCCACGGATTAGGGTTCCGTAGGAAGAAGCGCTTCGGGGCATCGGAACACCTCCAACCCATGCATGTGACCCTAGCATGTGTAATGAAGTGTGGTGGCATGCTCAAAACTCCTAAACCTGGTTCCCAAGTGTGACCCCCTTCGCAGTCATATGCGCTGTCCCCTAAAAACAAAGTGTTTGCAGTCTGAGTATTAGGGGGAACTCCCCGTTTCGGTGAAACCGGGGTAGATCTTGTCACAACATGTTCCCAAACATGGTTTTACATCATCACATGACCTAACCAAGCCTAAAGCATGAGAGGGATACACCGGGTTACCCTTGTCAGAAGAAAGTCTAGGGGGGTAGACGATCCGACGCCCGCGGATCAGGTTTCCGCAGGAAGAAGCGCTTCGGGGCATCGGAACACCTCCAAACCATGCATGTGACCCTAGAATGTGTAATCAAGTGTGGTGGCATGCTCAAAACTCCTAAATCTGGTTCCCAAGTGTGACCCCCTTCGCAGACATGCGCTATCTCTCCTAAAAAGAAAGTGTCTGCAATCTGAGTATTAGGGGGAAACTCCCTGTTTCGGTGAAACCGGGGTAGATCTTGTCACAACATGTTCCCAAACATGGTTTTGCATCATCAGATGACATAACCAAGCCTAAAACAAGTGAGGCCTACATCGGGCTACCCCTGTTAGAAGAAAGTCTAGGGTGGTAGACGATCCGAGGCCCGCGGATCAGGGTTCCGCAGGAAGAAGCGCTTCGGGGCATCGGAACACATCCAAACCATGCATGTGACCCAAGCATGTGTAATGAAGTGTGGTGGCATGCTCAAAACTCCTAAACCTGATTCCCAAGTGTAACCCCCTTCGTAGACATGCACTGTCCCCTAAAAACAAAGTGTCTGCAATCTGACTATTAGGGAGAAACTCCCCGTTTCGGTGAAACCGGGGTAGATATTGTCACAACATGTTCCCAAACATGGTTTTACATCATCACATGACCTAACCAATCCTAAAACAAGTGAGGGCTACACCGGGCTACCCCTGTCAGAAGAAAGTCTAAGGGGTAGACGATCCGAGGCCCGCGGATTAGGGTTCCGCAGGAAGAAGCGCTTCGGGGCATCGGAACACCTCCAAACCATGCATGTGACCCTAGAATGTGTAATCAAGTGTGGTGGCATGCTCAAAACTCCTAAACCTGGTTCCCAAGTGTGACCCCCTTCGCAGACATGTGATGTCCCCTAAAAAGAAAGTGTCTGCAGTTTGAGTATTAGGGGGAAACTCCCCGTTTCGGTGAAACCGGGATAGATCTTGTCACAACATTTTCCCAAACATGGTTTTGCATCATCACATGACCTAACCAAGCCTAAAAAGCGAGAGGGATACACCGGGCTACCCCTGTCAGAAGAAAGTCTCGGGGGGTAGACGATCCGAGGCCCGCCGATCAGGGTTCCGCAGGAAGAAGCGCTTCGGGGCATCGGAACACCTCCAAACCATGCATGTGACCCTAGCATGTGTAATTAAGTGTGGTGGCACGCTCAAAACTCCTAAACCTGGTTCCCAAGTGTGACCCCCTTCGTAGACATGCGCTGTCTCTCCTAAAAACAAAGTGTCTGCAATCTGAGTATTAGGGGGAAACTCCCCGTTTCGGTGAAACCAGGGTAGATCTTGTCACAACATGTTCCCAAACATGGTTTTACATCATCACATGACCTAACCAAGCCTAAAACAGGAGAGGGATACACCGTGCTACCCCTATCAGAAGAAAGTCTAGGGGGTAGATTACCCGAGGCCCGCGGATCAGGGTTCCGCAGGAAGAAGTGCTTCGGGGCATTGGAACACCTCCAAACCATGCAAGTGACCCTAACATGTGTAATGAGGTGTGGTGGCATGCTCAAAACTCCTAAACCTGGTTCCCAAGTGTGACTCCCTTCGCAGACATGCGCTGTCCCCTAAAAACAAAGTGTCTGCAATCTGACTATTAGGGGGAAACTCCTTGTTTCGATGAAACCGGGGTAGATCTTGTCACAACATGTTCCCAAACATGGTTTTACATCATCACATGACCTAACCAAGCCTAAAATAAGTCAGGGCTACACCGTGCTACCCCTGTCAGATGAAAGTCTAGGGGGGTAGACGATCCGAGGCCCGCGGATCAGGGTTCCGTAGGAAGAAGCGCTTCGGGGCATCGGAACACCTCCAAACCATGCATGTGTAATGAAGTGTGGTGGCATGCTCAAAACTCCTAAACCTGGTTCCCAAGTGTGACCCCCTTCGCAGACATGCGAGGTCCCCTAAAAACAAAGTGTCTGCAATCTGACTATTAGGGGGAAACACCCTGCTTCGGTGAAACCGGGGTAGATCTTGTCACAACATGTTCCCAAACTTGGTTTTGCATCATCACATGACCTAACCAAGCCTAAAACAAGTGAAGGATACACCGGGCTACCCCTGTCAGAAGAAAGTCTAGGGTGGCAGACGATCCGAGGCCCGCGGATCAGGGTTCCGCAGGAAGAAGCGCTTCGGGGCATCGGGACACATCCAAACCATGCATGTGACCCAAGCATGTGTAATGAAGTGTGGTGGCATGCTCAAAACTCCTAAACCTGATTCCCAAGTGTAACCCCCTTCGCAGACATGCGCTGTCCCCTAAAAACAAAGTGTCTGCAATCTGACTATTAGGGAGAAACTCCCCGTTTCGGTGAAACCGGGGTAGATATTGTCACAACATGTTCCCAAACATGGTTTTACATCATCACATGACCTAACCAATCCTAAAACAAGTGAGGGCTACACCAGGCTACCCCTGTCAGAAGAAAGTCTAAGGGGTAGACGATCCGAGGCCCGCGGATTAGGGTTCCGCAGGAAGAAGCACTTCGGGGCATCGGAACACCTCCAAACCATGCATGTGACCCTAGAATGTGCAATCAAGTGTGGTGGCATGCTCAAAACTCCTAAATCTGGTTCCCAAGTGTGACCCCCTTCGCAGACATGCGCTATCTCTCCTAAAAAGAAAGTGTCTGCAATCTAAGTATTAGGGGGAAACTCCCTGTTTCGGTGAAACCGGGGTAGATCTTGTCACAACATGTTCCCAAACATGGTTTTGCATCATCAGATGACATAACCAAGCCTAAAACAAGTGAGGCCTACATCGGGCTACCCCTGTTAGAAGAAAGTCTAGGGTGGTAGACGATCCGAGGCCCGCGGATCAGGGTTCCGCAGGAAGAAGCGCTTCGGGGCATCGGAACACATCCAAACCATGCATGTGACCCAAGCATGTGTAATGAAATGTGGTGGCATGCTCAAAACTCCAAAACCTGATTCCCAAGTGTAACCCCCTTCGCAGACATGCGCTGTCCCCTAAAAACAAAGTGTCTGCAATCTGACTATTAGGGAGAAACTCCCCGTTTCGGTGAAACCGGGGTAGATATTGTCACAACATGTTCCCAAACATGGTTTTACATCATCACATGACCTAACCAATCCTGAAACAAGTGAGGGCTACACCGGGCTACCCCTGTCAGAAGAAAGTCTAAGGGGTAGACGATCCGAGGCCCGCGGATTAGGGTTCCGCAGGAAGAAGCGCTTCGGGGCATCGGAACACCTCCAAACCATGCATGTGACCCAATAATGTGTAATGAAGTGTGGTGGCATGCTCAAAACTCCTAAACCTGGTTCCCAAGTGTGACCCCCTTCGCAGACATGCGATGTCCCCTAAAAACAAAGTGTCTGCAGTTTGAGTATTAGGGGGAAACTCCCCGTTTCGGTGAAACCGGGATAGATCTTGTCACAACATTTTCCCAAACATGGTTTTGCATCATCACATGACCTAACCAAGCCTAAAAAGCGAGAGGGATACACCGGGCTACCCCTGTCAGAAGAAAGTCTCGGGGGGTAGACGATCCGAGGCCCGCCGATCAGGGTTCCGCAGGAAGAAGCGCTTCGGGGCATCGGAACACCTCCAAACCATGCATGTGACCCTAGAATGTGTAATTAAGTGTGGTGGCACGCTCAAAACTCCTAAACCTGGTTCCCAAGTGTGACCCCCTTCGTAGACATGCGCTGTCTCTCCTAAAAACAAAGTGTCTGCAATCTGAGTATTAGGGGGAAACTCCCTGTTTCGGTGAAACCAGGGTAGATATTGTCACAACATGTTCCCAAACATGGTTTTACATCATCACATGACCTAACCAAGCCTAAAACAGGAGAGGGATACACCGTGCTACCCCTATCAGAAGAAAGTCTAGGGGGTAGATTACCCGAGGCCCGCGGATCAAGGTTCCGCAGGAAGAAGCGCTTCGGGGCATTGGAACACCTCCAAACCATGCAAGTGACCCTAACATGTGTAATGAAGTGTGGTGGCATGCTCAAAACTCCTAAACCTGGTTCCCAAGTGTGACCCCCTTCTCAGACATGCGCTGTCTCAAAAAAACAAAGTGTCTGCAGTCTGAGTATTAGGGGGAAACTCCCCATTTCGGTGAAACCGGGGTAGATCTTGTCACAACATGTTCCCAAACATGGTTTTACATCATCACATGATCTAACCAAGCCTAAAAGAAGTGAGGTCTACACCGTGCTACCCCTGTCAGAAGAAAGTCTAGGGGGGTTGAAGATCCGAGGCCCGCGGATCAGGGTTCCGCAGCAAGAAGCGCTTCGGGGCATCGGAACACCTCCAAACCATGCATGTGACCCTAGCATGTGTAATGAAGTGTGGTGGCATGCTCAAAACTCCTAAACCTGGTTCCCAAGTGTGACCCCCTTCGCGGACATGCGATGTCCCCTAAAAATAAAGTGTCTGCAATCTGACTATTAGGGGGAAACTCCCCGTTTCGGTGAAACCGGGGTAGATCTTGTCAGAACATGTTCCCAAACTTGGTTTTACATCATCACATGACCTAACCAAGCCTAAAACATGAGAGGGATACACCGGGCTACCCCTGTCAGCAGAAAGTCTAGGGGGGTAGACGATCCTGAGGCCCGCGGATCAGGTTCCGCAGGAAGAAGCGCTTCGGGGCATCGGAACACCTCCAAACCATGCATGTGACACTAGCATGTGTAATGAAGTGTGGTGGCATGCTCAAAACTCCTAAACCTGGTTCCCAAGTGTGACCCCCTTCGCAGACATGCGCTGTACCCTAAAAACAAAGTGTCTGCAGTCTGAGTATTAGGGGGAAACTCCCCGTTTCGGTGAACCGGGGTAGATCTTGTCACAACATGTTCCCAAACATGGTTTTACATCATCACATGACCTAACCAAGCCTAAAATAAGTGAGGGCTACACCGTGCTACCCCTGTCAGAAGAAAGTCTAGGGGGGTAGACGATCCGAGGCCCGCGGATTAGGGTTCCGCAGGAAGAAAGCGCTTCGGGGCATCGGAACACCTCCAAACCATGCATGTGACCCTAGCATGTGTAATGAAGTGTGGTGGCATGCTCAAAACTCCTAAACCTGGTTCCCAAGTGTGACCCCATTCGCAGACATGCGATGTCCCCTAAAAACAAAGTGTCTGCAATCTGACTATTAGGGGGAAACTCCCCGTTTCGGTGAAACCGGGGTAGATCTTGTCACAACATGTTCCCAAACATGGTTTTGCATCATCACATGACCTAACCAAGCCTAAAACAAGTGAGGGCTACACCGTGCTACCCCTGTCAGAAGAAAGTCTAGGGTGGTAGACGATCCGAGGCTCGCGGATCAGGGTTCCGCAGGAAGAAGCGCTTCGGGGCATCGAACACATCCAAACCATGCATGTGACCCAAGAATGTGTAATGAAGTGTGGTGGCATGCTCAAAAGTCCTAAACCTGGTTCCCAAGTGTGACCCCCTTCGCAGACATGCGATGTCCCCTAAAAACAAAGTGTCTGCAATCTGACTATTAGGGGGAAACTCCCCGTTTCGGTGAAACCGGGGTAGATCTTGTCACAACATGTTCCCAAACATGGTTTTGCATAATCACATGACCTAACCAAGCCTAAAACAAGTGAGGGCTACACCGGGCTACCCCTGTCAGAAGAAAGTCTAGGGTGGTAGACGATCCGAGGCCCGTGGATCAGGGTTCCGCAGGAAGAAGCGCTTCGGGGCATCGGAACACCTCCAAACCTTGCATGTGACACTAGCATGTGTAATGAAGTGTGGTGGCATGCTCAAAACTCCTAAACCTGGTTCCCAAGTGTGACCCCCTTCTCACATATGCGATTTCCCCTAAAAACAAAGTGTTTGCAGTCTGAGTATTAGGGGGAAACTCCCCGTTTCGGTGAAACCGGGGTAGATCTTGCCACAACATGTTCCCAAACATGGTTTTACATCATCACATGACCTAACCAATCCTAAAAGAAGTGAGGTCTACACCGTGCTACCCCTGTTAGAAGAAAGTCTGGGGGGGTTGACGATCCGAGGCCCGCTGATCAGGGTTCCGCAGCAAGAAGCGCTTCGGGGCATCGGAACACCTCCAAACCATGCATGTGACCCTAGCATGTGTAATGAAGTGGGGTGGCATGCTCAAAAATCCTAAATATGGTTCCCAAGTGTGACCCCCTTTGCGGACATGCGATGTCCCCTAAAAACAAAGTGTCTACAATCTGACTATTAGGGGGAACTCCCGGTTTCGGTGAAACCGGGGTAGATCTTGTCACAACATGTTCCCAAACATGGTTTTGCATCATCACATGACCTAACCAAGCCTAAAAAATGAGAGGGATACACCGGGCTACCCCTGTCAGAAGAAAGTCTCGGGGGGTAGACGATCCGAGGCCCGCCGATCAGGGTTCCGCAGGAAGAAGCGCTTCGGGGCATCGGAACACCTCCAAACCATGCATGTGACCCTAGAATGTGTAATGAAGTGTGGTGGAATGCTCAAAACTCCTAAACCTGGTTCCCAAGTGTGACCCAATTCGCAGACATGCGTTGTCCCCTAAAAACAAAGTGTCTGCAATCTGACTATTAGGTGGAAACTCCCCATTTCGGTGAAACCGGGGTAGATCTTGTCACGAAATGTTACCAAACATGGTTTTACATCATCACATGACCTAACCAAGCCTAAAACAAGTGAGGGCTACACCGTGCTACCCCTGTCAGAAGAAAGTCTAGGGGGGTAGACAATCTGAGGCCCGCGGATCAGGGTTCCGCAGAAGAAGCGCTTCGGGGCATTGGAACACCTCCAAACCATGCATGTGACCCTAGCATGTGTAATAAAGTTTGGTGGCATGCTCAAAACTCCTAAACTTGGTTCCCAAGTGTGACCCACTTCGCAGATATGCGATGTCCCCGAAAAACAAAGTGTCTGCAATCTGACTATTAGGGGAAACTCCCCGTTTCGATGAAACCGGGGTTGATCTTGTGACAACATGTTCCCAAACATGGTTTTACATCATCACATGACCTAACCAAGCCTAAAACATGAGAGGGATACACCGAGCTACCCCTGTCAGAAGAAAGTCTAGGGGGGTAGACGATCCGAGGCCTGCGGATCAGGGTTCCGCAGGAAGAAGCGCTTCGGGGCATCGGAACACCTCCAAACCATGCATGTGACCCTAGCATGTGTAATGAAGTGTGGTGGCATGCTCAAAACTCCTAAACCTGGTTCCCAAGTGTGACCCCCTTCGCAGACATGCGATGTCCCCTAAAAACAAAGTGTCTGCAATCTGACTATTAGGGGGAAACTCCCCGTTTCGGTGAAACCGGGGTAGATCTTGTCACAACATGTTCCCAAACATGGTTTTACATCATCACATGACCTAACCAAGCCTAAAACAAGTGAGGGCTACACCGGGCTACCCCTGTCAGAAGAAAGTCTAGGGGGGTAGACGATCCGAGGCCCGCGGATCAGGGTTCCGCAGGAAGAAGCGCTTCGGGGCATCGGAACACCTCCAAACCATGCATGTGACCCAAGCATGTGTAATGAAGTGTGGTGGCATGCTCAAAACTCCTAAACCTGGTTCCCAAGTGTGACCCCCTTCGCAGACATGCGCTGTCCCCTAAAAACAAAGTGTCTACAATCTGACTATTAGGGGGAAACTCCCCGTTTCGGTGAAACCGGGGTAGATCTTGTCACAACATGTTCCCAAACATGGTTTTACATCATCACATGACCTAACCAAGCCTAAAAAAAGTGAGGGCTACACCGGGCTACCCCTGTCAGAAGAAAGTCTAGGGTGGTAGACGATCCGAGGCCCGCGGATCAGGGTTCCGCAGGAAGAAGCGCTTCGGGGCATCGGAACACATCCAAACCATGCATGTGACCCAAGAATGTGTAATGAAGTGTGGTGGCATGCTCAAAACTCCTAAACCTGGTTCCCAAGTGTGACCCCCTTCGCAGACATGCGCTGTCCCCTAAAAACAAAGTGTCTGCAATCTGACTATTAGGGGGAAACTCCCCGTTTCGGTGAAACCGGGGTAGATCTTGTCACAACATGTTCCCAAACATGGTTTTACATCATCACATGACCTAACCAAGCCTAAAATAAGTGAGGTCTACACCGTGCTACCCCTGTCAGATGAAAGTCTAGGGGGGTAGACGATCCGAGGCCCGCGGATCTAGGGTTCCAGCAGGAAGAAGCGCTTCGGGGCATCGGAACACCTCCAAACCATGCATGTGACCCTAGCATGTGTAATGAAGTGTGGTGGCATGCTCAAAACTCCTAAACCTGGTTCCCAAGTGTGACCCCCTTCGTAGACATGCGATGTCCCCTAAAAACAAAGTGTCTGCAATCTGACTATTAGGGGGAAACTCCCCGTTTCGGTGAAACCAGGGGTAGATCTTGTCACAACATGTTCCCAAACATGGTTTTGCATCATCACATGACCTAACCAAGCCTAAAACAAGTGAGGGCTACACCGGGCTACCCCTGTCAGAAGAAAGTCTAGGGTGGTAGACGATCCGAGGCCCGCGGATCAGGGTTCCGCAGGAAGAAGCGCTTCGGGGCATCGGAACACATCCAAACCATTCATGTGACCCAAGCATGTGTAATGAAGTGTGGTGGCATGCATCAAAACTCCTAAACCTGGTTCCCAAGTGTGACCCCCTTCGCAGACATGCGCTGTCCCCTAAAAACAAAGTGTCTGCAATCTGACTATTAGGGGGAAACTCCCCGTTTCGGTGAAACCGGGGTAGATCTTGTCACAACATGTTCCCAAACATGGTTTTACATCATCACATGACCTAAACAAGCCTAAAAAAAGTGAAGGATACACCGTGCTACCCCTGTCAGAAGAAACTCTAGGGGGGTAGGCGATCCGAGGCCTGCGGATCAGGGTTCCGCAGGAAGAAGCGCTTCGGGGCATCGGAACACCTCCAAACCATGCATGTGACCTTAGCATGTGTAATGAAGTGTGGTGGCATTCTCAACACTCCTAAACCTGGTTCCCAAGTGTGACCCCCTTCGCCGACATGCGATGTCCCCTAAAAACAAAGTGTCTGCAATCTGACTATTAGGGGGAAACTCCCCGTTTCGGTGAAACCGGGGTAGATCTTGTCACAACATGTTCCCAAACATGGTTTTGAATCATCACATGACCTAACCAAGCCTAAAACAAGTGAGGGCTACACCGGGCTACCCCTGTCAGAAGAAAGTCTAGGGTGGTAGACGATCCGAGGCCTACGGATCAGGGTTCCGCAGGAAGAAGCGCTTCGGGGCATCGGAACACATCCAAACCATGCATGTGACCCAAGCATGTGTAATGAAGTGTGGTGGCATGCTCAACACTCCTAAACCTGGTTCCCAAGTGTGACCCCCTTCGCAGACATGCGATGTCCCCTAAAAACAAAGTGTCTGCAATCTGACTATTAGGGGGAAACTCCCCGTTTCGGTGAAACCGGGGTAGATCTTGTCACAACATGTTCCCAAACATGGTTTTGCATCATCACATGACCTAACCAAGCCTAAAACAAGTGAGGGCTACACCGGGCTACCCCTGTCAGAAGAAAGTCTAGGGTGGTAGACGATCCGAGGCCCGCGGATCAGGGTTCCGCAGGCAAGAAGCGCTTCGGGGCATCGGAACACATCCAAACCATGCATGTGACCCAAGCATGTGTAATTAAGTGTGGTGGAATGCTCAAAGCTCCTAAACCTGGTTCCCAAGTGTGACCCCCTTCGCAGACATGCGATGTCCCCTAAAAACAAAGTGTCTGCAATCTGACTATTAGGGGGAAACTCCCCGTTTCGGTGAAACCGGGGTAGATCTTGTCACAACATGTTCCCAAACATGGTTTTGCATCATCACATGACCTAACCAAGCCTAAAACAAGTGAGGGCTACACCGGGCTACCCCTGTCAGAAGAAAGTCTAGGGTAGTAGACGATCCGAGGCCCGCAGATCAGGGTTCCGCAGGAAGAAGCGCTTCGGGGCATCGGAACACATCTAAACCATTCATGTGACCCAAGAATGTGTAATTAAGTGTGGTGGCATGATCAAAACTCCTAAACCTGGTTCCCAAGTGTGACCCCCTTCGCAGACATGCGATGTCCCCTAAAAACAAAGTGTCTGCAATCGACTATTAGGGGGAAACTCCCCATTTTCGGTGAAACCGAGGTAGATCTTGTCACAACATGTTCCCAAACATTTTTTACATCATCACATGACCTAACCAAGCCTAAAACAAGTGAGGGCTACACCGTGCTACCCATGTCAGAAGAAAGTCTAGGGTGGTAGACGATCCGAGTCCCGCGGATCAGGGTTCCGCAGGAAGAAGCGCTTCGGGGCATCGGAACACATCCAAACCATGCATGTGACCCAAGCATGTGTAATGAAGTGTGGTGGCATGCTCAAAACTCCTAAACCTGGTTCCCAAGTGTGACCCCCTTCGCAGACATGCGCTGTCCCCTAAAAACAAAGTGCTCTACAATCTGACTATTAGGGGGAAACTCCCCGTTTCGGTGAAAACGGGGTAGATCTTGTCACAACATGTTCCCAAACATGGTTTTACATCATCACATGACCTAACCAATCCTAAAACAAGTGAGGGATACACCGTGCTACCCCTGTCAGAAGAAAGTCTAGGGAGGTAGACGATCCAAGGCCCGCGGATCAGGGTTCCGCAGGAAGAAGCGCTTCGGGGCATCAGAACACATCCAAACCATGCATGTGACCCAAGAATGTTTAATGAATTGTGGTGGCATGCTCAAAACTCCTAAATCTGGTTCCGAAGTGTGACCCCCTTCGCAGACATGCGATGTCCCCTAAAAACAAAGTGTCTACAATCTGACTATTAGGGGGAAACTCCCTGTTTCGGTGAAACCGGGGTAGATCTTGTCACAACATGTTCCCAAACATGGTTTTGCATCATCACATGACCTAACCAAGCCTAAAACAAGTGAGGGCTACACCGGGCTACCCCTGTCAGGAGAAAGTCTAGGGTGGTAGACGATCCGAGGCTTCAGTCTTTGAGGTCTTCGGTCAATAACTTTATGATCTTCATGATATTCATAATCTTCATAATCTTCATGATCTTCATAATCTTCATTTATCTTCATAATCTTCATTGTCTTTGAGGTCTTCGGTCAATAATTTAAACTTAAGGCCTTCGATGTTTTTGGTACTTTCTTTGAAGTCTTCAATTCTCGTTAGCTTCAGTCTTGGAACATCTTCTACAGAGGTTCTCAAGTCCTAACTTGAGCAAGATGGTCTTCTCTGGAAAGGTAATCTTGAGAGAAGTTTCTTCTTGAAGTTCATAGCGGTCATATCTAATGTTGAAAAGAAGAGACTTGAGAAATTTTAAACTCCAAAGATAGATGATGAGAAGTATGAGAGTTTTTTTTTCTGAAATAACTTAGAAAATATTAATCCTAAGGCTTTTCTGATGCTAGGTCCTACGATCTACAGTCAACTTATGCTCTGATACCATCTGTAGTGACCTCGGATCGAGTAAGGATCCTAAGTCCCTGTGATTAACATGCTAGTCCCTAGATCATTAGCTAGCACTCACAGTCGATGAAATATCATGTAAAACACAAGTCTTTATTACATGAATCGAATAATCCAGAGTTTACATTAGTACAACAGAAGCAAAATATATACAACTTGGAGTCCCATCAATGCCACAGGCAGGTTGAGTGAAGACTCGTGATCCTAGCGCACCTTTCAACGATCTCCAAATTCTGCACATAAAACGTGCAGCCAAACGAGTTGGTCAATACTTTGAATGTATTGGCAAATTACACCAAGGAAAGAGTAAGACTATCACTACATGCAAGGCTAAGAGTAGGCTCTGGGGTTCATTTGCGTAAAGACAATTTTATCAATGTAATAAGAAAAGAGGAAGAAAGTTTTCCCTACTTTGTAAACTTTGATAAATAGTATAGGGTCAAATGGAACACGAGGATATTACTCACCAAGTGCCCAATCAACCTAACACTTGGATATTACACACTAGGTGGCACTTGGATATTACGCACCAAGTTACTTGGATATGACACACCAAGTTCCCAAATTCCCACCTATTAGCGATATTACGCACGCCATAGGGTTTGAAAAACTTTTGTTTGAAAAGAGAGAGGAAGATCTTTCAGAGGCTCCATCCTTCAGATGCTCAATGTTGTTCTGTTTCCGTGAACATGGCTGATCGATCAGTTTGCAATACTCTCGAGAGGTTGTGCACTTTCCCCACAATCCATGATCAAGTCCTTTTACAGACAAGACCATGGCGAAGCCTTCCCTTAGTAGCCCCTCTACCAGCTGGATCCAACCGTGCCAAGAACCTCCAAATGTTGGTACCCCGGTGAGGTCTCCCACTAAGTACTAAGCCAAGACAGAGCCCATATGTATTGTGGTTGCACAGGAAGCTTCTGAATTCTGAAACATGGCAGACTTCTTTGATTCCTGGGCGGCCATCCTCCACCAAAATCTCACTCGTTGTCCCGACAACCATTCCGCCCAGAAGAAAACTTAGTTTTATTTTGAAGGGGGTTTTGGAGAAGAAAAGTTCGCTCGAGAGAGCTATCATACTTAGAATTTTTTTGATTCTTTCGAACCCTCCCAACGGTATTTGATATATATATAGCATAGCAAGCAATACTTAGCAAAAACAAGGGGAACCTATTAGGACGGAAAATCCTAAGTATAAAGCTACTCATGGCATACTACAAAACCGTACTTGCAAAATAATACTAAGAAATTCTACCAAAAACCTACGCATGCATACTACAGAATTTGAAGAGTAAAACATGCATAGTCAAAAACTGGGACATAACATGAACAAGTGGTGTAACTTTCCTTATGTTTTTGTTATGGATGATGATTGAATTCTTCTGCAGCAATCGCACTCTCCGAACAATCTAACGCGAGGACAAAACAATTCCAATCCACACAATTACAAACATAACAACCACAACAATGATGAACACAAGCATGCATGATGATTTAATATTAGTTCTTTGAATGGTATTAGATCATATGATGCATGTAGGAGATCATTTAATGCAATAGGGTATTTGTTATTAAATCTTGATGACCAAAAAAAGGCTTTAGTAGTTATGTTGCAACTTCTGTCCTAATTGTCTAATTAAATTTGGGTATTAGTTTTACTGGATAGAGGACATTAATACGGACCAGTAGGAATTGGATTCATCTTAATCGGAGTTATAGATCTTTTTCTAGGATTTATTTAGTGTTTAATGGAGTTTAATAAATCTGAACAGATCGTACTGACAACAAACAAAACTAAGTATAGATCTGAAAACTACCCAAGATTATGAACTCAGGGACATATTAGTCATATTTTTCGGATATGTAGATTATTTACTATGAATTTAATGATTTAAAAGACCAATAATACTAATTAATTATTCGCCAGTAATCTATACAGTAAACTTGTAATTTTATTTCAGAATCATGTTCTATACAATTTTGTGAATCCAGGGGTATATCATTTGTGATGTTTGGACATAGTATGAATTTTCTATGAATTTTACAAGTTAGATCTATAATCTGCAATTTTAAATTAGAACGGAATATTCCAGAAAATATTCCGCTGACTGGACAGGTTGACCGGGACTAGATGCTGACCTGACGACAACGTGGCGGTGACGAGCAACTGATCGGGACGATTGAATCTCGACCGTCGGGATGAGATCCGGTGGCTAGAAGAGAAGTTGGCTCAAAATAGACCCGATTTTGCCTAACAAAGGACTAGAAGTAGATCTGTGTTACAGAGATAAATCCGTAGGTCAAATCGAAAAACTTTGAACATGAAAGTTGTGGAGGATGATTTGATCTACGTTTTCACCTAAAGGAATTTGGATTTCAAGAATCGAGCGCGAGTAGATCTTGGAATTACGCTATCAGATCTGAAATATTGCGTTGCGAAATTCTCCGGCTGTGATGGATGAAAAGAGGTGAGGTTTATCGGAATTGAAAAATTTCAACGAGATCTACAACTTTCGTGTTAAAGCCGAAGGCAGCCGACGAAGTTTAGATGGGTTTAGAAGCGAAATACGATTCGGTAGGGTGTAGATTCGGGATTTCGGGAAGGAGAAGTGTTATAGCTGTGGCTCCGATGGATTAATTAGGCTTTTAAGATGATGGGAAGATAGATCTTGGAGTAGGAAACAAGTAGAAACAAACGGAAGTCAAATCGGAGTTATAGATAAAAAGTTATATGTGTTTAAATAAAGATAGGTTTAGAAATCAGATTTTCGCACGCTTTTTAAAGCGGAGGTGGGATCGATCCGGTGCGCCTAGCTGGTTCGGTCGGCTGAGTGGGCCGGCCGGGTGGCCCATTTCGTTTTTTTTCTATTTTGGTATTTTCTTTATATCTTTTGCATACGAACTCCAAATGACATGATTCTTGTTTCTAATTTTTTCTAAAATTCTATAGATCATTATAAGATCTTATTTGTAATATTTTCACTTGTTTGGAGATGATTTATTTATAAATGTCTATATATTCCTTATAGGAACATTTGGGCAAATCAACTATCGGATCTAGATATTAGGATTTGGATTCAATTTTTGGGAACTTTGCGTGGAGGCAAAGAAATGCTTATGAATGCTTCATGATTTTCATTTTTGCAAACATTCACACAAATCCTAAAACTAAAACTCAATTCACGCCTTTTTGCCTATATGGCTACTTAGGTATTATCAAAAGGATATAGGGTTTTATGCATTTGGCCTTATATGGCTACTATGCAATATTTCTAAATAGCTTCTTAGGGTTTTATTTTAACCACTCAACCAAAACACACCATGCCACAAATGCCCAAACCAACAAGTTCAATCATGTAACATGAAGGAACACATTCTTAACATCCAATGAAAATGAAGATATCATATTATCTTCTCTCTTTTCAAGCAAGTGGTGAAAAGCATCTAGAATGGTTTCATAAATCGAATGTAGAGACTTTAAGGGTCAAATAGGGAAATTAGAATATCACTCCACCATAATTGGGAAAGTCATTTTATTCCCTCTCTTTAATCATCTAAGCATGGTTGGATATTTAAAGAATCAAATAGTTGAAAAGAAAATGAAAACAAGTTGGATAGTCATGTTAATCCAATCTCATACAAGTTTCTGAATTCAAGGAAGGAAAATCATAACAAAAAGTTTCTTTTCTTTGAGAAATTCAACAAAGTCAAATAATTCAACCAAGTTATTTTATTACATTCCAAAATTAGGAGAATTTTGGGATGTGACACTAGCATGTGTAATGAAGTGTGGTGGCATGCTCAAAACTCCTAAACCCGGTTCCCAAGTGTGACCCCCTTCACAGACATGCGATGTCCCCTAAAAACAAAGTGTCTGCAATCTGACTATTAGGGGGAAACTCCCCGTTTCGGTGAAACCGGGTTAGATCTTGTCACAACATGTTCCCAAACATGGTTTTGCATCATCACATGACCTAACCAAGCCTAAAACAAGTGAGGGCTACACTAGGCTACCCCTGTCAGAAGAAAGTCTAGGGTGGTAGACAATCCGAGGCCCGCGGATCAGGGTTCCGCAGGAAGAAGCGCTTCGGGGCATCGGAACACATCCAAACCATGCATGTGACCCAAGCATGTGTAATGAAGTGTGGTGGCATGCTCAACACTCCTAAACCTGGTTCCCAAGTGTGACCCCCTTCGCAGACATGCGATGTCCCCTAAAAACAAAGTGTCTGCAATCTGACTATTAGGGGGAAACTCCCCGTTTCGGTGAAACCGGGGTAGATCTTGTCACAACATGTTCCCAAACATGGTTTTGCATCATCACATGACCTAACCAAGCCTAAAACAAGTGAGGGCTAGACCGGGCTACCCCTGTGCAGAAGAATTTCTAGGGTGGTAGACGATCCGAGGCCCGCGGATCAGGGTTCCGCAGGAAGAAGCGCTTCGGGGCATCAGAACACACCCAAACCATGCATGTGACCCAAGCATGTGTAATGAAGTGTGGTGGCATGCTAAAAACTCCTAAAGCTGGTTCCCAAGTGTGACCCCCTTTGCAGACATGCGATGTGCCCTAAAAATAAAATGTCTGCAATTTGACTATTAGGAAGAAACTCCCCGTTTCCGTGAAACCGGGGTAGATCTTGCCACAACATGTTCCCAAACATGGTTTTGCATCATCACATGACCTAACCAAGCCTAAAACAAGTGAGGGCTACACCGTGCTACCCCTGTCAGAAGAAAGTCTAGGGGGGTAGACGATCCGAGGCCCGCGGGTCAGGGTTCCGCAGGAAGAAGTGCTTCGGGGCATCGGAACACCTCCAAACCATGCATGTGACCCTAGAATGTGTAATGACGTGTGGTGGAATGCTCAAAACTCCTAAACCTGGTTCCCAAGTGTGACCCCCTTCGCAGACATGCGATGTCCCCTAAAAACAAAGTGTCTGCAATCTGACTATTAGGGGGAAACTCCCCGTTTCGGTGAAACCGGGGTAGATCTTGTCACAACATGTTCCCAAACATGCTTTTGCATCATCACATGACCTAACCAAGCCTAAAACAAGTGGAGGCTACACCAGGCTACCCCTGTCAGAAGAAAGTCTAGGGTGGTAGACGATCCGAGGCCCGCGGATCAGGGTTCCGCAGGAAGAAGCGCTTTGGGGCATCGGAACACATCGAAACCATGCATGTGACCCAAGCATGTGTAATGAAGTGTGGTGGCATGCTCAAAACTCCTAAACCTGGTTCCCAAGTGTGACCCCCTTCGCAGACATGCGCTGTCCCCTAAAAACAAAGTGTCTGCAATCTGACTATTAGGGGGAAATTCCCCGTTTCGGTGAAACCGGGGTAGATCTTGTCACAACATGTTCCCAAACATGGTTTTACATCATCAAATGACCTAACCAAGCCTAATAGAAGTGAGGGCTACATCGTGCTACCCCTGTCAGAAGAAAGTCTAGGGGGGTAGACGATCCGAGGCCCGCGGATCAGGGTTCCGCAGGAAGAAGCGCTTCGGGGCATCGGAACACCTCCAAACCATTCATGTGACCCTAGCATGTGTAATGAAGTGTGGTGGAAAAACTCCTAAACCTGGTTCCCAAGTGTGACCCCCTTCGCAGACATGCGATGTCCCCTAAAAACAAAGTGTCTGCAATCTGACTATTAGGGGGAAACTCCCCGTTTCAGTGAAACCGAGGTAGATCTTGTCACAACATGTTCCCAAACATGGTTTTGCATCATCACATGACCTAACCAAGCCTAAAACAAGTGAGGGCCACACCGGGCTACCCCTGTCAGAAGAAAGTCTAGGGTGGTAGACGATCCGAGGCCCGCGGAACAGGGTTCCACGGAAGAAGCGCTTCGAGGCAGCGGAACACATCCAAACCATGCATGTGACCCAAGAATGTGTAATGAAGTGTGGTGGCATGCACAAAACTCCTAAACCTTGTTCCCAAGTGTGCCCCCCTTCGTAGACATGCGGTGTCCCCTAAAAACAAAGTGTTTGCAATCTGACTATTAGGGGGAAACTCCCCGGTTCGGTGAAACCGGGGTAGATCTTGTCACAACATGTTCCCAACCATGGTTTTACATCATCACATGACCTAACCAAGCCTAAAACAAGTGAGGGATACACCGTGCTACCCCTGTCAGAAGAAAGTCTAGGGGGGTAAACGATCCGAGGCCTGCGGATCAAGGTTCCGCAGGAAGAAGCGCTTCGGGGCATCGGAACACC
Source organism: Avena eriantha (assembly GCA_910589775.1). Lineage (NCBI taxonomy): Eukaryota > Viridiplantae > Streptophyta > Magnoliopsida > Poales > Poaceae > Avena > Avena eriantha. The sequence continues at coordinate 26,601,672 of OU342741.1, forward strand.
TCCAAACAATTTATGTGACACTAGAATGTGTATTGAAGTGTGGTGGGATGCTCAAAACACCTAAGCCTGGTTCCCAAGTGTGACCCCCTTCGCAGACATGCGATGTCCCCTAAAAACAAAGTGTCTGCAATCTGACTATTAGGGGGAATCTCCCTGTTTCGGTGAAACCGGGGTAGATCTTGTCACAACATGTTCCCAAACATGGTTTTGCATCATCACATGACCTAACCAAGCCTAAAACAAGTGAGGGCTACACCGGGCTACCCCTGTCAGAAGAAAGTCTAGGGTGGTAGATGATCCGAGGCCCGCGGATCAGGGTTCCGCAGGAAGAAGCGCTTCGGGGCATCAGAACACCTCCAAACCATTCATGTGACCCTAGCATGTGTAATGAAGTGTGGTGGAAAAACTCCTAAACCTGGTTCCCAAGTGTGACCCCCTTCGCAGACATGTGATGTCCCCTAAAAACAAAGTGTCTGCAATCTGACTATTAGGGGGAAACTCCCCGTTTCAGTGAAACCGGGGTAGATCTTGTCACAACATGTTCCCAAACATGGTTTTGCATCATCACATGACCTAACCAAGCCTAAAACAAGTGAGGGCCACACCGGGCTACCCCTGTCAGAAGAAAGTCTAGGGTGGTAGACGATCCGAGGCCCGCGGATCAGGGTTCCACGGAAGAAGCGCTTCGAGGCATCGGAACACATCCAAACCATGCATGTGACCCAAGCATGTGTAATGAAGTGTGGTGGCATGCACAAAACTCCTAAACCTTGTTCCCAAGTGTGCCCCCCTTCGTAGACATGCGGTGTCCCCTAAAAACAAAGTGTTTGCAATCTGACTATTAGGGGGAAACTCCCCGGTTCGGTGAAACCGGGGTAGATCTTGTCACAACATGTTCCCAAACATGGTTTTACATCATCACATGACCTAACCAAGCCTAAAACAAGTGAGGGATACACCGTGCTACCCCTGTCAGAAGAAAGTCTAGGGGGGTAGACGATCCGAGGCCTGCGGATCAAGGGTTCCGCAGGAAGAAGCGCTTCGGGGCATCGGAACACCTCCAAACCATTCATGTGACACTAGAATGTGTATTGAAGTGTGGTGGGATGCTCAAAACTCCTAAGCCTGGTTCCCAAGTGTGACCCCCTTCGCAGACATGCGATGTCCCCTAAAAACAAAGTGTCTGCAATCTGACTATTAGGGGGAATCTCCCTGTTTCGGTGAAACCGGGGTAGATCTTGTCACAACATGTTCCCAAACATGGTTTTGCATCATCACATGACCTAACCAAGCCTAAAACAAGTGAGGGCTACACCGGGCTACCCCTGTCAGAAGAAAGTCTAGGGTGGTAGATGATCCGAGGCCCGCGGATCAGGGTTCCGCAGGAAGAAGCGCTTCGGGGCATCAGAACACATCCAAACCATGCATGTGACCCAAGCATGTGCAATGAAGTGTGGTGGCATGCTCAAAACTCGTAAACCTTGTTCCCAAGTGTGACCCCCTTCGCAGACATGCGCTGTCCCCTAAAAACAAAGTGTCCGCAATCTGACTATTAGGGAGAAACTCCCCTTTTGGTGAAACCGGGGTAGATATTGTCACAACATATTCCCAAACATGGTTTTACATCATCACATGACCTAAACAAGCCTAAAACAAGTGAGGGATACACCGGGCTACCCCTGTGATAAGAAAGTCTAAGGGGTAGACGATCTGAGGCCCGCGGATCAGGGTTCCGCCGGAAGAAGCGCTTCGAGGCATCGGAACACCTCCAAACCATGCATGTGACCCAAGCATGTGTAATGAAGTCTGGTGGCATGCTCAAAACTCCTAAACCTGGTTCCCAAGTGTGACCCCCTTCGCAGACATGCGCTGTCCCCTAAAAACAAAGTGTCTGCAATTTGACTATTAAGGAGAAACTCACCGTTTCGGTGAAACCAGGGTAAATATTGTCACAACATGTTCCCAAACATCGTTTTACATCATCACATGACCTAACCAAGACTAAAACCAGTGAGGGCTACACCGGGCTACCCCTGTCAGAAGAAAGTCTAAGGTGGCAGACGATCTGAGGCCCGCGGATCAGGGTTCCGCGGGAAGAAGCGCTTCGGGGCATCGGAACACATCCAAACCATGCATGTGACCCAAGCATGTGTAATGAAATGTGGTGGCATGCTCAAAAGTCCCAAACCTGGTTCCCAAGTGTGACCCCCTTCGCAGAAATGCGCTGTCCCCTAAAAACAAAGTGTCTGCAATCTGACTATTAGGGGGAAACTCCCCGTTTCGGTGAAACCGGGGTAGATCTTGTCACAACATGTTCCCAAACATGGTTTTACATCATCACATGACCTAACCAAGACTAAAACAAGTGAGGGCTGCACGGTGCTACCCCTGTCAGAAGAAAGTCTAGGGGGGTATACGATCCGAGGCCCGCGGATCAGGGTTCCGCAGGAAGAAGCGCTTCAGGGCATCGGAACACCTCCAAGCCATGCATGTGACCCTAGCATGTGTAATGAAGTGTGGTGGCATGCTCAAAACTCCTAAACCTTGTTCCCAAGTGTGACCCCCTTCGCAAACATGCGATGTCCCCTAAAAACAAAGTGTCTACAATCTGACTATTAGGGGGAAACTCCCCGTTTCGGTGAAACCGGGGTAGATCTTGTCACAACATGTTACCAAACATGGTTTTGCATCATCACATGACCTAACCAAGCCTAAAACAAGTGAGGCTACACCGGGATACCCCTGTCAGAAGAAAGTCTAGGGTGGTAGATGATCTGAGGCCCGCGGATCAGGGTTCCGCAGGAAGAAGCGCTTCGGGGCATCGGAACACATCCAAACCATGCATGTGACCCAAGCATGTGTAATGAAGTGTGGTGGCATGCTCAAAACTCCTAAACCTGGTTCCCAAGTGTGACCCCCTTCACAGACATGCGCTATCCCCTAAAAACAAAGTGTCTGCAATCTGACTATTAGGGGGAACTCCCCGTTTTGGTGAAACCGGGGTAGATCTTGTCACAACATGTTCCCAAACATGGTTTTACATCATCACATGACCTAACCAAGCCTAAAAGAAGTGAGGGCTACACCGTGCTACCCCTGTCAGATGAAAGTCTAGGGGGTAGACGATCCGAGGCCCGTGGATTAGGGTTCCACAGGAAGAAGCGCTTCGGGGCATCGGAACACCTCCAAACCATGCATGTGACCCTAGCATGTGTAATGAAGTGTAGCATCCCAATTGTCTAACAATTGTAATGCTAGTTGTCCTAGTAAGATATTGGCTACTTCATATATATAATTGTTGCATCATAATTATATCATGCTCATGTCATCATGCCACCTTGCATTTGAGCATCTTATGAAACCCCTTTTCTTTTGGTTCTTCTCTCATATGCATTATAAATTGTATTTGCCTCTTGATATTGTATTTGGTTATTGATATATTGTTTAAATGCCCAAGTTGAGTTGGGGGCTTATCTTTTATTCACCTCCATTATCTTTTTCTTTTCACCACTTTATAATTCCACCATCCTACTAGTACATGAGCTTGCAATTCTTTTCTTTTGATTTTACCCTAGCTCATGTGGTGGGGTGGATCTAATCCTACTTATCCTTTGCTTGGCTTTTATCCCACTTATGGGAAATGAATAAGAATAATACCATCATATTATTATTGTTTTCACAAAATAAATCATGGCATTATTATTTGGCATGGGCCATGCAACCTTCTTCACGACCTTTTCTCTCATTGGTTTTTCTTTGGTTTAGTGGGTTTTTCTTTGTGGATCTTCTCCATCCCCTTATACTCATTCATATCTATTTTCTTTTATTTGTATACTCTCCATGCATGATCCAAATAAGGCCTTCTCCCATGATCCTCTTCTTTCACTTTGCTTGGATCTCTTCCACATCATCTCATATTAATTCAAAGAATTCATCATTTGTCCTTTTGGATGAGTTTTAAACAAGTTTTCAAAAACTAAAAACTAATTCAAACCCTAACCCTAGTTCTTCTTCTATTACTCCCTAAACCTAGTCCAATCTAAAACCCTAACTTGATCTCTCCTCTCTCTCTATCTCTATCTCCCATGAGCACCACCTGGCCCCTCCCCTGGCCCACGCCCCAGCCACACCTCTCCCTAACCCTAGCTAAGCCTAACCCGAGCCCCATGTCTACCCTAGCCGAGCTACCCCTCCCCTCTCTTTTCTTTCTCTCCCGGCCGAGCTAGCCCCACCCTGCAGCCACCACGCCGTCCCTGGTCCACCTGCAGCATCCCCTCTGTGCTCCCCAGCCCCAGGACAAGCCCCAGCCCGCCATGTGAGGAGGAGGAGGAAAAAGTGGCATCCGAGGCCACTTTATCTAACCCTGCCACGCCTGCCTTCCTCTCTCTCCCTCTCACTTTTCCCCCGTCCTCACGGCTCTCCTGCATCGCCAGATCCACCCCGAGCCTCCCCTCTTCTTCCCCTTCTTCCTCCTCGACGCCCAGCTCCTGCCGCCGGTCGCCGCCAGCACCCTCTGCTCCTCTTCGTTCTAGCCGGCGTGCTCGTCGTGGAAGAGGCCAGGAAGATCGTGGATGCTCCACTGCATCACCCTGTCCACGCCAATGCGAAGAAGGGAGCCCCAGCACCGCCAGATCCTCGCTGCCCCGACGAAACCCTAGCCACCAGAGCGCCAGCGAGCTCGCCGTTCCGCAGCCCCTCGCTCCGATCCAAGCCTGCCGTCGAGCCCGTGGTGAGTCTCTCTCCCTCCCTGACATGCTCCGCCTCGCTGTTGACGTTTAGCGCCGCCGTTTGTTTCGTCGAACGCTCTTCGTGCGCCTCGCTCGCCGGCGTCTGCAGCCTTCCCGCGTCGCGCCGCACCCTAACTAGCCCGCGTTTACCTCCCTGTCAACTCCCCTTGACCCGCCGCACTGTTTAGCCCCCTCCGCGCGCACGCCCGCGACCTGGGTTCGATCCCCGCCCCGCGCCGCGCGCCGAATTCTCGTCAGACAGAGAAGAAGAAGAAAAATACCAGGCCTGTGGTAAATTTACATTAAGCCCCCCCTTTTATTTCGCTCGCAACCCGCGCTCCTAGCGACCCCACTAGTCAGCCGCACTAGTATTTTTGCAAAAAACCCCTTTGCTTTCTCAGGCCGTAACCCGCGCTCCCGTCACGTCCCACCTGTCAGCCTCTGGGGCTAAGCTCCACTGGCACGTGGGCCTCCAGCCGCTGGCCCGCCTGTCAGCCTCATTGGCTAGCCCAGCCCGCGGTGGAAAATGTTTTCCCGCGCGTGGCCCCAGTCAGCGCAAGGCCCACCCATCAGCGGCTGAGGCTAGCATTGCCTGGGTAACAAAAGTATTTCCGTGAGACTGATTTTAATTAAACCTTTTTCAATTTTATTTAAATTCAAATTCAAATCAGATTTAAATAATTTTTAAAATACAAATCCAAATAATTCAAGTAATATATGTTTTGGAATCAGAAAAATGTGAGTAATTCAAATATGCCATTCAAAATAATGTTTGAACACTTTAAAATTTCGAGATGATTAAAATTACAATAAAATGCCCTTTTCCTTAATTAATTGATAACTTTTGTTTTATAATTCTAAATTAGACAAATAATATGTCTAAATCGATCAGCGCGACGAGCCCGTTCTGTTTATGCAGTCCTTGTTATGAATTGAAGCATGCATAATGTTGTTATTAAAAATCTGAACTGTTTATGACAATAAAACTTGGTTAAATAAATAATAAAATGCTTTATTTCTTATATCCACACCTCACCTTTGCCATGCTACTTTAATGCCATGTAAATTGTGCATCATTCATCATGGCATGCTTGTTTGCTTGTGGCATTTCAATTCATATGCTTGCGCACCTTATTTATGTTGGCCCTTGTTTGTTTGGTTCTTCTTCGAATAGACGCCCAGCAGGAGAATTACTAGGAATCACAGGAGTATTACCCAGATCCATCTCACGCTTCAACTGAGCTGCCAGGCAAGCACTACCACATGCTTGCATACATATAGTACCTATTGCCTCTATCTTATTCTTGCATCATTGAGTCGTGATTGCATCAAATTGAATCCCAAGTACTGCATAGCCTTTACTTTTAAACCCCACCGAAGCTTGTTCCTCCATCCCATGAGCCATTACTACAGGGGTTGTTTGGGCCATGCGAGTCGTAGAAAAGCATGAGTAGGGTATGTGATTGTCTGATGAATAACGAGGTACCTAAACAACATAACCTGGGTAGTAATGGGATAACTAATGAAAGAGGCACCAGTGAGCAATATTTGCTATTTGGTTTTTCATGCTCACTTGTGTCCCGTAGAACCCCGAGTACTTGATTCCTGTTCCTTGTTTATTCGCACTATCCACATCCGGGAGGCCTTATGGACCCCCCTGAGCCAGAGCTTGATTCATTCTTATTTCTTGGGGCCTCAATTAGTTTGGGGCTTTATTACTATCATGTACTTATGCCATGCTACCGCTTTATTTAAGATTGTGCGAGAAGCACCTGCACTGTTTTGGATCGCGCCATGTTTTCGCGGTATCGACAAGCCTAGTCACATTTTCGGGTTCCCAGTCGTTACAGCCGTCGTCGCAAACCCTGGGTCCGTCTCGGAGCCGGCCAACTTCGTTGCGGGTAGCTTATTGGGGTGGCCCCCTGAAATATTTCTAAATCCTGTGATTGCTTTGTCGTGAATGCCTCGTTGGGTTTTGATTTGGTTTTTCCGAGGTTGATCGAGTGTGTGTTGCTATTCGTGCACCCCTGCAGGGTAAATCTTTCTGAAAGCCGTGTCCGCGGTTATGGACGACTTGGAGCACAGTTTCTCGATCATAGACAAGTATAACTAAAGTACCGCTTTTAAATTGACTAAGTACTTGACTAGTAAACAGTGCAATCCTCACGGAACGGTTAATAAAATTGCCAACGGATGATGGGGGTTGTTCGTCCGCTCCCTCGTTGGTAAGCGAGGAGGAGGATGGATCTGTTAATTATACCGTTATAACTGTTGTTCTTAATTCACGGACTTCCGTCTATCAGTGGTTAGGCGGAAGGTTAGCGAGTATCTGTAGAATTGTTAGCTATTATCTTTTGCTGCAATTGCGTCACCCCAGGTTGTGTCCCCTTTAGCGGCAGAAAGACTTGCTGAGTACCCCTAGGGTCTCACACGATAAATTGTTTGATTCAGATGGACAGGTGTACCCGCAAGATGGATACTGGGTGGAAGAGACAGAGGATGTTGGCAACGATCATTCGGTGTAGAGATTCCGGGAACGGGGACCCTTGAGATCTGTGGGCGGGATGTGTTTATTTATGGGGCATCTTATGCCAATTTGCTTCTTATCCGTACTCGGATCTTGTTTTCCGCTTCCGCCTGATACTCTGATGTGTGATGTATGAGGAGCTATCCTAAATTATTATATTTATCTAGGACATTTGGATCTTGCCGTATGGCGTTGCAATATTTCTATTTATTTTAGATGGAATGGCTCTAAGGACTGTTGTATGTGGCTTGCATACATACTCATTTGTGTATGTAGTTGATTCCTTCGCCTGCCGATTACGCCGCTCGTTCTTGTCCCGTTGTCTTAAAGTGGTTAGGACGGCCGAAAGGTCTACCGTGAGTGGCCCTGGGCCCCACCGTACTATTTTAACCACTTTCGTTCATCCAGGCATTAAATAAGAGCGTAATTCACCTAGGTAGTTACATGAAGTGTGGTGGCATGCTCAAAACTCCTAAACCTGGTTCCCAAGTGTGACCCCCTTCGCAGACATGCGATGTCCCCTAAAAACAAAGTGTCTGCAATCTGACTATTAGGGGGAAACTCCCTGTTTCGGTGAAACCGAGGCAGATCTTGTCACAACATGTTCCCAAACATGGTTTTGCATCATCACATGACCTAACCAATCCTAAAACAAGTGAGGGCTACACCGGGCTACCCCAGTCAGAAGAAAGTCTAAGGTGGTAGACGATCTGAGGCCCGCGGATCAGGGTTCCGATGGAAGAAGCGCTTCGGGGCATCGGAACACATCCAAACCATGCATGTGACCCAAGCATGTGTAATGAAGTGTGGTGACATGCTCAAAACTCCGAAACCTGGTTCCCAAGTGTGACCCCCTTCGCAGACATGTGCTGTCCCCTAAAAACAAAGTGTCTGCAATCTGACTATTAGGGGGAAACTCCCCGTTTCGGTGAAACCGGGGTAGATCTTGTCACAACATGTTCCCAAACATGGTTTTACATCATCACATGACCTAACCAAGCCTAAAAGAAGTGAGGGCTACACCGTGCTACCCCTGTTAGAAGAAAGTCAAGGGGGTAGACGATCTGAGGCCCGTGGATCAAGGTTCCGCAGGAAGAAGCGCTTCGGGGCATCGGAACACCTCCAAACACTGCATGTGACCCTAGCATGTGTAATGAAGTGTGGTGGCATGCTCAAAACTCCTAAACCTGGTTCCCAAGTGTGACCCCCTTCGCAGACATGCGATGTCCCCTAACAACAAAGTGTCTGCAATCTGACTATTAGGGGGAAACTCCCCGTTTCGGTGAAACCGGGGTAGATCTTGTCACAAAATGTTCCCAAACATGGTTTTGCGTCATCACATGACCTAACCAAGCCTAAAACAAGTGAGGGATACACCGGGCTACCCCTGTCAGAAGAAAGTCTAGGTTGGTAGACGATCCGAGGCCCACGGATCAGGGTTCCGTAGGAAAAAGCGCTTCGGGGCATCGGAACACATCCAAACCATGCATGTGACCCAAGCATGTGTAATGAAGTGTGGTGGCATGCACAAAACTCCTAAAACTGGTTCCCAAGTGTGATCCCCTTCGTCGACAGCGGTGTCCCCTAAAAACAAAGTGTTTGCAATCTGACTATTAGGGGGAAACTCCCCGTTTCGGTGAAACCGGGGTAGATCTTGTCACAACATGTTCCCAAACATGGTTTTACATCATCACATGACGTAACCAAGCCTAAAACAAGTGAGTGCTACACCGTGCTACCCCTGTCAGAAGAAAGTCTAGGGGGTAAACAATCCGAGGCCTGCGGATCAGGGTTCCGCAGGAAGAAGCGCTTCGGGGCATCGGAACACCTCCAAACCATGCATGTGACACTAGCATGTGTAATGAAGTGTGGTGGCATGCTCAAAACTCCTAAGCCTGGTTCCCAAGTGTGACCCCCTTCGCAGACATGCGATGTCCCCTAAAAACAAAGTGTCTACAATCTGACTATTAGGGGGAAACACCCTGTTTCGGTGAAAACAGGGGA